>VXBX01004844.1:0-162331 GCA_013400415.1 Scytalopus superciliaris | reverse complement strand
TTTCTATCTTCTTTTTTTTTTTTTTTTTTTTTTTTTTTTTTTTTTTTCCCTAATTTCATGGATCTCACAGAAGCAGAAGAGGTGGCCTGGGAAATCATCTTTCTTCATGGACATTTGTGCTGTTTTTTTTCAAAGTCAGACAACTCCAAGCCTGTATTTGCCAAAAGCACCAGAGACCTGAGATTGTCACTGTGCTGCTGCTGGGGTGAGCCAGTCTAAGAGAAACAGCTGGTGTGATCCATCATCTGGAACAGCTCTGACTACTATTAAGTGCTCTTAAAATATATGTACTATGAAACATTTTTAAAGTCTTGATATATAAGGTAGTTCTGTAGAATACTGATTTTTCAAGACGGCTCAACCTATATGTTCCTTACAATGTATGTGCATATACACAAACTTAAGTGTGTAGAGAGAAACAGACTGAAGCTTAATTCATTAAGTTTAAACTTATGAAACATTTGGAGAAATGCAAAAAGGTCAGTTTGAAGAGATGAAAAGTTTTTGGTTATCTTATTTCTAATATTTCTGCTATTCTTTGGCAGACAAATGTATTTCATCAAAGATAACAAGAGTATTAAGGTTTGTTACAGGGAAAAACTGAACTCAGTAGCTCCACACTGAAATGTCCTATACTGGACTGGTAAAGTTACTGACCATATAAATGGTATCGGAAAAAGAAAAAAAAGAAAAAGATGTTCTTTGAAAGCAAAATTTGTATTTTAACCTGACATTTTCATCTGAGTTTTGCTCCTTGTATTATTAGAGAGCTGTTACATTTGTTAATGAACTTCTCTGCTTAAACTAACAACAACAACAAAAATCCACTTCATTTTTATGACTTTACACTTGTTACTGTCTGATATTTCCATGGAAAGTGCAGTTAAAGCATAAACACTTCCTGGGCAAGTTCATTCATTAAATGTAGTGAGGTCAAAAGATTCATCTTCAACTCAAGCTTTCTAATTTTCTCATCAGTTGCTGGACTTGTTTTCCTCATGCTGAAAGTGTAACATGGCAAGATCAGACTGGAAAGGAACAAGATACATGCAGAGACCACATATAATGGATATTTACAATATACTTCTTTCCAGCTCTTCTGTCTTGAGCAGTACAGTCAAGAGAAACATGATAGTCTTATAAGTGAAACCCTGAAATTACATTTATTACTTTCCTTCAGGTTTTCAATATTTTTATCAGACAAGTTTCATTGTTGCAGTTCTTGATTGCTACTTCATGACTAGACTTGAAAACAGCACGACTCAAATTTTTGTCTTGTATTTTTAAATACAGCAGCAAGAGTGAGGTTCTTTCCATCTGAAATTATTTATGTGGTTGCAAAGGTGGTTTGCAGCATGGTTAAAGCCAAGAGGCTACAGATCATGCCCTGCCAGCCCTGTACAGGAAAAATTATCATCATCCCACATAACAAGGTGAGACTTGGGGTTTAGGCCTGGCAAGGGAGAATACCCAGACAGGTGTTTTCTTTCCTATTCAAGAAGAAGTCATGCAAAAATATCTGCTCCTGAGGAGCATAAATTTTTTATTGTTACAGCATGTGGGCAGGGTTGCCAGTATCAGCACTGCATCTGGAGCAGAGAGCCCAGCCACCCTGGATGAGCAGTCCTCATCCATTAGGGAGAGGAAAGGGATTCCAGCTCTTGGCATTTAATGAAAAAAACCCCCACTGGGTCACTTTTAGCCTTCCTTGCTGAAAGTGCTCGACAAGAACTAAAGAATCCGTTCACTGAATGATGGAGGTTGTGAGTGCATTGTTAAAACTAGAACCTTTGTAAGAGAAACATCTCAAATGTTTTATCATTAAAAAAAAAACCCAAAAAACCCAGTTTGCTTACAGTTCTCTTCTGGGCTCTCTTCCCCTCAACAAAAATGAATGGAAATTAGGAAAGGAATAACTTGAAGAAAAATCATCCAATTCTTAGAAATTAACCCCAAATCAACAATCTGACTGATGAAAGTCTGTTGGAAATCACTGCAGACCTAGAATGGTTGTCACAGAGCTGCCAACACTTGGGGTTCTTAACAGTATCTTGTATAATAAAAGGAGGGAAAACATTTAGCATGGTTTCTTCTCTGCAAGCCTTTCTGCTCTAATAATAATTAAGCCATATTATGAGTATATTCTACCTAATCTAACAAGATTTACTGCAAAACAGTGTGCTAGTCTATTAATAGAAATGGGACATGCTCAGCTTTTGAGCTATAATTCCAACTCCAAGTTCAGCAGAATTTTTGACAGTGGAATATTTTAATGGTTCTTACACAGAGTGGGGGGATAACCACAGACTCACAGAATGCTTTGCATTGAAAGAGACCTTAAAGACAACCTGGTCCCACATCCCTGAAATGAGCAAGGACTCCTTCAGCTATCCCAGGTTGCTCCAAGCCCTATCCAGTCCAGCCTTGGACATTCCAAGGGATGGGGCAGCAACAGCTTCTCTGGGCAACCTGTGCCAGGGCCTGCCCGCCCTCACCAGATAAAAAGACATAGGCAATTTGGTTTTATAGAAGGAATTGATAACTATTCAGAACAGGCTGTGAAACTATATAGCTAAATAATAACTATTTCAGTGACTTTTTGCTACAAATAAAGATTAACAAGATACCAGTTTTCAGGAAATGCTCAGGTTAAAATGCGCTAATTTGGGGGGCGGGGAGAGACGTTTGCTGGGCAGTTGGTTCTGAGAGTCACCAAAAAAGCAGATGCTGCAAGTTGACACCATCTCAGACTCGTTGCAGCTCCCGCAGCCCCTGTGCACACGGAGCTCTGGAGCTGCTGCTGCAAAGCCAAACCACAGAGTAAACTCCATGTAGCCTCTACATACACATCAGGCTGACATCACAAATACCTTTTCTGAATATTCACTCCATGCATTATGCAGAGTATTACAATTATATTTTTATAGCTGCTGGATAGGCACAGGGAAGAGTTTCTGCAAGATTGCTTTCCCATTTGTACACAGAATAATAGTGTCACAACTAGGATGTTAAAAATAGTTCAATTAAAAAGATCGAGCAAAGAAAAATTCTTGTTTATATGCATAAACAGGCATTACAATTCAGTATAATAGAGATTGTTTACAAAATTTGTTTTAAAAAATGTTAGAGAATTAGGATTTCAGGTCAGTAAAAAAAGCAACGTGTGTGACTACTGAAAGATTTTCCATTTTTAAAACTTTTTCTGATGATTTCAATCATCATTTCAAAGAAATTCAGTGACTTGTGCAACCACCACCCATTTGTATTTACTCCTTTTTATAGCTGTTTATACTGGGAAAATTAAATCTCACAAAAGGAGCTTGAAAACGTGACTTTGCTGTTTGTTCTGTTAGATACTATCTGTGGACAAAGCTTTGCTTATCACCAGGTCTCCTCTTCTGATTGCAATCTCATTTCACTTGTCCTTGGGATCTCATGTCTGCTACAACCTTCAGCTTGTTAAATATTCAGCAGAAAGTTTATGGACTTTCCCATAACCTTGATTAAAAGCCTACAGGGAACCTGAATGCTGAAAAATAGCCCCTTATTTGAAAAGAAACCTGAGTACACTATGCTGATTTCTGTTTCACTAATAGTATTTATAATCAGCAGTCACTGGCACTGAGTCGAGGTCAGAGGAAAAAATGATGAATCAAACTTACCTGTTTAATAACTATTGTATTATCACTACTTAATTTCACTAAGTGAAACTTTTGGGAGCAACACTGAGAGGGAATGGAAAGGACATATTACAAAAAAACCCAAAAAAACAACAAAAAAAAAGACCAAAAACTAACAGAAAAAGATCATTCAAATAAAACAGAGAAATATTAATCCCAGAACTACAGATGTTTTACTTTTGTCTTCCTTTGAGAAGCAACCCTATCAATATAGTAAAGGTGTGACTTTCTGGGGCTTTGAGTACCTCCATTCCTTATCCCAAAGGAATGCTGCACTTCTCTCCAGCTCTCTAGGCCAGTGGCCAGCCTGGAGCCTTGCCAGTGGCCTGGGTTTATTTCCACCCCTCAAACCCTGCAGGCACTCTGGGTCCACCACTTCTTTTTTTTTTTTTTCCAGGGAAACATGACAGGAAAACAAGCAGACAGGCAAACTGTTCAGGTGGTATTCAGAATTTTCTTTCTGTTAGAACAATTAAAATACGAAGTCAGATGAAAAGCAGCTCAATGCACTCAAGGAACTGTCTGAGTTACTGCTGATCATCTTTAGGTGGTGGTAATAGTTTTTAGACAGTACAGGAGACTCCCACCCCTTCAATCATTTAGTTTGTCATTGTCTCTTTTTCTATTCTTGGTCTTTTGTTCCTCTTTTAATAATGGACAGAAATCTTTTCTTTCATAATTGTCGGGTGATTAAAGACCCATCAGGAAATTTTGTGCTTAACTATTATATCCTTCCTACTCTAGGCTTCAAAATAATTTGTTCTAAGTGATACACTATTTCTGATCAAGACACACTCACTAAATGGGAGATGTCAAATGTTATTGTGCCTTTACAACTCTATCAGTACAAGATGCATCAATTTTCTTCTTCAGTGTTTGGAAATTATCTCAATATGGGGGAAAAGAGCATAAAAGGCAAGTGGTGTCAAAAATTAAAACTCTGTTTAAGCCTTAAGTCGAGCTGCTGCATGAGATCCTACAGTGCCAAACACAACTCTCAATCATACATCAAAACATTTGCCATATGACACTCAGATGAAGACAGATGACTGTATCATATAGCATGTACAGTGGGACAACAAATTCAAACCACTCTTTACACAGTAAATCAGGTATAACATCACACTTAACATTTCAGTAAGTTATTTTGTTCATGAAAACTATTAATCAGTGCTTTGTTTTTACTTCTTCCTCAATTGGATAATGACAGGAGGATGAGTGAGATACCAATTCTAACTCTGCCCCAAGGCTAAATAAGGAAATAAAAGAAATGTTACTAACCCCAGGAAAACCTCCCACTTTATCATCATTATATTTGATTATCACAGATCATAGTATTTGCAAGAAACAATATAAAATAGAAAACATATGTTTCTTTCATTATTACTGTCTTTTATTTAATAATCCTTGAAGTGAAGTGACCTTGTATAAAGTTATGTTTGCTATATACAATTGCAGAGATGTATAGAGATGATATTAAACTATAATCATGCCACAGAACATCACTTTCTGAGTGGATTTTCCATGTGGTGCATTGATTGGGATCCTTGAATAAGATGCAAACCACTAGAGAGGTTTAAACAGCTATATTCTTTCTAAAGTACTCTTTAATTAATGTTGTCTAGAGCACTAATTATGAAAGCTTGTAAAGCCTAAAGCCTGAAAACACTTATGCACCTACTTAACTGTGCTCATTCAGGGTAGACCCACCAAATTCACTGGAACTGCTCAGAGTAGGTAATTTAACTAAAGAATGCACAACGGCTGCTACGGGTTTAGAGCTGAGCAGTGAACACAGCTTTGCACAGGTACCTCCGTGGTGGGGTGTGAAGCATTTTGCTCTCTGGTGTTCCCAATTACAAGGCTGTCAACCACGGGCATGCCTGTCTTTCCCCAAAAAAGCATGGAGCTGCTGCCTGATAGTCTCTGAGAAAATGCTGAATTAAGCAAAACTGAGCATCAGCCAGCAGGATATGAGAGGCATGCAACTGTATATACATATGTTTAGATGCACGGATAATTTGTTCACATTATGAAGGCAGATAATTGTGCATATATACAAGTAGATCTTCTACACAGTTATTGCATTCCACACAGTGGAAAGTACTGACATTAGATGACAAATTACTGTTACTGTCAATGGAAAACTCCTAAATCTCTTTTATAATAGAATGCTCACATTTCTAATTATTTTCTTTTAACAGTATATACCATTTTTATTTTGCTAAAAATATTTCTGTTTGTTTAAATAATGGTTGCAAACAGAGACAAATTTTGAAAGGATTATCAAGCTTCTTATTTCGAAGCAGCCATTCAAATTTTTGTTATTACCCCCCTCCACTTTAGGCATAACCATTAAAATGTCACTGGAAAGTTTTGGCATATACAGGCTTTGAAACTGGGACTGACAGCTGTTCAAAATTCTTGCTAATATAGCTGTTTTTTTTGCAAAATATTTTTCCTGAATTTCCATATCTCATTTAAAAGTAGAGAACCCGACGCGAGGAAGGAAGTGGGACACAACACGCCTTAATTATGTTTCAGTTGTGTATTCCAGACTTCTCATATTCTCATCAATCCTTTCTGATTTTTGGCCTGGTTGTGCCATCTCTGGTGCACATGTGTTGGTTTCTCAGGCAGCTGGCAATGCTCAAACATATTTTCTCATCTCAGCTGTTGACAGGTCCAACAGCGGCTTTGGAGGCAGAGTTTAGCCAAGCGGGGCATAAAGGTCTGCTTTGTAGACTTGTTGAAAATATGTAGCTAAATTCATGGAATCATTTAGGTTGGAAAAAAATTGCAATATCATCAAGTCCAACCATTACCTCAGCACTGCCAAGCCCACCCTAGACTATATCCCCAAGATCCACATCTATACGTCTTTTAAGGTGCTGACTCCAACACTTCCCTGGGCAGCCTCTTCCAGTGCTTTCCATCATTATATCCCAGTCCCAGCAAAACTAGATTGACCGTGCCTTATCCCAAATATCACAAACATAACTGTGCCAGTGCCGATGGAGCATTTATCTCCAGAAGTCTCTCCACTGTGCTCCCCAGCTCTGCTAGACCCAAGAAAGGGTTGAGGAGCAAAGGGAACACCCCTTTTTATTCAGACTAGACTTTAAATCACGTTCAATAACTGCAGTATCTATTAAAGGTTAAAAAAAGGTAATTAAATTGGAAGGCTTTTTACTCAAGACACACTGTCCTATGACTAAATAAGCAAAGTGGCTTGTAGGAAAAACAGATTTGATCTAAAGATAATGCAGAATATGCAAAAGACACAAAATTAAGAGTGTGTAAGAAGTCCTGATCCTCATTTTACTCTCTCTGCATTTTTGGCTTTGAAACCTTAACAGATTCTAAATGAACATACTGATAATAATTTTGTCATTCAGGCTTAATACAGAACCACTGCAAACCCCTCCATCTTTGAGAAATGAACAACTACATAATGAAAAGCCAGACCTAACAACTTTAATATATCAAAAAATAACATTTTTCATATTTAAGAGCACACTGGAAGAAGGGCAACTGACTTGGCAGAGAATTTATCTATAATCCACTCAACCCACTGTCATTACGAGCCTGTGCCATTAACTCTTGTAACAGCACAGAGTGCAAAGGCATCATTGGTTCAGACCAACCCATTTCCCTCCCCTGCACCACATTCCTTATGCCAACTGCATTAATGCAAGACATCAAGCCCTTCAATGGAATTTTTGTGTGTGCTCATTGATCTAAACCAGTATAAGATACCATGGTGTAGAAAGTTATACAAGGATTTGAACAGTTCCCACACTAAGGAACCTTCTGCTTCAGCTTTGGCTTTAATCATAGAGGACTGTCACTGACAGGAGACCCTGAAAAACACACAACAGCAGTACAAAGTCCACAGTTAAATATGCTTTATATTATACATGCCATCTAATTTTTAGATCATCTGGGGTTTTTCATACAACTTTGGGGGAATACTAGGGAATAAAGCCACTCTGTCACCAACTAGTGTCAGATATCACTGTGATGGAGCCATAATATAAATCTACAGATGAAGATAAACACTCTTCACTCTCAGTGGAGAGACATCAAAAAGCAGTTGCTGCAAGATAAAAGAGCTGACTTTGAACTTCAATACCCACTTGTTCTAAATATGTGCAACTCTTGGAACAACAGAGTATAATATTATGAAATAAGTTTATGCTACTGCCACTTACCGACTTTTCCACATGATCCACAAGGAGCAGAATTTGAGCATCCAGGAAAAAAAATGCACGTTTTCTAGTTTTAACATGCACCTGTCTTAGCCATCACGTGTTTCTCAATGTATAAATTACACAGAGATACTTAAAAAAAATGATCAATTGCATATAAGCAGAATATTTAGTTGCTCACAGTGATGTTCCATCTGTACAGCGTACTCATTAATGCCTCTGACGAATCGTGGTTTTTTATAACAGAAGAGTCATTATTAAACACATGTTAACATAAGAACTTGTCCAGCTGTTATGACTAAAACGTTCTTAGCAGTAAGACCTTGAAAAACTAACTGGTGTAGATTTGCTATCAAGAAAATCCATAAAATCTTCTCTTGATTTTGCAGTCCTAGACTAAAGCCTGTATTGCTTGCTCAGTGTTACCAGCCAGATGATGCTCTTTCACTAACATGCACTGGCAAAATACAGAGAAAATTCATTTATGAGGTCATCTGGATTTTACAGAAAGTAAACATTAACAAGACAAAGACTTTTGCTGCATCTGCACATTCATTTGGGGAACATCGCTGGGGCCCTGACCATAGGGAGACAGGGGCATCCTCTGTCCATTGGCCCGTAATACCTGGGCTGAAACTTGATGGACAGGTAGTTACACTTTTGAATCTGCCTTGGAAAACTGATGCTGAAGATGATATGAACAACATCCTTGCCTAACTAGAGTGGAAATGGACACTTCTGTTCCAGTCATAGTTCATACATAACATCCCACATATCCCATAGTCCTACACTTCAGACTAGAAAATCCCAAATGAGTTTTCCAGCAAACTGCTGCTAAAACAAAGGTATCAACAGATCCTCCAGCTAAAGAGATGGATGACAAAAATTACACCTCATAGTCACGCAGAGCTAATGCTGCCTTCAGTTATACATTTATCCCTAAAGACAGGATAGAAAACATATTTCCTACAATGTGTGATTTGCTTGGAACACCATCATCTGATACTGTAAGGTGTGTGAAAGGGATTATTTGCTCTATTTAAGGATCATTGAGTCTTTTCTCATCTCACACAAAAATGGTGCATATTTGCAATCCATTTCTGCAGTTGCTTTACAAAGTGCAGTAGTGACGAGGAAACTGAGAGAATACAAATGAGACATTATCATTTGATCTACAGCATTTCCTTAAAAATTCCAAATCTTGCTAGAGGAGCTCTCATGCATGCTGAACACCATCATTATTAGATAATTACTCATTATAAATGAGCACAGGCTAAAGCCAGACATACTGTTCAGCTTTCCAAGCACATGCAAGTTTCAATGTTAAAATGAAAATATAATATAATTCAAAACAATTTTTACTGAGCAAAGGTGCTGCATTTACATACAGGTAGTGTGTTTTTCTGCTGACTGGAAAAAAATCTGTTTATGTAGTAGTTAGTCATTTGCAGAATCTCAATGTAAAAGATTATTTCAAACTTAGATTAATACTTTTTTTTTTTTTTTCCCCCTGAGTTCCAAAACAAGACCTTTNGTCAGTCATTTGCAGAATCTCAATGTAAAAGATTATTTCAAACTTAGATTAATACTTTTTTTTTTTTTTTCCCCCTGAGTTCCAGAACACAGACCTTTGGAGAAACTGGTCCATAGGATGCTGTGTGTTAACCAGATCTTGGGTTTACATCATGCTTGTAAGTGATATGTACCACATTACCATGTGGTATCTGCTGGCTGCTTTTCAGAACTACCTTCATAGTTTCAACTTCAGCTTCCAGCACCAACCTGGAAATGCCCATTTTTCCAAAGCCCACAGCACTAAGCTTGTTCTGCATTCAAAGGTCGAAGCCAAAATATGCCACATCCCTTGAAAATACAGCCAAAGACAAGCACTGAGCTCCTCTTAGCGTGTGTGTTGTGGCAGAATCTTCAGGTTTGACTGTAAGTCACAGCCCTAACATACCCCACTAACACAGCCAGCTTGTAGTTGTACATATTGGCTACGGATGAGGGTGTACCTCATAACTGCAGATGTGGTTGTACATAACCAATGGTCTTTGGTACAGTCTCTTCCAGCACCCCAAAGCCCTGCACGTCCAATTTATTTGGATTTGTTCGTAGGAGATGTAATTTCTGCAGATCTAGCACTTCATTCATTCATTGCACTTCACAGTGAAGTTTGGCATGGTTGTGTCTATAACACTGATGCCCAGAGTCTCCTAATTTGCATCTTGGCATTTATAACTGCAAATAGTAATTGTAATGATTCATAGATTGATAGTTCTTCCTATTAACCACTTCACAGTTTCACCATCTTTGGAAAGATCTTTTTGGGGAAAGTTCCCCCTTTTTGGTGGGGCAGAAAGCATCTGTCCCACAAACCTGTCTCACATCTAACTTCTATCCTGATGCCACTATAAGGACTCCAAAATCAGACTAAAAAAAAATAAAAAATCTATCCTTCAACAAGCAGAGGAGGACTAACCAAAATCACACTGCTACCGGAGACTCATTCCATGGTAGATATATTTTTAGATAATATCCAGGGTGGCAAACAAGGGCCCTGCTAAAAAGCAGTGGTAAGTTCAATATGTTTGGGGAAAAGAATATCACAACCCTATCATTCTGCTGCTGTATGAGTGACCATGCTGAAGCACATGAAAGAAAAATGAAGAGAAAATCTCTACTGCCTGAGTGAACTGCTCTGTCCAGTTTCAGAGCTCTTTTTTCCTTCTCCGCCACTCTTCTGTCTGCTCTGTTCAATCAAGGCAACAAATTGCTTCTTTCAGTCAGGGTTGATTGTATTTTTTTCCAAACAAACCTGTACAATCAATGCAACAATGTTCATGCAGTTTATATATCTTACAAGTGAAACTGCAATTATTTTCACATAGAATAAAACAGGTCTCCTAGTTCAAGATTCTCAAACAGTAATTTACAAATACATTTTACAACTGAGACTTCTTCTGACATGAGTAGAAGTTACATAAATTACTGAAAAAATGGGAAGAGAAAGGCAGGTTCCATCAAGGACTCCAGAGAAAGATCTTTTATTTCTATAAACCATGAAAGAAGAGTGGCATCCTACTTCTCAGCAGAACTTCTCTTCTGAAAAATGGAATTTTTTTAAAATAGAACTAAACTTTGGGGTTTATCTCACTGATTTTACAGTGAAGTCTGATAAACACAGTGCTGTGCTTTCTTACTGACAGCTTCACAAACCTAACCTCTCATAAGGAAATAATTCCTTATACCGTACTAAGAATCAGAGACACTGTGGAAAACCCAAAGGTAAGCTCTGAGCAGATGGATGTCTTGCAGAATATGATGTGCTATAGAGATACTAGAAGAGTTTAAATTTTGCCGATTTTTTTCCAATTGTATTGTTAACTAAGTTATATTATTTCTCTTTAAAAAATTAAATAAAAAGTCATCACCAGAATCCAATGGAATTCTTAAAATATTCTTTATATATATGCAGATCTATGACTCCTTTTTTAGAGCCCATCTCATGTCATTCATTACCAATATTTTAACTTCCCTCCAGGAAAAATTCATGCAGATGCCTTTGTGGAAAAGAAGTATATTTATGAAAAAAAAAAAAAAAAAGTTTCAGAGTAGAATCTTGACAAAATCTCAGATTAAGTGCTTAACATTTAAAGATGTTCCAGAACATTTAAATATATTCCAGAAATACCACCAATATTTGAGTAAAAAAACCCACTTGTCTTCAAAGGGATTTCTGTTGAGAGAAAAAGCTGGTTTATTTTCCTCTATTTGTTACCATGGACATCTGAATAAAGATATATTTTTACTGGAACCATCTCCTACTGCTATGGGAAAATAAGTTGCCATCTGCCTTAGAGTGTGTGACTCTGCAAGTAGTTATACATGCCACAAAGATAATGATAATTTGAATTGAGTACATATGAAGCAAACACGAGAAAGACCTTGCCTCAACAAAAATATTTTAACAATGGAAAATAAATATGCTTTAGTTAGATATATATACACTGACATCAGATTTCAAAAATCTTTTAAGGTTGTATTTTGATGTAATCACACCTTCTGTTTTTAATTCTTCAATGTTTTTCTTCTTTTCCAGCAGCTTAGGTTGAAGGAAGAATGCCATCTTTAACCTTGAGATCCCTGTTCTTGTTGGCTTGTGTCATAATCTTATTATTTAAAAGCAATTCTTGGTATTTAACATCTCACCTCAGCATGCAAAGTGTTTATGGATTAGAGTACATTTCCTGGGGGGTAAAGGATAGAGTGACTGTGAATTAGCAATGCAGCTGCCTGGCTGTGCCACAGTCTCACTCCCAGCTTCTGCACCAGAAAGATCTGTCTGTGACCCCCCTGTCTACTCTACTTATGTGCTTATTCCCAAATTGTGCATTACTAGTCAGAGACTGTTTAGTGCAAGACATGAGGGTCAGTTTTTCACAGTCACAGTATAGCTTAGATTGTAATAATTTTTTAAAGCATAAATGCCACATAGTTCTGTACTGTATATTCTGGAGCTTTATCGATGTTGCAGGTAAGAAATCCCCCCCCCTGCCTTGCAGTGCAGGCAGCTGTCTGGTGCTGGTTTCTAAGCTCACAGATTGGGCCACCTGTAATTCAGTTGCTAATCATTTGGCTAGAAAGCCAAGATCTTTTCTGACACGCAGTCTATGCTAACCAAATAACCTAGAGAACTACTTAGGCAGTGCCAGCTCCAGTTGAGTAATGTGATGAGTGCCCCGTGTCCCCACGTCAGGGGCAATCACAGGCACTGTCTGCCGAGGTGCCCAGGGCACAGGCACCGGGCTGGGGCACAGACACGCCCTGGGCTGCACTCCCAGCCCTTCCACTGGGCAATGGGGCAATGACCTGGGGGGGGGGGAAATGGTCAAAATAGCTGATAGCAAGTGCATTAAAACAGTAGTGTTACTTTGTGTCAGTATTTAGGTTGGGCTCAATGATCTCAGAGGTCTGTTCCAACCTTGTTGATTCTGTGACTTGTTTGAAAGATTCCCAGGGAATGTGAAGATAATAATCCCAGTGTGATGGGTTGGATAAACCCCAAAAACTTAGATTAAGGCCCTAGTTTAGTTAGGCCTGAAACCAAATTTAGCAGGCCTCAGTTTTTGGGCCATGGGGCACTCCGTAGATTCAGAGGGGCAAGTATCACCTGACTTAAGCAACCAAAGAGGTATTTCATATCATCTGATGTCAAGTGGAGTATAAATCTAGTGGGGGAGGTATCTCTGGCTCTCTGGCCCTCCCTCTCTCCGTGTGGTGTGAGGGACTCCCTGTTGCTGCTCCCAGAGCCACAGGCCCTGCCGCTCCCCTGCCGAGATGCCCACAGCAGTTCTGGGCTCTGGGAAGGAAATACTTTTGTTTGATGTTGCTTTGCTGGGGGCTCTTTCAGGGAAACCTGCTTAGTTTTGTTTCATGTGGGTCATTGGGGTGGACAGCTCTGGATGAGGTTATTATTGTTTTTTTCTTATATTTGTACGTATATGTATTGTAACTTTCCTGTAAATATATGTATATAGTTTTTTTTAAATTCAGGTTTTTTTTCCTTCCCTCCTTTCACTGGGACCATGCGGGTCTTGGGGAGGTTTGGCATTTTGCCAAGGTCGAACCCATGGCACCCAGGTAATGGTGGTGTGGTTGGCAGCATTAAAAATGCACTGCAACTACAGCATGATGCGGCAGAGAACTCTCCTACGAGGAAAATGATCTCTCAGAGTTAAACATTTCTTTTTCCATGGTCATGAAACAAGGCTGAAGCAGCTCCTCATTTCACAGACTTGTTAACCTTCTGTCTTGATGAAAATTAACAGCTACAGTTTCTTCTAAATAAATTCTGTAATTTTTACTGGATAAAGCATTCCTCTATTCCTGTCAAAGAGTTGTGCAGCACAGCTGTTTTTAACAAATTCCTATTTTTACTCCCCGACATTTGACTATCATTATGTATATGAGTTTCTTCAGCCTGCAAAGCACATTTTAACAAGAAATATTAATGTCCCTCCACATTTACCATCTTTTATCACTATTCAGCAAGAATAGGTGTTACACAAAACAGAAAACATCTGCTTACTTGTATTATAATTTCTTTTGAACTCTTTAGATTGGAGACACAAAGTTGATAGCAGAGGTTAATCATGAATGTACAAAGTGGAACCATGTTTCTTTGTATGTTTCAGAGAGGGAAAATAAACCCTAAAATTAAGTATTTTAAAAAAGCATAAAGAAAGAATTATGAGGGAACTTCTTTTTAAGATGTGTTTGGTGGCTAAATTAATATCTTAAGTTTTGTAATCCTTATAACGATTCACTCCTAAGACAGGAGCTAGAACAAGGTCAGGGCATTTTCTTCTTTCCCTTGCTTCTAAATATCTTACATCTCTTGGAAGTTGTATTGCCTAGCTTTAATCTTTATGTCAATGCGTTGCATTATCATGATGTGGACAGTGTTCTCCCTGGTAATTTTAATCATGGAATATGAAATCTTTGTTTCCTCTCTTTGCTTTCAAGGGCCGGGGCTGTGTGTGGAGCGCTGTGATTGCAGAATTCCCGCCACAGCACAGACTCTGCTGGAAACAAACACTCCAAGGAAATGCTCCTTAAAGGCCTCACTATATGCCCCTTGCCTTAGCTCAAAGACACAAAATCTCTATTCAAATACAGTGAGTCAGATTTCTTGTGAGAGACACAGGCAGTTTCAAACAAACCAAGTGGACTCCCCGGGTTTATCAAGTTCAGTGTTAATGCTGGAGCCCCACTATGACCAGCTGCCATCACCAGCAAAGGAAGTCCTAAGAACATTATGGCTCTTTCCTTAGTGTTTTCTCCTATTGTGCCACTTACACCATGACAGAGAGAGCAACACTTCTGGAGCTGTGACACAGATTTGTTAGTCTGCTGCATTGTGACACAAATTAAGATCCAGGAGTCACAAAAGGACCCACAAACAAACACCTTTCACAGAAATAGCCCCACTGTATCAAACCCCACAGGATTTCAGGGAGAAGAAAACAAACAAAAAAAGAATTGTCCTTTTCCAACTTCAGAATAATTCACAGCATTGCACTTTTCAAATCTTTCTGTAGCTTAGCAGGTGTGAACAAAATTATAAAACAAAATTGAGGAGGAAATACCTTATCCTTTTCCCAAAAGCTAAACATATTTTAATTATGAATCCTTTAATGGAAAGCTGGATAATTCAATATCCAAGCATATTATTTAACTGTTGATATTCTTCAAAACATACAAATCACACTTGAATAATCTAAACCCCTAATTCCCATATAACAACTCAGATCCCACATACAGACATAACAAATGTTCCATTCACAGGACAGAGCAAAGCAAGGTAAAGGACCTGCTTTATTTACAGAGCTTCTGACATACATTTTTTTCACACTGCTGTGGTTATGTTCCAGGATAGGAGTAGGTCAGGGTAATGCTGCCTAATAATGGGGCTGATGGAGAAAGATTCTTATGATCTTCACAAAAAAAAGAGAAATAAGGAGCTAATTTTAGAGACAGATGGACAAGAGCTCCACCCCAGCAGAATCTATNAAAAAAAAAAAAAAAAGAGAACGGTATAAAGAAAAGCTTTAATATTGGTTCTAATGAGATAAAAATTCTGCCTTTATAGTTTTCAAAGTGCTTTCTCTCCCCACTCCTATTTCCCTTTATTGCTACTGTTTTTCTTTACGTGAGCTACTACTGAGGAGGAGAGGCAGAGGTTGTCTCTCTATTTCTAAATAGGTCTTTGGTGTATGATTAGTATGTGACATGAATAAAGCCTTTCTAGGTAGAGAAAGGCTTGCTTTCTTTTAAAGTATTAGATGAGGGCCAGACTTTATAACATCTCACCCTACAGAGGACACATCTTCTGGGACACTGGTTTTGAAACATCAGTCAAGATAACCAGATAAAAGAACAACTATTGAAAAAACTGTAATTGTTCTTCCTGGTGTTTCACAGAAACAGAGTTATTTTGAATGAGAGAATTTGAAGTCCAGCAGACCATACAGAATCAGCTAGCCATGTCCTTCTCCTGGAAAGAGTATTTTAGCTGGATCAGTTATTGCTTCCTACTATTATTTAGGGAGAATTTTAATTTGATGCACTAGGGTTTTAAGCAGAGCTTTAAGCACTACAAAGACAAGCATTGCTACAGTGCTGCTTGGCAGCAAGAAGTGTTGTTTTCAAAGCACAGAGCAGAAAAAAGAGAAGAGGCCGCTAAGTCCTGTTCCATCTCACTATCACATCGTGTTATCCTATCTAAGCCAAGATATTCCGGATGCATCAGTGTTGCTCACCTTGGCAGAAGTAACACAGATCTGAGAAACATAAAAGCATTTGTGAAACGCACTCCTCAAGGTAGTGTTACTGACATGCACAGATGTGGGTGAACATGTGCCAGGCACCTTACAGAGGGAGGTTAAACTAACTTCTTATCATAAGAACTGCATGAAACACTTAATCTGGCAGTCAAGTGACTCTGAATTGAAGAAGCATTCTGCTGGCCCACCACAGCTCTGCCCAGCAGCACCAGCACCTCTCCTTGGCCACACACAGATCCTGTTGGCTCATGTCAGGATGAATTACCCAATTAACATCATCATTAACAGTGGAATTGACTTTAGGGAATCAAAAAACCCCAAGCCAACTATTTTTACAGGATGAAATGAAACCAAGAAGACCTGATTTGCACTTAGAAGCATTCTATTGCTACTCTACGATTTTTACTGCAATTGCACAGGGAGCAGAAAATCAGCATAAAAGCTGCATTTTGCTCGGAGCCCCACAAATACACAACAAAACTTCCCTCTCTGATCCAGGGAGTTTACCATTCAATTCCAACTGAAAGATGGGAATGAATATATACAAACAACCATGAGCGTGAGCCCAGGCTGAGAATTATGAAAGGGATATGTGAGGTAGGAAGTCTTGGAATTGCTGATATTGGTAACACACAGAGTTAACTCTGAAAACATTTAAGAAAAATTAGAATGCCACTTGGATTAATAAGAAAAGTACAGAATCACACAGCATTGTGAGTAAAGCACAACCCATACAAAATCCTGTTACCAACTAGAAAGCAGCAACATTATTTATTGCTGTTAAACACAAAGGTGAGAATCTCAACCTCTGGTGTAATATAAATTCAAAAGTATCATCATAAATACTTTGCCTAGGTCTCTCCAGCTCAACCCAGACAAATACATTTTATGTTTCAGAATGTGCACATAATATCAGTGACCAGGAGGTTTCAAGAAAAACTGGTGTTACACTGGCTGGGTTAACAGCAAGCACAAGGACACCAGCCCTGTGTTCCCCTGATGCAGACTCTGCACAAGGGTTTTGGTGCCTTCCCTTGACCTTAAAGCAGCAAAGTCCAGGTTTGAACAGTAAACAGAAAATAAAAGGATCACAATGCCAATTACACAACCTCAAAAATTAAAGAAACAGCAGTTTATTAACAGCACGCTGCTTTTCCAGAAGGCTAAAAGATCTTTTAAGAGTAAAGCCAAGAATATCTTCTCTACTAGGGAGTATATGGATACATAGGAGCTTTCTGGAACAGTTCTAGTTGTTCCCAATACATACTTCAAGACTGGAACTTATTTTCCTACTGAAAGTCCAGTAAAAAGGAAAATACCAGATTAAAGGATGACCACATCTCTACACAAACAAAGACAACAATCACTAGATTTACTGACTCAGCAAATGCTGTGACTTAAAGTGCACTGTCAGTCAGGAATCTACTTTGTTCAATAAACAGAATTTTTCCACTTAATTTCTAAGACAGACTAGTAGTTGCAGACAGTCATTAAATATATTTCCTGATATATTTTTCATTAATCACAGTGGAAATCAAGTAATAAATTATTATGCTTCAAATCAAATTATAATCATGCAATTTTTCGCATGGCTTAAATGATATAAAAGAGACACTTTTTTTCTATATTTCCATTTTTAAAACAGGAACTCAGTGCTAACAAACACCTTAATATTTCATTGCTAAAAGCTCCTTCTGGAGCCACTGATTAGCTTGATTTGGGGGGGAAAAAAAAAGAAAAGAAAAAAGATTATAAATTGCATCATCTGTATTTTCCTACTCTTAAAAGAAGAAAAAAGAGAACGTTTGAAACAAAATAAGAGAGGCAGAAGGACATGGAAAAAATTGCTTTGTGGATCATAAGCAACAAACACAAATCCTATGAACTTTATCTTACTGTGTGGGTGGCCAAATAAAAATGAGAAGCCAAAAAAGGCTTATTCTCAAGAGATGGCCACTGCTCCCCTCCAACAGGAGCCCTGCAGGAGTGGGGTGACTTTGCCACCCCAGACTCCTGCGGCCACCTGACATTTGTGCCCTGTCTTCACACTTGTCATCTGCAAACCCGGTGGACAAGATAAGGGATTGCTGTGCTCTCACAGGTCTGCTTCCCCATGATAAACTTCTGTCTCATCCATAACTAGATTTAAGATATGTAGGATGCACTCGTCTTCAAAGCTGTCACCAGAAGGGAGCTCTATCAATGGCTTCAGCTTTCATATGCTCCAGATAAACTTCCCGTTTTAATCTGTGCCCTTTGTGACTTTCCAAGCTATCGTAACCATCAAAGTCCTAATACACTCCCGGATACCGAGTGCTCCAAATCAGCTTCCATTTCCCCAGCCAAACTTCAGGGCCTCTATTTACTGCAAATATGACAGCTAGTCAGATCTAAAAGGAGTTTGAAAAACCAGAGGGAAGAAATTTGTTCTCTGTTCACCTCTGCCACACCAGCCTGCTCGCTACAGCACTATATTTTAAAACTTTCATAAACCTCAAACAGAAAAAAGGTAGGATTATCCATTACCATGTCAGTTTAAGTGATAACATAAATATATATCACAGAACATCTGCCACTAAATCACTGTTTACAGATGTCACATCTCATTTATTATTAAAAGAAACCCCAAAACAAACACTTTAAAGCCTTCCTTATTATTTCACAAGACTGATTTCTCAACTGTAAGGTGGAGCTATTCTTTCTAATTGTTTTAGACAGAGTAATTTCTATTATAACCTCAGTCAAGACTTGCATTAGGTGGTATGCACAAACACATTATTATTGCCTGAATTACTTCATCCCAGTATGTAGTGTAGAAAACGCAACATATTCTCTCCATTGATTCCCCTCATCAATCCCCATTGATTTTGCATGAAAGAATATGGTGCATCTCAGAAAACTTGCTTTTATCTTACTTTTCTTCAAACAGTAGAAAATGCAGATCAAGGCTTTATATTCTGATATCAGCAATAAAATATCTAAAATTTACTTTGAGAAGAATTTATAGAGAGTGCTCCTTCCACACAGATAATGTAAGGTTTTAAAACTCAGTCTGTGTTTATAGTACTGTGTTTGACTGAGGGGGCAGAGCAGGACAATCTTTTTGCTTTTACCTTTTTTAATTTAATTATCTTTGTCCATTTTGTCCCCTTTGTGTCAGCTGATTTAATAACTCTTAAGTCAGGCACTCAGGGAACAAATTACCAAATCACAGAATTATTTCTGAATATGCAATCTGTATCCTCTCAGGTACAAGTGAAAATCTGCTTGCAAAAGCCACTCATCTGTATCATTCTAAATTGACCTCTCCAGTCTGACCTTTTCCTCACCTCCGCTCATGAAGAAATCCAGAATACCACAATGTTTTGTTTTATAGGAGTTTCTGCTGGCTTGCTTCACTGTATGTGCCTATGACTAGAAAGTTATTTTAGAACAGATAGCTAAAACATCTGGAAAATCCACCTAGTTCTCAGCCCTGTGACATTCAATGCCCTCAAACATGTGCCACACAGACATAAAGTTGCACCTCTAAGGGAGATACACTTTAAAATGTGAGTGTTGAGCACATCCTGATTTTGATCTCTGCCAGTTCCCTCATCTTTTAAATCACACAGCCACTTAATGATTGCTGGGGTGGTTTACAGAGACGTGATTCATGGGCACACACACAGGAGGTCACTGCAAAGGTTGGCACTTCACAAAGTGGTACAGTGCCGTACTCAGCCATTACATTCTCCCACCTACGTGCAAGTTAATTTGATTAAAGGTAGAAGATCAATCAAACTCTATTGCCTCAGAAAGATTAATTACCTCAGCACTTTCTGACTTAATTATTAGTGTTCAGCCATGGGGTTAGAAAAACCCAATACAGCAGAAGTAAAAGGGCCCGATGGGCAGATGTCGTAGACTGGGACGTGTTTTAGCCTGAGATTTGTTATCTTTAACTAATGACAGCATCTTTCTTTTCTATTCAAATTAGACCTAAGTGCTATAGTGTGTTTATAACTCAGCAACAGCCAAATTAAAATATTACTATTACATTTCAACATTACTATGGAACTAAAAGAATACAAGATGAGAAAAAAAAAAAACAAAACCCTGAAAAAATCGTTAAAAAAAATTCTATCTGTTGGCAATCCCAGTGTTGGACAGGGAACAAGGAACTTAAATCTTTGTAGTTTTACTTTCCCTTGTGCCCCAGTATGAGGTCTGAAGTCCAGCTGCCAGAGCATCCTATTGATGATGTTTAAAGAGTATATTTCAGCAACTGCAGGGTTTCTGATTATCAGACAAGTCAGCATGGCAGAAAATGCGGGCATTTTCCCCAGGGAGAGTAAGTTTCCTGTCTGCAGCTGTCTGTCAGTGTGCAGCACTGACCCCTTCTTTTCCACCACAGCATCAGAGAGACTTCTGGGACCCCCCAAGCTGTCACTAAGGTGAGCTGCTGACGGTGCTGGGCATGGTGGGGCCAGCGTGGATCCCTGTCACACCAGTGTCCAAAGGTGGCAGGGCCAAGCTCTCCAGGCAGGTGAGGCACCAGGGCACCAACCCCATGTCCAGCTGGGGGCTGGAGCTGGAGCCAAAGGCTAACACAGAACTGAGATTCAGCAAACACATTCACCCACAGGTTTCACATTCCCAATGTAGAAAAGCAATCTCTTGCATCACACACCAGATTTGCTGTTATCACAGAGAGCCATTTATTTGCCCTCTCATAAACTTATCAAGCTCCTTTTTAAAACCAGTTTGCATTCTCGTGCCCTGCTTCTGTGCTTCCTCACTGATCTTACTTCCAAACCCCCAAATTTCCAGGCTTGGCTGCTTTACAGGCAGCACCTGCTCATTTCCTTAAGAAACAGCCTAGTGCTTCATTTTGGTCCCCACTCTCTGCTCTTACACGAGAGCCCTAATCCCCAGCCAGCCTTTGTCATGCAGTTTAAACAAGCCAATATTAATTCCTTTTCCTGTATATAGGCATTCCATTCCCCTGCTATTAATAATATTTCTTTACACATGTTTCTCATGCGAGTTCACCTTTCTTTAATGTGGGAAGCCAACATTATTCATGTTATGTTATGAGCAACGCCTTGGGGTTTCTTCTTTTCTTTTCTTCTTTCCCTGTACTAGGAGTAACCCAGGATTATTCAGAATCACATTAGATATTGGTGATTTATAGTTTATCTTTTTAATACTCAGTTGTGTTTTTTTTCTTTACATCATTTTCAGCTGCTGATTTATATACTAGTTACACACATCAGTTCCTATGAGAATGACTCTCAACTATTAGATTTCATCCCACTATTAGTTAAAATCCTTAGCAAAATTCAATTCTCGTGTCATGCACACCTCCTCCTCTATTTTCAGCAATGCTTAGCTTTGAGCTACTAGAACATTTCATTGACATGTTCCTCCTTTATAATACCAAACTCATTAATGAAGATAATGATGGAGATTTTTCCATTCTTGTATTACTCTGTATCTTTTCATTCTTGATTACAAATGCTCCACCCTAATGTGGTGTAATAATAGTTATTAGTTCTTAAATATATATAGACTAAGTCTACACATATTCCCCAATATAAAAAAATATATGTCATGGACATACGATAACAGAGCTAATCCAGTTCTACTCTTGGGAAACCTGTGATACCATTTATTGCATTATGTTTACATATATCTTAGTTTCTTTCTTGTAAATATTTTCCAGTAATGAAGCTTGACCAACACTTTACTTTTTCTTGACATGTTGTGTCTTAGAAATACAGAAAATTTAAAACAAACAAACAAACAAACAAACAAACAAACAAAAACAACAACAAAACAAAACAAAACAAAAAAACCATTATCAGTTTTGATATCCTGGGAGGAAGATTATCTCCTCTCCTCCACATGAGAGCACTGAATCTGCTCTGACTTTTAGTGCCATTATCATCATTCTTCATCAGCCTGTCTTTGTGCTCATCAACATCATCCTTATAAAAAATTAAGGCAAGGTGAAAGTGTTCTTTTAATTTTGGGGAAGAAATATATGCTATCTTTAATCATGAACAGACGTCATCCTAGCTGCAAACCTCCTTCTTATGTGGTTAAATACCATAGATTGAAGCCTTAATTCTTTGTAAGACTAATTCTCTTGCAGTCTGATGATCACTTAAAGCCAGTATAAGCTTTGCCCCAGCTACTCATTGACTCATTTGCTGCCCACAAGTCGTGCCTCCTGTAATGAATGGAATTTGGAAATCCATGTATTTAAAAATTACTTTTCGCACTCCCCAGGGGTTGAACCCAGATCGATTCTTCTACCCAGCTCACCCAAACAGCTCTTCAAATGCTTGTGCTGCCACAAGAGGTGCTGTGACTGGGAGATAAAAGCACCGAGCCAGACATATTTGGCAACACCCGCTTGATACTACCACAAAATTAGTGTCTGCTGGCTCTCCTTTTGGCCATATTTACCTCTACACCTTCTGATTTTCAGTGAAAATTTCTCGGCTTATTAGTCACTAATTCATGTTAAATATTCTTTATGGAAACCTTCTTTTCCTTAAGACACCACTTTCCTCCTATTTGAAAGCCTGAAATCTCAGAGTGAATTGCCTCATTAAATAGTCCTTTAATTTTCAGCTAGGTTTGTTTATACTTCCATTTTCTTTATACAAAATTATTTCTATTATTTAAGTTCAGATTACTTTCTGGTTTTCTGACTTTCCCCCTCTCTCCCCCACTCCCCACCCCAAGCTGCACTCATTGCTCTTACTCTGCCCAATTTCTTGGCTGAACTGGGCATATTCTACCTTCTACAAATAAAAGAAAGATAATTTTATTCTCCAGAGAAAAGAAAATAGTTTTGACAAGGAAAAAACAAAAAACCCAAACAGGTGAAGCCTGAAAATTTGCTGTTAATATGTTACACATGTATTAAATAACCCAGCATAACTGGGGTTTACATGTACCTCAGCCTCTTTGATCAGCATCACTGCTTACAGTCATTAAGAGAGCACCACTGAGAGACAGTTTGCCAGGGAAGGGAATTCATTACTCTTTGTCTATGTTTATAGTGTGTTTTGTATTTAAACATAATACAAGGCAGGACAGAGGATGGGAAGGGGGAAAAAAAAAAAAAGAAGACAGTTCTGTTAAAATTCTTAGCATAGGGAGTTGTTGGAGCATCCTTATTTGAGCAATTTATGAGCAGAAAATCAATGAATACCACGTAAAAGAGTGCTGTTACTTAAGGGTAAGGTTCTGTACAAACCTACATGCATTTTTTTATTACTATTTACTTAGCGTGACAGTTTATTGGCATCTCTTCCTTATGATGTGTCTACCACACTGCATATTATGCTTTTCTGAGGAGGCAACTAAAGTAAGAGAAGACAAATCATTTTAAATAGCCTATTTCTAATTTTAATTAGCACAGTGAATTAATTTTAAAGGTTTACATATAAATTGCTCGTAGTTTTCTAACCACTATAACCTTACAGTTATTCTTTCCCCCTTGCTTCAATCCTGTATTGGCTGTGAGTTTATAAAGCTTCCTTTCACTAACATTTTTCAGGTTTTGTTACTATGTTATGCTCATCTGTTTTTTTCAGTGTCTTGCAATAAATGCTTTGCTATTGCTACCAAATGGAAAGTTTCCAAAATACAATAATTTTCAATCTTAGAAAAACAACACCAAAAAACTGTAGTCAGGAAAAACAAGAGGGAGACCACACTTTTGAATATACCCCTGTGTGGTGTCACATCTGTCATCAGCTTTCATAGGGCACTGAACATCTCAGTTGGTTCAAGATATTATTGCTGCCATTTCATCCCCAATCTGTCTCCTTGGTAACTAAAGGTGAACTGAATCACCATCAGTGACTAATCAGGCTCAATGTTCTAGACAATGTTTCAGATTAAGATAGGTCAAATATTAAATCTCTTGAGAAAGAATGAAGGCCATGCTTTTTCCATTTTAGGAACTCTTTTCAGATTATCTGACTAAACATTCCTTTATCTTTCCGTATTAACACTTTGGTCCATGATAGAAGACTAGTAATACTATGAAACTGTCATGGCAGTCCAATTTCAATGAAAACATATCAATCAAAAATCTAGCAGTATGTTTGTAGAGAAAACTATCAATTCAGAACTATTTTCACTATTGACTAAATGTGTCATGCATGCACAAGTGAACAAACTGAACCTCAGGCTGAACACTTACATAGATCACCACGCAGATATTTTGGTTGCTCTTACCGAGCCACTTTGCAGCAGCATATTGAACACAAATATGCTGTGGGTCTCCTTCTTTTTTACTTAGAGCACACAACAGACATCTATTTATATCTTCTCCTTTTTCCCTGCCACTAGATGCTGCCATTAATACAAGCATAAAACACTATAAAGGGCCACAAACAACTCTTTCTGCACTGTAACCATCACACCGCATCGCATCAATTAAAGTGTTTCACTGAGATACAAGTTAGAAGAGAAAAAAGAAACCTTCACATAACAAACGCTAATTAAACTGTGATTTCAAGTTTAAAACTGAACTGTCAGGTAATTAGACAGGTGATTAAACTTTCTTCAGCTTCACACTTTGAAAGACTAAGATGCCTGCTTAGTCTCCACGCAGTGATACGTGTCAATGACGTTCAGGTGCCAGAGCTGTATCACTTTTAGGGCACCATTCTGAAAGAGTTATGATCCATATTTCTTCTGAGACTGCAAAAACTGGGCTCAGAAAGCACTGGCAAATCCCAAATTGTTAGTGCCAAGACAGGATTCACAAACCTGCCCTATCAACTCCTTATACACCAGGGCCTGTCCAACATTCTCTACAGGAAAGGACCTGGATACTGATTTCATGTAAATCATGCTCACTTCAGTAAAGCATAAATATCAATCACAAACAACAAGAGAGCTGGAAAGCAAGTTCAGATCATGAAGCAGAAAACACAATATATAACTTGATATTTTCTTTCTTTTTGGGTATATTTGTAGCCCATTAGAGCTTCATTCTGTGAGGAATCCAGTTTGACTGCCTAGAATATTCTTAAGGGTCTATTACAGCCTCAAGCGTGTAAACACAAACAAAAGCAAGCCACGAATAATGTTTTCAACACAACATCCAAAACCTCTGATGGTTCTTGTCAGATGTCTGTCAGCTCAGAAATAAAGCACCATCCTGGCATTATTTGAGGAAACATATCACTTTGCAAATTTTAAAAAGTCTGAAACTGAGGATCCCTAGGTAATAGTTTACAAACCAAAAGACAGACTGGACCTCAACTGTGCAAAAAGGCCCTCAAACTCCAGTCCTGGGCAGCACAAGGCAAAGGCAGAGGGGTGATTTCCAAGAGCCAGGGTGAATGTGTCAGAGCCAGGTTGGAGCCAGAGGGAATGCTCTCTGTTAGATGCTCTATTTGCTATTGCAGAGTGTAACTACCTTCTCACACAGCTATTTCAAGTGCGTAGCACACACTAATTCATTCCTCATGATACACTAAAGCAGCTGAAATACACCTTTCGGGTCAAGTTTTGCCCAGAACAGAGGTATTTTCAAATCACTTATTAAGCTGTTAACAAGGCCTTAGAGGCTTACAGACATTCAGGTGTCTCTTTATCAATGGAACAGTTTGGTTTAATCCAGATAAGGAGCCTCTGGACAATTAACAGTTGACTAAAGTTCAGTTGAACCTCCAACTGGCTATCACATCATGGCACAGGAAGCAATGCCATTATCCACAGCTCTGCCATGTCTGGAGCTCACATGGATTTTGCATGAGTTTTTGACATCACAAGCAGGCAGTGGTAATGGCAGAAGTAAAATGACAATCTCTTTTGAGATTATTACTGCACACCGTCACTGTTTTTGAAAAAACAAATCGAGAAACCCATATTTCTGGAGGCTGAAGTCCATTCACAGACCTACTCATCATCCACTAGTTCTCCCTGTTTAACTACAGCAAGCAGTAGTGTTGGAGAGGGAAACAGGGTGAAACAAGTGAATTCCCTCAGCACAGTATTTATGACTGTAAGGGCAACAGTGTTAACCTCATCAGAAAGCTCCTCTGTGTATAGCACAGCAGATCTATAAAAACACCAAGTCATCCATAAGCTCTTAACAGCTCAGAATGTTTTACATCCAATGGTCAGACTTCACATTTTTAGAAATATGAGGTTTCCTCGTCCACGTTAAAAATCAATGTTCAGTTTTAATAATTACCTGGAAAGGAAAAAAAAGCCCCACTTTCGATACCCAAATGATTTAACAACTGAGATGACCAGAGCTCATCACTTACTGGACTCCGGGTCCGAGTTGCCGTCTCCCTCCGTCCGGCTGTTGGGGGAAGCCTGCTCATAGTACTCCTCCTGGGGGAAGCCAAGGGGCAGAGGGTGCGACGTGCTGGCACCGCTCGTGGGTTCGTGGTCTCCAAGCCCACTGTCACTGCAGCTTTCCTGGGAGCCATCTGGGAGGTGAAACGTGACACGGCGCTGAGGCTACAAGGAAGGAACAAAATTATATGGTTTCCACTACAGTATCAGTAATTGCTTAATGCAACCAATTTAGGAAATGTATTATTTCAGTTATCTGCTGAGGACGCATTACCAAGAGTTGTGCACAATTTCAGGCTTTCATGAGCAGGCAGCCTGCTTTCAAACCCGCTTCACCTGACAGCACTGCTTGCTGATGTTTTTTAAAAACATAAGCCCTGATGCAAAATGAAAGACACCTCAAACTAAAGAGATCCTGTCAGACTTCACAAGTCTTTGGATGCCTTTTGTATATTGACTTGGAGATTTCAATCATTTTTTTTGAGGCTCAATTTATTTCCCCTACTCAGTTTTCTAGTTTTCAAAAAACGTTTTCTTTCCCATTAAAAGCTGTTCCACACTTTTGGGCCTAAAAAATGTGACACATTTATAATGTTGTTGGATTCTTCTGAAGCAGAGAAAGAACAAACAATAACAAGTCCTAGGTATTGAAAAAAATTTTAATAGATTTCACACATCCGTTAAGCTAATGAATGAAAAGTAGACTCCACTACTCTCCTTCAGACATTTCATTACAACTCCTTTGATTTTTGTTATGCCACAGACCTGCACCTTAACTGGAAAAGGCTGGGAGCTGAGAAACAGCGAGCTGAGGAGGGAAAGCATCACAGCCCAGCTGCAGAGGGAAGGGCCAGGTGGAACGAAGCACCTGATGCACCAGGCACATGACAGTATTTTTGTTACCTAAGTGACTTTGCATGGTGTAGGAACTGAATAACTGAAATCTAAATCTGTCCCAGTCTTGAAAGAAAATATGAACAATTAAATAAATAGCTCTTCTTACTGTGATGTGTTTGTCTTCCATGATTTGGATACATGAAATATGAACATTAAAAAAGCCCCACCAAAATAACATTTTAAAATATTCTTAGCTTGTTGTTACTCAGAATTCCATTTGAAAGGCAATGCAAATCTTTCCAGATCCAGAACTTCTGGGATTAGTAAAGCTGGAGATAAGATTTTTGATGCAATTATGCAAAAAAGTATGTAGTGTTTATAATAGAGCAGATGTTGTCAGAGGTCTCTAGGTATTTGGTTCCTATAGGGTGATGTGTTGAAAACATTCAATTATATTAAGTTTTTGCAAAAAAGTTCAGTTTCTCCACTTTTCAAAATCTCTTTCTGTCACTGTGACATTATTCCACATGCCCACAGACAGCTGCTGTACAGTGTGTACAGCCAAGAACACGGCAGCATCAGCTTTACCTGTGCAATTCCTGACAGATGTGAGTGACAGGTCTTCTTAAAAGCTACCAGTAAGACATTCAGGGCTTTCCCAGAAATCCTGTTTTAGTGCTTCACCACCGCTAATGGAGAGGTTTTCTTCTAATGCCGAACCTGCCTCTTTCTTGTTACAAAATAAATCACTTCTTCAGTCACATCCATCATGGTCTGCTTATTCCCACTCATCTTTCTGGCATTTGGCACTTTAGTCTGCTTCAGAATAAACAGACCTTATTATTTCAATCTGTCCTGTGCTTCTGATACGTCGCCCTGCCCGCCCCCTCCCCCCGCAAACACACACGGCTCTGTGCGCTGCTCAGAGCTCGTCACACAGTCCCAGCCAAGATCCTCAAAGCACAGCGTGTTGCAGAAGGATCATCTCACATCTCCTGCAGGCTCCATTACTGCTTTGCCTTTTCCAAGGTAGTGCAACACATTTTCCTTGCCAACCACCATAATGCCCAGGTCCTTTTTATTGACCTTTTGCCTCGTTGGTCCCTTTCTGGCTATTGCCATTGATTGCTGATGCCTAAGAGTGGCACTTTGCATTCATTCTTCCTGTCATTCTGTTTTTCCAGATGATTTCATCTGTTTTCATGAGTACATTTTGTCTTCCAGTCCTGCTTTCCTGTTTATCAAATTTGCAGATTTTAGATTCTCCCTCATTTGGCAGATCTTTAAGAAAAATTGGAACAGACCAAGCCAAGCCATCAGCTGAGCTCTGAAAACCTTAACATGGAATGACTTCCCCTTACGTAGGATGAAAAGGGGAGAAGACATCCCTTCTGTGAGTGCTGGAGTAGCCTGACAGCCCACTGTAAAAAAAAAATTAAAAAAATCAGATGGTAAAGGTTCACAGCTAGCACCCCCACATCCCCCCACATGTTTTTGGTGTCACCAGAAGAATCTTCTTGAACTGCACAGTGAGCTGCCTGCAGCTGCCCCAAGGTTCTCTGGAAGGCTGGCTGGGACCATGGTCCTGCTCCTTCTGTTGGCTTTTCCCCACCACAGATGGGTGGAGATATGTGGAGTGTCTGCACAGTCAAAAAACCCAGACAGATCCACAGAAATTACTGATATGAATTATCCTATTCTATTTGTCAGCTGCCTCTCAGAGCCCTATTCGCATCATCAGTGTCAGTCAACTCTTTTCTCAAAGTCCAGATAACTAAAGTTTTGTTGAATTGATCCAATGAAAACATTCCTGCAATGCTTCTGATTTACTCTCTGCATTCAGCACTGGACCAAGCTTGCACAGATGTATAGCTGCAAGTGCAAATGGAATATACTATCGCTTCGATGTGAAGTGAGTTTTGTATTCACAGTATCTATGAAAAAAATCCACCTCCACTGCATGAGCTCCTTGTAAAAACTCTATTTTGAGAGGTTTGCATTACCTTTGTGCTGTCTTATGTTGGCCCTGTGCTATTTGTTACCCACAGTACATTTTGTGAATCTTAAGGGTAAAGTATTCTTAAAACATTTTTAGCCCAAGTTATACCAGTATTATCTTTTGCACATGACTGGGAATACAATGGTTATTACTATGTGCAACTGGGACTCACTATATGTAAACAAAGGAATATTTATTTTCATGGTTCCTTGTCAAAAATACAGAAGTTTTTAACCAGATGACAGTAGAGGAGGCCAAAAAGTCACCACCACTTCTTTCTTTGTAACTGCCTAGCTCAGTGAGAAAAAACAATACCCCAAACAAAATTCAAAATGTTACTAATTAATCCTCATGTGCAGTAAAAAAACTGTAAACATTTAATTGCATAAATTAAGATATTATTAGTCGAAACAGTAAAACCCATATGATTTAAAATCAACTGGCATTAGCTAAAGGCTCCTGATTTTTCATTTGATAGTGTTCCTGAGCATGTCACACCTGATAACGCTGATGACAAAGCGCTTTCAGAAGAATTTATCAAGGTGAAAAAACCCCAGCAATTTCTCTACATGGCAGTGCTGCCATTTTCTTAATTCATGCAGGCATCAGACAGTGATCTGGAACAAGTAATTCTAATAAAATTTTGCCAAAAGCTGGGACTTATCTGCTGTCACAATTATTTTGGAAATTTCCTCCTTGAGGCATTGAAATTTCAATTTATAAGATTACAAAATATCCTCAGTCTCCAGCTGCTTTTCTATTTATCTCTGAAGGGAGTTAGCACCGATAGTAATAGAATAACAAGGATTATGGTTTGTTTTATTTATTTGAACGACAGTCAGGATACTTTTTCAAAAAGAGAGAGAACTGAAAGCAAACCTATTATGTATTCTTAGTGGATTCTGATGTAGGAATTTGTAATACAGACAATTAAACTGATAGGGAACAATGAAGTGAAAATTTAAGGAAAATGTAAAGTAATCTATAGTTTCTCTGACACATGTAACAATATTAAATTACTCTTTATTAGTATGAAGAAAGAATTTTGCTTCCAGAGATGTCACGAACCCAGACACAAATGCTGTCAGAGGTCTCATATGGCATTCACTGCATTTGGTAGAAGCAGAGCGTGTCTGGAGGGATCAAATTATCTCAGAAAACCGCAAACCTTTTACTCTCATTATTGAAATTTATATGAAGACTGATCAAAGCCCCAAACTATTCTGTGTTCAATCTTTCACTGCAATAATTAGACTGTGGCAGTGGGAATAATAAAAGATGAGTCTAAGTAAATAGCTTTGGATACACTGAAGGGATGATTTCTGGAATTATACACCAGGGGTTAGCCAATTTATAATCAAAAAGGAAAAAAAAGGTAATAGAAAAAGCAGCAGATATCAACTGAGGAACATTAAACTATTAACCTTCTTATCTTCATTCATTGAAGCAAATTAATATCCTTTTAAAAGGAGACCATAAAGAAAAAAACATTCCTTTTTAATTTATGTTGAATTAATGATATTATTTAGATGATAATTCTGATTTAAAACAATCCTTATTTAGGAGATGCCCTAAACATAAAAGAACAAGACTACTTCAACATTTTTCTCCACTATTAGGAGCTGATAAATAAAGAAATAGTAAAAAAATGTTCTCAGTTGCTTGTGTCTTTCAAATGCCAGGAAGATGTGAAATACCTTAAATAACCAAACAACTATCTTCAGGTATCACCAATACTTCTCAGTTGTTAAAGAAAAACCCTTATCAAACTACAATTTCCAGCTCAAATCCTTGTACACTCAACTATCACCTTTTGTTCCAAAACAACAATCCAATCTCTTTTGCCATAGGCTTACAGTGAGACAAACAGGACCCAGCTACTACTAGTGCAAAATTCTTAGAATAACATGAAAACAAACAGCTTGAAAAGATCCAACTGCAAACCCAAAGGGTTTGTGTTTGTGTTCTTGTCTTTGTGTTGAAACTCAACAAAGACAAGATAGCATTTTCATTTTTCCTTTCCCTAAACTTAGTAGCATACAGCACAACCATTATGGCCCAAAGAATTTCTATCATTTTATAAGTCTGTATTTCATATAATTTTTCCAGCTTGGAGCACCAAATTAAAGTAACTTTTTACCAACAAGGATCTGTATTTCTCTTGAAGCATCTACAAAGATGCTGAACACTCTTGGTCACCATTATGACACACAATAAGAAACATTTTACCAATAACAAATCACTGTTGCAATCATCTTTTCTAATTTAGCAGTTGGTTTTTTTATACTTTTTTTTTTTTAATATGCCCTGCAGGGAATCTGCACAGAACTGTTTTGGTGGAGNCCAGAAAGCAAAATGAAGAGCTCATCTCCCTGGGGAAGGAGAGAGGTAGTGTGCAAAGTGACAATCCCCAGCTAATTTCAGAAGTCCAATCTTAGTGGACATGAAAATTAGTTTTTATCTATCTCACATGAAAAAGTAATGCCCCAAACTACTGCCAATACTGATAACCTTAATTGTAATCTCATACAGATCAAATTTGTTGAACCAGCTTTTCTTTTCATTGAACAAGTTCAGCTGTTCCAGCTCCTGCCCTGTCTTTGTTGATTGCATCCCTTTCAGCTTCTGATTGTCTGTTTGTCAAATCAAACACACCTTCTCTTTCCCCAGTTTACCATATTTACCCTTTTAAATATTGGCAAGACTTTAAATTTTTAGCTCTTTAAAACATCAGAAATCCAATATAATCCTTTTGGCATTCTTGTTATAAATTTATCTGGCCCTTGTAATTTACTATCGTTAACATTAATAGCTTGTATCTTACATCCTCACTAATTACAAATGGAAAATACAGCATCTGGCTTTCTTCTAAAGAAGAGAAAGCTTTGGTAAATACTTTTACTTTTTCTCATTGTGATTAACAATCTTACTGTTTCATAGTAGTATGAGACATGTAAACAGTTTTGGGCTTTAACTATTGATTTAAATAACTCCTCCCACTTTATTAATTTGTTTAGATGCAGGAACCACAACCTATTAATTTCAAAAGGGCAAATAAAAGCTTGGTTGACTGCCCAGACAAATACAAATTCAATGTGGATGATTATCTCAGACAGATTTGTACATTTTCAATGAAAGAATTACTACCTCCACAGCAAATCAGCAGAACAGATGGTGCCCCTACACCTGCTCAAATGGAAATTACTTAAAATTGTCAGATCTTGTAGTTTGATTCACTCACACAAAGAGTTGGCTCAAGTGATGAGAAATAATCTTGCAAGACTATCTTGTAACTCCAGCACACACTTACTGCGGGTGCCTTTCTGAAATCGCACGTCCGTGTCCCTCCAGGCATTTCTTACAGGCATGAGAAACTGCACCGAACTGATAAGCGAAAATGTCAGATATTTCAGCTGTTGGCTATTGCAAAGGAAGGATTCTGTGAAACCCTTTTCCATGTAGGCAAGCAGTGGAAGGGGTTTTAAGAAGTAAATTTTCACTGTTTCCATTTTCCACAGAAATAACCAAAGGCCAAGCTGATACTCTCATCTTCCTCTCAGACCACAGAGGTCATGGAACCAACTCATTAGCCAAATCATCACTGAACAAAGCCATTATAAACATGGAACTTCCCAAATTTCTGATTAACAACTTCAAAGGGTATTTATTTTCAGACGCTAATCCTCATTGTACCAGAGTATCTCTCATGTGACATTTCCCAGTAACATTTAGCAATTCAATTGTATTTTCTGAGCTTCTTGAAATAACAACAAAGAACTGAAATAAAAAGCAAATAAAATTGAAAATAGCATTTAAAGCATGTCAAACATTTTATTCAGCTTTTGAAAGGCAGTTATTGTATGCTAGATGTCAAAATGATAGCTGAAAGCATGCCTTTTAAAGTTTAATTCATGTAAGATTTCAATTTGACATGTGATTAAATAAAAATTACACATGAAAGTTGCACTATGGCTGTGCTGTTGCTGTGTCTGAAAAAACAGGAAAGTCTCAATTCTGATTTTTTCTTTAATACATTCTTCATTTTCCATCATCTTTGATGTTATCATCTTGACTGCTTCATTTCTGATAAGCAAAGACATTTTAGTTAAAGAACATAATCATATACAATAATACAGAACCCTTTTGGGAATATTTGACATCCATTCTGACTGCTGGCCCAACAGCATGGATGTTTTTCAGCAGGAATATTGATCGGGTGTTATTACAGTTGTGAGTATTTCTTTTAAAAGCAACACTGTTGCTTATGTAGCATTCTTTGTGTTAATACTGAAAGACAGCAGAACTTATATTTTCATACATGTACACAGAACTCCAGTTCTAATTTCATTTTGTTGATTTATACATTTCAGTTGTGGCTCAGATAAGCAGCTTCCATGTTTCTTCATGAACAATGTACAGATTAATGGAATAATAAATGTTCCAGTGTATTCCTCACTGACCTCCAGTCCCTACTTTTGCATTGTAGCAGTCAAGGCCAAAGCTTTAAGTGCAACCCTGATGAGGTTATTAGTGCTACAAAGACCTGGTAGAAATCTCAAGAACCTGATTCCATTTCCATTTGAGATCTCTTTCTCTCATGTAAAGGTCAGACTTTTCTGAAGCAACGCTTACGTTTGTAACTCCACATGCCTCGCAAGTTGAAGAGGCTTGAAAACACCTTCATCATTTCTAACCAAGAAATGGAGCCATTTTTACTAGTGTTACACAGAAAAAGGGACTTTGATCTAATCTTGGTTCTTTGGGTTGCAAGTGTGCTGAACTTAGAGCACCTTGTTCTTTCTGGAGAAGAGAAAGAATAGACAACAATTTCTCTTCTTACCCAAAATGAGCCCTCAGGAAACTCAAGACCTGCTTAGAGGGCAGTGAAAGGATTCTCTTTTCTGCTGTCCGTATCAGTATTTGCCTGCAACATTTATCTTTTTTGCCTTTAGCAAATATCCTTTAACCACCTGGATTACCCATCCTTAATTTTAAATGTACAATGTGCTGGCTGTCCAAGGTCACCTGTCTGATGTATGTTCTCATAACAACTACCCTTAGTCCACCTTTAGGCAAACTGCTTAAGGAAGAAGCAAGAGAGTACAAAGAAAACCTGCTGGCCTGTGTAAAATAAAGCTGTAGGTCAATATTTTCAAGCAGTGATGCAGTTCACGCTGTATTTCATTTGTACACAGTAAAATTCAGCATTCCAGTGTAGAGAGTTTTATCAGCAGTACGCTCTTCAGTGGACTCCAGTGGTCCAGGACAACCTTCCTTGATCGAGAAAACTTTTCCCAGAACACGTATGTTGAAACTCTCTTTCCAACTGTCAGATAAATGTTTTACTGTCAATATGAGAAGTTATTCCATATACTGAAATAAAGGAATTTTTGACTGGTACACTTTGCTTTGTTTCAATCTTCTGTTTCTGTAAATAAGAAAGATTCCATGTGACAAACACCATGGGGAGCAATACTTTGGTTTTGTTTCAAATATCTGAAAGACCCATTTTTATCTCCAAGTTGTTTTAAGAAAAAGGATTAGGTTTTATTTGAATAAAGTCAGAAATCTCCCATTTGCATTACTATTTTTCACAGCTTATACTATCAGAGTGATAAAGAATAAGATTTAGCTGTTATTTACAGTAGAATACATGAAATATTCAAAGTTACTAGAGTCTAACTACATGCTAATAGCACATTCTTAAATGGAAGTCTGAAATACCTATTTGTAAATGGGAAAAATTTTGCCAATTGAAGTGCTGCATTGTATCACTGATACCATCCTTCGCTCCTCCAGAACGATGTCTCTGCAATTGCCCTTTCAGATAATCAGAATATATAACTGCCTCTCAGAATTCACCACTTGTGTAATTTCAGTAAGGCAAAATATAAAGCCATTAGCCTTCCCTTGTTCCTCAAATCTTGCCAGCTTATTTCCATATTCAGTGCAGCCATTCTTTAGGACTATTAAGATTACTCCCTCATCTTTCTTCACACAGCAAAACATACAATACAAATTACTGAAGTACCGCAGCATATGTTGGTTTGCATAAAGAAATTACACAGTTCTGGGCAAGGGGAACCGAGGGGCTCTGGCTGAAGGCCGAGGAATGTCACATCCCCAGAGCTGCTGTGTGTCAGATGAGCAGGTGACCTGCCACAGTCATCCCCTGCCCTGCAGCCACCCCGATCCCAACCCAGCCACGACCCACAGCTGTGCCATTCGTGCCCTGAAACCACACTGAGAGCACAGCTGTAAGCCAAGGTCCAGCTCTGTGAGCTTCAGGTGTCTGTCACCAGGGCCCTGGCTCTATAAAGCACAGACCTGTGGCCTCAGGCAGCTTTCCTGACAGCTACTGAGGTGAAGGAGACAAGCGAGCTCCAGCCACGCACAGTAACTAAAAACCCAGCCAGAAAGCAAGTTGTTCACTTAGCAACTCAAGCAGTCAAGAGAAAGGTGGTAATGCAAAAAGTACATGAAGCACCAAGGGGAAAATAGCAGAGAAGTCAGCAAAAGTGAGGACTGGGCACCTCTCATGAGCCAGAAGGGCAGCTCCTCCTCTGGGGTCTGCAGCCCACACAGGCACCCAAGTGCCCCTGGTCACAGCACTGAGCAGACTAATGATTTGCTTAAAAACAACTTGGTCCCAAGCCATTTACTGTATAAACCCCAAAACTGCACTGTTGTGTACTCATAAATAGCACAACCCTGAGTCCAAGTCCTTGCATCTTTGAAAAGATATCCAAGTGCCCCCAAGAGCTGAGAAACCAAAGGGGCTGGGGAGGGAAGGTCAAGGGCACAGCAAATGCAGCTCCTGCAACTCCACAAGTGCACTCAGGGACTACTATTTCCTCACCTGCCACAGAGGAGATTAATACTGCTACTATCGTTACTTCAGGATTATTCAAATTTCATGTAAAGCTCAGTTAAATCAGAGATAAGCATTATTCTCCATACAAGCCACGCTGAAATTGCAGCCTCTAAATCTGAAATACTTTTTCTACACTGAGAGCAAGGTCATGATCAGGAAAGGCAACTGCTCGCTCTAGCTGATCCAGGAAAGTGTGACAGTGCAGAAATCCCTTGTAACATGCAGCCACACGAGAGCAAATGCGAGGTTGTAGGTCTACTCTGCATTCTTACTGCTCAGGTAGATAAAATTTAAAAAAAAAAAAGTTAAAAAATTGCTGTAGATATTTGAGAACCTTTGAAATAAACCAGCAGGAAAAGTGTGTGTAGGGAAGAGCAGTAACACTAATATCAGCAGAGCTGGCATAGGTCATGTGGGCAGCAGGGAGGCACTGTGGGCACAGGCACAGATACAGACCAGCATTCCTACCTCAGTTACACGACTGAACAGCCATGGTAAGTGCCCTGGGTGCTCAACCTGAAACCATCGTTATGCATAAATTTTCTTGACTAAAGACTTCAATTTAATTCTACTTCCTGATATACTTCTTAGTATTTTCTTATTTTTCATTGGCACAAAACAAAATGCATGTCACACATTTTTCAGGAAAAACGTGTAAGTACAATCTTGCAGAATTAATTATGTTCTTTCTCCTACTGTTTTTAATTAATTTGACCTTTGGTCCTATTTTTGTCAATTCAGGAGGCATATTGCAATCAGAAGAAAGCTATGGTGTAAATATTCTGCAACTCACCAACTAAACAAGTAAAAAATGGAGGAAAATCTATAGCATCCAATTAGCATTATCCTTTCCACTTGTTTTTGGTGTTTTTTTTCCCACTTCTCAGAACTCATTAATAACTTTTAGTAGGTAAAATTGCAGGTAGGAACCCTCCTACATCTAAAGTGTATTATATTCTACCTTTGCCCAATAGAAATCCTTTTGATGTACTGGAAATCTTATTAATAGATTCACCAGAAAACAAGCATGTAAGCTGGCAGAGGCAATTGGAAGAGGTAAAAGGAATGTAAATGACAGATGAAAGAAAATTTCCATGCCGTTCAGATCAATATAAACAAAAGTGCTGCAGCAGCCACAGCACAGAGATGAAGGGAATTCATCAAACTTGCATTGCATATTATTTGTCCTGTTCCAAATGCACCCTCTGTGTTTGGGAGCTATGTTCTTCCCTTTCCCAATTAATACTACATTAAGATTCACTCCTGCAGGGCCTTTTCCTTCTGGTGCTGAATACAAGTTTTTCAGTGCACTCAGATATGGGGGGATGTAGAGCATAGCTTCTTGCTTCTAAATACTGCCATTTGAAAAGCCTGTAATTGCAGCACTCAATAATTTCCTAAATACTTAAGCCAGAATTAATTATCCCTGCTATTATTGCAGGAGTATGGATCTTATAGTGGGTATGATGAAGAGAATGTGTGATAGAACATTTTATTGTACTCAGAGCATGCAGTGGGTGTGCAAGGCACTTAAACCATCAGAAGCAACAAGCTTCTCTACTTCAATTATATCTCAGTATGATCTCCAGATATCTACGGAATCAGCTTTGCTCATTTTGTGCTTGTTGTTCTTGCCTAATTAAACACTTTCAGGACTCTTCTTTACACCAGGGACTAATCATCGTTTTTAAAAGAATCCTATTTTATTTAAAATCATATTGGTTCTTGGTGAAAAATTAGAGGAAGGCAAAGGCTTATTGTGAAAAGGCTTCCGTTTCAACAGTCTTTGAAATGCATTTTCATCAGTAGTCAGAAATCAAGGCACATCATGAAGTTCAGCAACTTTATGTCTTTAATGAACTCTGCAGTTTTATATGATGCTGAGGAATCAAAAATATTAGCAGCTACCATTACAGTTAATTGCCCACACTTCTTAAAAGTTTCTTTATTCAGAAGCCAGGGGAATGCAGGAGGGGTGGTGGGAAGGGGAGGAATGCCTGCACAATTGGTTGCATTTGATTCAGCAGCAGAAATACTAACTGTAATGCATAAGACATTTATGCATTTTGAAATACGTAAGAAAGAAAGCACATAAACACGGTATTTGCAAGTGGGAAATCAAAGCCACAAGAAGATGAAGCTTCACTTCCACAACACTGGATTCAGATGTTGGTGCAGAACACAAACTAAAGGGATGTAGATCTTGCTCTCTTGCATTGAAAAGGAAAAGAAAAAGAATTTTTTTTTTTTTTTTACAAGAAACAAGTACTCCCTCTCTGAAATACCAATGATTGCCTGAGAGTCAGTGGAATAACATTTAACTGTTGAGGCAGGCTCATTGTTTGAAAGAAAGCTGGCAGCACCACTTTGTTTCAAAGTAGTTTTTGGGGAAACCAGAAGCAAAATCTCAGCCTGAAGCACACCAGCTGCCTCTTCCCAGAAGTTCAAAAGACTTGGGCTGTGTTGCTGTAGGTACCTGAAGCATAGACAGGGATATATTTGCTAGAAAAATGTACTGTCATATCTCAAATGAGCACAATCAAAACCAGCACAGATTTCAGTCAGTGCTCATGTAGCAAAGCACCAAGATATGAAATACCATCACAAGCAGTGAAACAAAGGGGATCCAGATCCCCTCACCTACATCTCTAGAATTGCCTCTGAGACTCAGGACCATGATATGTTCATTTGTTTGATAACAGAAATAATGACTAATGCTGAGAGCCCCTGATGGAAGAGATAGGATAACTGTGGAAGTAATTTCCCTAGTTGGGAGGAAATCATTTCCTCTTGTGTTACGTGCCCTCATAGCTCACTGTAACCCAGCCAGCACGTTCACTCTCTGTGATTGTTTTTACATCCCTGCCACCAAAGATATACCCCATTTTTTTCCCCACAGTTAAAGACTATAAATCCACTCTTGGTACAGACTACAGTCTAATTCCCATCTGACTCCCCTGGGACTCAAGGAAGAAAGGGAAGACAAACAACAGCTACAAGAATATGACTCTCCAGCTCCAATTAATAATTTGCCTGTCACTCCACAGGCCCATCACCCTATCAGCCTAACTGGACAAAGTTCCTTACCAGGGATGTACTCTCACACTTTCTAGGCAGACATTAAGCATTTTTGCATCCTGTGGGTTTTGCCTTTCAGTAAATTTCCTTCTCCCAGCAATATAAATGTACAACAACTCCCACAGACTGACAATAGTTGTTTGAAATTTGAAAAACAGCCTATAGTGTAATAGAACTTTGCATGTATATATCATTCTTTACTTGAAGTGGCTTTAGAAAGATGAATTCCATTTCAGAGTAAGTGAATAGAAAAGACAGTTGTTAAAACAGTTCACAAAACAACTATAAATGTACAAAATGGCTATGCCCTCTTGATTCTTGTAGGTGAAGGTTAAGTCAATGGCAGAATCAAAAAAACCAAAATCAGGAGTCCTGGACAGAAGGGATGCTCTTAGGCATGCTGCAATTACATTCCATGTTCTCCATCTAGCATGCCTCCCCAGAGAAAAAGCTATTCTCTCGCAAAACACCAAAATAAATTATTTGCATTTCAATAAACTGCCTGAAATTGGGAATTATGCATGTGCATTTTATAAAAATAATGCACATAAATGCAAGGACAGCCAGAATCACTTAAAACCATATCAACTCTGAAAGAAAGTGACTCAAAAAACAGTCTTCTGACTAGTTTGGCCAATACCAGCGGGTATTCACTGAAGTGAGTGCTAACACAGCCTACTTCACTGGAGCCATATGGATTTAAAAATGCTATTAGGAACATCATCTAACACTAAACCTCTGTGAGCAAGTGAGAGAACAATAATGATCTTATCTGTCCTGTCCAGACTGAAAAACTGGTGTCTGGAGAAGATGCATTCTGCCAGATATTCCATCTGTGACTAACAGACAAATTCATTAATGGAAATCTTCAAATCTGAGCTGAGAAATCCACAGCTGAGAAAAGGTTGCCTTGACAAGCAAAGTTCCTGTTGAAAAGCTCTACAGGTTCACAAGGCTTAAGATTGAGCCATTACAATTATCTGTTATCACCTTAAAATATGTCTTTTTCCTGTTCTGCAGTTGCACTGACAGCAGTGCTCTTGCCAGAGTTTGTCCCTTGTTCCACAAGAACAGTCTGAGAAGCTCTGAGTACAGAGCCCAAAATCTGTCATGTCCAACAATCTATCAGCTCTGAAATATAATTCAGAGCTTAGATTAGAAGCATGGGTGCTCCTTTTAGCATTTAAGTGAACCTTACAATCTGCTCAGGCTTTTGAAATGCTTCAAGGTAGCATCACCATAGCCCAACAGGTGCATTACCTACACAGGGCAGACGTGATCCACAGCTCCCTGAAGTACTTCTTCCCCAGCCCTACCTCCTCCAAGTAACTGTTGGGTGAAATGAATGATAAAAGACCCAACAAAATGCAGACTCATAATCTAAAATATGGTAACAGTGACCAGTTTGAAGATACAGAAACCAGGGCTAGAGCTTGAGTTCCAACAGGCTGCCACTGGCAAAAACAGATTGGGGGAAAAAGAGGGCAGTATTTAAAATTTTAAGTGGCCCTTCGCAAAGGAAACATCAATAGATAAGTATTCCATGATTTTCCTACATCAGCCTTGCAATAATTCAACATTAACACAACTTGTAACAAAACATCAGAGAAAATAACACTACAGAAAACAACCAAAGTATTTTCCAGAAGACCCTCTAACCAAAGCCCTGTTATAAAGCAGCATTAAAGCTTCCTCAGGAAGAAGTTTCATGAAATTCACGACATTAAATAAATGCTGAAATATGTCATTGTTATTCGTTTTAGAAACATGGACAGAAGACCAGAGCTCTGCCCAGCTCCAGACCCACTCAAAATCTTTTTCCAGTTAATTTTTCAAGTTGCAAAGGCGGGTGGGAAGGGAGCTGCACTCAGCAGGAGGCTGGAGGAGAAGCCTGTGGCATGTATCAATAGGACATGTAGGTAAGAGCCTAATGGGGGATCAAACAGAAAAGTCCACATTTCTAAAACCAGCCTGGAGGTAATCAAACAACAACACAGGCAAATCAATGCAAATCAAACTCAGCCAAAAGGCATTACATCCCAAACTAACACATCTGCCCGGAAAGGTTTGATTTTGTCCGAGCTTGCATCTCTGACAAACACACTGCTACTCACAAACACTCTCACATAAGCAGCTGAAGTATTAAATATAGCAACTCTGAAAGTGGTAACAGCAAGTTTACCCTGACAGATTATATGTTTAGGTTGAATCGCTGCACAGGTACCCAAACATTCTGCTTAATTTTTAACACCAACCTGTGCAAAACCTTCTATAAATACTCTCACTTCCTCTTTCCATAGCAACAGGCCAGCCGAGAGTCCTCATTGTCTTGTGGATAAGAGGATGGTGGCAAAGAACTAATTCACCCCCAGTGCCTGCGTGAAGCTGCTGTGGAGTCACACTGCTGGTGATGATTTCCTCAACAGGCTCCTGAAAACCACATTAGCTCTCACACCAGCATTTCTCCAATTACACTGTGCCCTTTTCCATCTCACCACAAGAGCACAAGGATTAACCAACTTCTTCGGTCATTTTAAAGCCTGAAAAAAAGGAGATTCCCCCCCAAGAAAGAAAAGTGAACAACAACAACAAAAACCACCAGACAAGTTCTTTTTAACTTTGATTATAATGTGCTTCTTCTAGCCAACTTCTGAAAATATTTAGTGATATTATGGTAAGTACAAAAACAGGAACCAGAATGGATCCAGCTAATTCCCAGACAGCTGAAGACATCGTGCCCTCAGATTTCAACTGTTCTGTTCATCCAAAATAATTGTATCATTGTATGTAGTTTGACTTCTAAACTATTTAAAGAGGACTCTTGACAATTCTTTTGGAAAAAAAAAACAAAAAAAACCAACTAATGTGGTTTTCTCACGGTTTCAGTGAGCAAAAACTATTGAAAACCAATTTGATTTTTGACATAGCTTCAATCACACTTGGCAGAGATTTTGTACCTTAAGACAAACATACAAATAGATTTTTCTTTTAAATGAAAATGTCAAAATGTTGCACTCCTTAAAAACAACCCAATAAAAATGCAAAGGTCAAATTCTGATGGTAATCTGTAATTTTAAGTTGCTCCATCAAAGCCAAGCACATTCCCCAACTCTCCCAGGAGCAGGAAGGGTGTGAAAGAAGGTGACTGCACACCAAGAATGACTGTAGCAGGGAGAAGAAAATACCTTACTCCTAAACCATATGTACATGTGCATCTCTGAGCAATCAGATGAGTTTTGGTAAGAAAACAAATGAGATTTAGAAATGAGGGTGGGGCAAAACATAACCTCAATTTATACCCATAATTTGTTTAAATTTCAAGAGACACTTATCCCCCCCGATTAGGTGACACAATAGTCCATGTCTTTGAATAAAATATATATTAGACATTCTGTTTCTCAGCCATGTTTATGCTTTTGACATACCTATATAATTTGTCTGTCAGAACCACAAAGCAGGAGCAGACTATATGCCTGTGTGGATGGAATTGCAGGAGGCTTTACAATAGAGAATGAAAATTTATGCTTAATTGTAGGATAGCATCCTGCATTATTATACAAAACCCTAGCTGAAAAATTATCATATAGTAAAATATCGGGGTTTTTAAAGAAAAAAAGCTTTTAAAGAATGAAAGAATGAGCTATTTCTTAATACAAAGAGAAAAATAATAAAAATAATGACTTCAAAATTGCCCAAAGTAGTTCAGTTGCTTTTCATTCCTCAGTTACCCACTCTGATCCAATCCTAAGATCAATGTAATGACCGGTATATTGGCCTGCCACCCATCATAATAAATGAATCTTCATTAAGCAATCCCCTAAATCCTTCAAGAGCTGGTCTGGCACTTGTAAGTGTTAACAAGAAGCCAGCAGTATTTCCACAAATAATAATTTGTGATTGAACTGCAACCTCTCTTTTGCATTCATTATTTATTGTAGACTGTGAGTCAAATCACACTATTGTAAGCAATAGAAACTTAGAGAGTGCTTAAATGGACAATTTACCTTACTACAGCATCAGACATTAGATTTCAAAATTAAGCAGAAATCTTCACTGCCTGACCTTTGGCAAAGCACATGAGCAACAAACAGGGGAAAAAGGCAACTGGTTTGACTTCTCCACTCACACAGCAAGAGCATAAAAATAGCACCTGGAGATTCTCAAGAGCTACTGCTAACTCAATAAGAAAAACAGGAATATTTTAGGGACAGGATGACAGTTTAAGTAGCTCCAAACAGGCTTGTTATTCATTGGGTTCTATTACTGCGATCACAGGAATTATTGTCACTGTACAGGCACAGCAATGCAGGAACAGCAGGATTTCGTCCCCTACCCTGCTCACATGTCCTTCTCATTATTCCCTCAAATCTTACTTTTACAGAATCACTGACCCATTCTAATCTATCATACAGACATCTCAAGAGCTTGGACAAATACAGGAAAGCCTACAGCACATGAAAAGAGGAAAATGCTTCATAAGTATACCAAGAATTATTTTCTTTTCCTTTTTTATTTTTTCTTTTTATTTTTTTCTCCAGCAAAAGCAAATAAGCAAAAGTACAAACACAATCACAGAATGGCTGGAGTTGGAAGGCACTACTGGAGAGAATTTAATCCAGACTCATTGCCAAGGCAGGGTCACCTATAGCAGGTTGCACAGGATCCCACACAGGCAAGTTTTGAGTATCTCCAGAGAAGGAGACTCCACAACCTCTTTGGGCAGCCTGTTCCAGAGCTCTGTCACCTCCCAGTAAATACATTTTTCCTCATATTCAGGTGGAACTTCCTGTGTTCCAGTTGGTGCTCATTAACCGTTGTCCTGTCTCTGGGCACCACTGAGAAGAGTCTGTCCCCATCCTCCTGGCACCCACCCTTTAGATATTTGTGTGCACCGGTAAGATTCCCTCCCCTCAGCTGAACAGGCCCAGTTCCTTCATCCTTCCCTCACAAGTCCCCACATCATCTTCATAGCTCTCCTCTGGACCATCTCTGCTTTACTCTTGGGGACCCCAGAACTGGAGACAATGCTCCAGATGTGGCCTCATCCAGGTGAAGGAGAGGGGGAGCATCACCTCCCATGAACTGCTGGCCACACTCTTCCTAATGCAGCCCAGGAAGCCATCCTGCTCCTTGGCCACAAGGCCACAAAACCCACCATAACATTTCCAAACAGGAAAATCAATATAGAGAAGCCTTAGGCAGCACGCAGTTTATGAAATGGGATACTGTGGTTATTTAAATTGTGCTCAAAACTATCAAATCAGCATTCCATTTATTTCCTTAGACTTGAGGGACAAGTCCCCTTAACAGACTCCAGATATTTAGCCTTTGACACAGAGGGAGATGCTTTTAAGCTTCTGAAAAGATGAATTCTATTATATAGCCATACGGTGATAAAATTACATGTTTTGGTAGTGAAGTACATATGAGAGACTGCCCATAGACTGAGTGAGACTCATCAGGAAAAGTCTCCATATGTGATTTGATTAGCAATCAAGGGAGAGAAGGAAAAAACAGGTGCTGAAAAGCACAGGGGGAGTGAGCACTTTTACACTTAATACCTGGGATTACTTACAAATGCTCAGGGCAAGTTACTCAGAGTCCAGACTTTTCTCTTTGTGTGCTCTGCACTCAGCATCTTCACCAGACACAGGCCTATTGCCTCTACCCAAAAGCGAACATTTAGTGATGCAGGGAAAGTACACAAATATACATTTAATCCCCATTATTCATTATTAAGAGGGATTAACTATCATCATTCTCATTGTTCAGCACCTTTCAGGAGTCATCCACAGGTAAAGAAAATGAGCACAGGCAAAAGGATGAATGAAACAGGTGTCTCAGCTGTAGGTACCAGCCTGGGATGAATGACTGTTGCTGTAGCAAGGTTAAGTTTGCAAAAAGCTAAGTGTGAAAAAGGCAGTTAAGGGTTTCAGCTTACTGCAGTGAAAGGGAAAGGAGAAAGGTTTACTCTGTGATGTGCTCGTAGAGAATAAACTGTAACTAAGTCATATTTTTCCTTTGTTAGGTAGCCTTGTAGGTCTACAGATATGGTGCTGCCACTGCTCAGAAGAGGGCAGAAGCTTTGTGCTAGTCTGCAGCAGAGCTCAGGTGCTCCCAGGCTTTGCCTGTATGTGCCTTGGCTGGGCTGGGGTGTGTTTGCTTTGCTTTGTTTCTTTGTTGTAAAAGCCATTCTCGGAAAGGTGCAATTGTTTCTCTGTGCTTCTGGTTCAGGGGAGTAGCTACTGTTTTATGGATACACATAGAAGGGTATGAAACTAAGAGACAGCAACCCGTTCAGCTGTTCTAGAGAAAATGAACTGTCTGTGACTGCAGAAAAAGTGCAGCATAGAGGACTACAGGCATGGGATGGCAGTAGAGACCCTAAAAGCACAGGGTGATAGTGGAGGGACAAAGCTATAAACACCACCTCATTAGTGGTGAATGCACCCCAAGGAGCTGCGATTAGTTTTTGGGTTAACAAGGAAAATAGAGAACAAGCATCCAACATAGGCAAAAGACACTGTATATTGTAAGTTTGGACTTAAGCAGTCCTTTGAAGAAAGAGCAAGGTGTAGGATATTTAGCAAGTGTGTAATGACCCTGACTGCACTGAAGGGCAAGGAAGAAGGAACTATCAACATAAGCATCACATTTCTATCAAAGGGCTTGAATGCTCTTGATTGAGGTATTCTCACCTCCCTCCAGAATGAAGCTATTGAGCAGTGAGTGGAAAAATAACAGAATAGCTGAGAGGGGGACAGATAATAGAAAGCTGGCGTATATTTATTCTAACTACATATAATTTGAATTATAAGTGAAAGTATCATTATAACTGGGCTAATAATAATTCTTTAGACCACTAAGAATCCTATTAGACTAACAAAAATTCTGTGTTTGCATAGAAACTGCCTTTCCTTTTGACTGCAAAATGCTGGAGAATTCAAGCAACCACCTCTGTAATTTGGATGCAACAAACCGGTAACAGTGGCAGTGTACAAGACCATGTTTGTGGAAGCAATTGGGAAAGATGCTTGCTCACTTGAGTGACTATGAAAACTGTCACATTAAACCTCTACCCGTACCCTGCATCAGTTCTGTTTTCAGAAAATGGAATGGAGAAATTGAATTGAGAATCTGGAAAAGAATAACATTGATCTCATTCCTTACAAAGTTAATTAGTGTTGTTCCTTCTTCCTAAATATCTGTATTTAGCATGCTACCCAGATTAACTGAATTATGCTATTTGAGATGATATAATGCAATTAGAAATACCTGTTTAGCTTCAGAAAGAAAAAAATGGGCATGAAATAACAAGAACTTTAGCACATTACTGCAATGAACACTATAACCATGTAAACACTACTACAAAAAAGCAAAAAGCAGAATTCATTGTGTTGATGCTTGTATAAGTGTAATTATATTTACTTAGTAAATCAGGACCTTTGCCACTGGTTAATTCTTCATTCTCTCATTTTCAAAGGTGTGCTCTTACCACCTCTGTCAGAAACACAAGGCCTCCCTCAGAGCCAATTCTGCAGCAAAATTTTTGTGCTTTATTGTTCAGAACCCCCCTCAAATTTTGACAAGCAACAATATGAGTAACAGAAGGTAAAAAGCACCATGTAGTCACAATGAAGATAAGATCTGAATTCTTAACAGGTAGCTCAGAAGACTGGAATTTTTTCCTTTTCAAACTCTCTATGAATACTAATCTTGAGAGCTGACAGTCAGAACCTGTAGTGAACAGTTCACTGAAGTTATAATCACCCCTCCATTTGCTAGAGGCTGCTCCAAAGCTCATGTCTTGAAATCTAGCACCCAGCCACAAAATATAATCAGCTGTGATAAAAAGGGAGTTAAGCCCTTAATCAATAACCTTTCAAGCTGTCCTGACAGACTAGAGCAAAAGAGGTGGTAAAACTAATAAGATGGAACTCCAGTGCTGAAGGAGTTCCACCACCAAAGCATTGCGCAGCAATCAACGGGGAACCATTTCAGCCTCGGAGCTCTAGGTGGGACCACAGCGGAGCAATGCCAAGTTCATGGCTTTCTTTCCGCAGGAAGTACATGGGCGCTGGTGTCTGGGGTTTTCATTACTTCACCTTCTATACCGCTTCAATCCAGTACGAAAAAAGTTTAAAGTCTACTTCAAAACTTAATTTACTTTGTGAACAATTGTAATGTTTGTGGCAAAACAGCAGGAGGGTGCAGAGATAATGACAGGGGTATCGGATACAGAAAGAAACAAAGTCGGCTTCTCTCCCAGTCAATACCCAAGCACCACGTTTGCCACTCCAGCTCAGCATGGGTCACACCTTCCTTGCACTCCCCAAAAATGGATCAGGATGTGATCGACATCTGTGCATGACACAACTCCTAACTTTCAGCATGTGTTGATACCTAACACAAGGCAGTTATCTTTCCAAATCCACAACCTTTCTTACAGTGATCATTTAGAAACAGCAAGGAGAGATTATTTTTGAGCTCAAATAAAAAGAAAATACATGTTACTGGACCTGTCATAAACTATAATGAAAGGGTGATAGAAAGCTGAAACCCAGAAATATAATTAGATATCCATTCTTGACCTATTATTTCTTTTAATAGCAACACAAACAATGGAGCATCATCAGAGACACAACTTTTCTGACACTGTGGCCGCCTTGTCAGGACTCACCAGGACAGCTGTCTGCACATGTGTCCATTCTTTCCTTTTTTACTTTTAACAAATGACCTTCATAAGAGGAGGTGAATAGAAACTGAATCCCTCTAAACTTTCCCATAAATACCAGGACTGAAATACAACTAAAAAGAAATAACATCCCATCATGCCAGGACAGCACCCTGATACTAATCACATGCCTGGGGGAAAATTCAGCAATAATGTGAATGAAACATCTGCACATCATCAGTAACATCATACAAACATGAGTTAATGTAACATCAAATCAGGATCACCCTGATAAGGGATCCATCATTATGCCATGACTTCCTTAATTCCTTTACTCAGTGGCAAACCTGAGTGCCAGCATTTTTGACACGGAATTTTATTTCTCTATGCAAACAGAAGGATTTTGGATACAAACTTAATTCTGGTATGGTGTCTTTGCCTCTCTGCAGATATATTTTGCCTTGGGGTACAAACTTGGAGCATTTAACTAAGTGGGCAATCAGGCAGTGCCGATACTGAGAAAAGCTGAACATCTGAGCCAGTCACAGCTGACATCTGTCTGCAAGAAATACTGAACAGGTAATTCAGGATAGGAAATTTATAACAATGAAAGTTTGCAGATGAGCACAAAGGGAGGTGAAATTTGTCAAGTCAATTTGTTCATTAAGCCCAGCCCTGCTAGGTATACTCTGGGATGTTCTTGCCCTCAATGTATGCCAAAGCACGACCAGCCGCCTTTGCAGGAGCTCAGTGTGGTTTGCTGTGCTTTTCAGCTGTTTGTTGGCTGACTAATTTCACATTATTTATTATTTGTGTGAGGGTGGTAGCAAAGTAACAAACTGCCTTTTGTGAAATGGCCTGACATGTGCTGACAGATGCCTGCATGATCCAGCAGATTCTGTCCCAAAGCAATGCTCACTGCCACATTTCCCCTCTCATCTCCCCAAGTGCATTGGCTCCAGTGCTTATAAAAGGATCAGACAGAAAATCAGTCCATATAATGCTAGTAAAACACAATGAACTCAAAAGGGACCTATTTTGGGAAGTGAAGACGTTATGAAAATACTTAGGCAAAAATGACAATACACCTTCTCTGCTTCTGTAGGACCCGATCCAAAGGTTTTATGACTTCAGCCAGTTCTGATCACAGGGTTTGAAATCAACAACAGACAGTCCTAGGGATTGATCCTTAAAAGTCAGGGATCTTTCCTTTCTTTCTAGAACAGTAGTCTAAGTCCTTTTCTTAAATTATGCCAGAAAATACTCTGTGAAACTACTCTAGAGTAGTAAAGCTACACTTGGTACACAGTATAACAAAGGAACCAAATCAACTTGGAACATTTAGTTCAGCTTCAAAATAATTGCTAGAATCTATGGAATGTTATTTTGAAAAAGGTTTAAGTAATAGAAAAAAATAATTAAAAATAAAATGCTTGAGATGAAGAAATTGATTACTATTATTTTCTTTATTATATGTTACTGTGGGTTTTTTAAATGCCTGAATTTAATGTTCTCTTAGAAGCCATTTGCTTTCAGGATTAATTTCCAAAGGCTTCATCAATTCTTAAGAAAGAATCCTTGGAATGGTCTTTCATGAAGAGAAATCAGTGTTATCCTCATTCAACCTGAAACACAGCAAGAACAGATGACTAAAATGCAAGTCTGAACCCAGACAGAAAGGCTCCAGAGGCTTCTACGAACCGAGCTCCTTATCACAGCAAAAGACATATATTAAAACCTTTCTGAAGAATACTCTTTATGGATTCGGAACTCTCGTGCAATAATGAAGGGGAATATAGGGGAATATCTTTCCTCTTCTGATTAGTATTGGGGTGGGTGTTCACATAAGAGAAAATGATGTTCTCGTGATTGTTCTCATTAGACAAGATGCTCAGGATGGTGGGCACGTACGTCTAGTCAAAAGGTCCTGCTGTTCTTTCAGAGCTGCTCATTCTCATACACGGCACAGAGCACTACAGTCACTAGGTAAGCCCTAAAATTCAGGAGCAGATCCAAGCAGCCTACCTTTTTTTTTTTTTTTTTAATTAAAATATGCCAATTAAAACTTATACCAAAATATGGAGAGCAGAAGACAGAATGCAATCCATGCTGAATATGATTCAAGAAAATACATCTGTGCTATGACACAAAAGGTACATTATTTTAAAAATAAAGTCAGAATAATAGAACCTCCCCTATAAGAAAGCAATCATTACACTGGGAACTCAAAAGACTGCCAATTTACTTTTCACTTTTCATCTGAGCAGATTCCAACTGCAGTTACAACTCACTGGAGCTCGTTAGTATCCCTGTTAAACAGGAAATTAATTTGAACTGCAACAACAGCACCTATAATGGCAATTTCAGTTAAAGGGAAGTGCAGAATTCTGAGCAGACAATGCTCAGAATGAGGGGCATCAAATATATTCAGTGCATAACCTCACATGAATAGTCAGATAATTTTGCTTGAATAAGAAACGAACACTGAAAAACAATACTGGATCTACACAGTGGCTGAATTAAAAAGCACAATCAAAGCACTGGAAGCATTCATCTCTTCAATGATTCAGGTCCCTCACGGTCGTAGGCAATCAGATTATACATGGACATTATAGACAGATCTGCAGAACAGCTATTGCACAAGCCACTGCACAAAGAGGCCACTGAATGCATCCTAATGTCCAATAACCAACTCTGCTCCTGCAACTAAAAAAAAAGAAAAAAAAAAAGAAAAAAGCATCCAAAAAAATAAACCTATGCTATGCTGGAGGGAGATGGGGAAGATATTATCAAGCAAAAAGGTGAGTCCTACCTCGTGTTATGTAGAAGTGACCCATTGAGCTTACACCTGACAAACACAAGCGTTTACTTTGGAGTGATATTGATATGGCTATGGATAGTTAAAACTTGGCTTTCCAAAACCACAAGCTTTTGACAAGTCAGATTTGTATGTGACCAGGAAAAGACTTTGTACTAAATTCATTACTGCTTCTCCATTAATTAATTATTTATTAGCCATTAAATCACATCTAAGAGCTTGGCAGTGCCGGAGACCAATCACCAGCACAACAAATACACAAATAAATTTGGATACAGAAAAGCCTCAAGGATATTGTGGAATGAAGGCAGGAGGACAAAGAGCATCAACATTGGCTACATAAAGGGAAACCTTTTCCTAGTAAAATAAAGCAGCAAGACAGGGAGACATAAGCCCCTACTGCAGGCAGTAAGATAGATGGGTTACCATCCTGCATATAGAACTGATTTGCTTAGAAGACTGGCCTTGTGGTCAGTGCTCTGCCCTGGTAAATGTTGACTTTGCTAATTACCTGAATCTCAGAAAATCGGGAAATACTATGTATGCCCAACACAATCCAAATTATTTCTGTGTCCAGCATCAGATGAAGTGTGTGCTCAAGGAGAGTATTTTAACAGAACTTACAATTTACTGGAAGCTTAGAAATCTGAGTTAACAGCATTTCTAGAAAAAGTAAATGTAAAGAAAATAATGTAAAGAAAACCTAATAAATTACACACATTCAAGGTCAACAATGCTTGAACTATCTGAAATCTGAATTTTTCACAGTCACTATGGAAAACTAGTGATGGCTTGTTTTGTAACTTGGAATGTCAGCATTTCCTAGACTATCAGAATGACAGCTGTAGAGGAAGCAATGGATTTATGTCTGCAGTCCCAGGGGAGTAACAGTGATAAGGGCACAGACACACAGCAGTAAATTCATGTGTACCTTAAGTATTCAGCTGACTCATCACAGTCTCTTCTCTCTTAGTACAGAGGGAAAAAACCACCATGAAGCAAACAAAGCAGTTGAAGTACACAACATCCTGGGATATGCTTAATAAAATCAACAGCACTCTTTAGGCAGAAGGATATCTAGGCTTCCACAACACAGAAACAGCAGAGAGGGGACATTTTTAAGCCAGTTAACGTAAGAATTTCAGTCTGACAGATGAAGATTGAGCTTCAAGTTACACATTAAATCAATATTACCTAAAGAATTGACTGCTCTGTGTGTGTGTGTGTGTGTGTGTGTGTGTATGTAGTAGATTTGAATGTGAATAAAAACTGATATCCAATTTGCCTGAGATATTCCTGCCTTCTGAGACACCTTGGCAAAAATAAATGTGACTTTACGGTGGGGTCCAACTGAAAAATACACAGCTTAAGGTTGTTTTTATTGTGTTTTTTGCTTCTCTGCAGATCTACAGACAAATCTGGTGGATATGGTTTGGAAAAGGTAAGCTGTTATAAAAGAGCAAATGAAATGAAGAGAAAAATAGCATTTCTTGCCCTAGGCATGAAACAGTGCCCTTGAATTATGTGTTACAATCAATTTCTAAGCTTACACTATAGATAACATCTTTCAGTGATGTCTCATCAAGCAAATTAGATCTGACCAGCGAAATACTGTAAGTTAGCTGGAATTGATGAAAATATTAATGCACTTGCTTTACTGAGCCCCCACTGCATAAAGTATTAACTCCTTTAGAGACCAATTGCTACTCTAAGCTTTGACCCACAGACAACAGAATTCAACAAAATCTATGGGGATTTACAGCTAAGAAAGAATAGAATTCTGCATTAATCAAATGCTCTAATTAAAATCTGGAGTGGTAGAATGCGGCTTCTGCTTGTTAGACAACAGCATTTCAGGTAAAGAAAAGAATCCCAGCACAGACATGAGCCAGCTTTAGGCAGAGTGAAAACCTAATGGGCAGCTGCTGTTGGGCATCCCATAATTCTGTCAGGTAGAACAGAGAGAAAATTTAAAAACCTTACAGGAGTCAACTGAAAAAGTTTGATTTGAACATAGCTTATATGTGGAAATAAGCTTTCTTTCAGAATTAAATGCTCACTATTGATGTCACTACAGCAGACTTTAAATAAGTTTTAATGAATGCACATTTAATATATTGGAACAGAGAATCATAGAATGGTTTGGGTTGAAAGAGACCTGAAAGATCAACTAATTCCAACACTGCTTCCATGGACAGGGACACCTTCCACTACACCAGGTTGCTCCAAACTGGCCTTGAACCCTTCCAGGGATGCAGCATCCACAACCTCTCTGGGCAAACTGTGCCAGTGTGTCATTACCCTATGAGTAAAGAATTTCTTCCAAATATCTAATCTAAACATCAGAGAATCAAGATCAAGTCCGGGATGTGAAATGTTTATGTCACTTCACTCACAAAATGAGGTGTTTAAAGCTACATTCCCACATATAATTTTAGCAAACCCACCTGTCCTGGTGAGTCAGATGAGAATAGCAAGTGTCTGACTTAAAAAAAAAAATTAGATAAGAACTTGCTTAGGAATCTATATCTTGTGATTTAGTTTGTACATCTACTTTGATGTACATGCTTTTCTAAACTCTGGCTTCCATTTACTTGGAAGTCAGTTCCCACTGATAAATCTGCAACACTGCTGTTCAAACCATTTGGGATGGCTTAATGGAGTAACAGGATGGGCTTTTGAACTAACCTGTGTTTTCCTGGGACATGCCTATTGTGTCTCTGCCATGTAAAGATGTGACAACATTAATATCTACCTGCAGAATAGGATAAGCCATATTTACACTAGCAAAGTATCTGAAAGAATAACTTGACAAATGAAGTGTTTGCAATTAAGTAATTTTTCATTTCAGTGAATCCAAACTAAACAAGCCATACAAGCCCATGCTTCAGAATGATTGGAAAAAAAATAAATAAAAGCGATAACGACTAATTTGCAGTCTGTTTTTATAGGCATGAAACACTTTAATACTGATAATGGGAATTCTTAAAAAACTCCAAAAAAACCCCCAAAACCAAACAACCAACAAAAAACCAAACCAGCAATCCCAATTGCACCTTGCCTCTAGGTAAAGTTAAAGCAGTTCTATGCATAACCTAAATGAAGTTCTACTGCATCAAAGATGCACAGAAAGAACAGTTTGATTTTTGCTATTCAGATTATCTGCCAGGGACTATTTCCCCCATGGATCAAAGGGTGCCTGCTTGCTAGGAGCATTGACATTCAAAAATATCTCAGGATATATTTACAGGCCATGTGCAGGCTCTGTGCTCTTGGCTCAGAGCACGGACACACTCTGCCTGTGCTCAGAGCACAACCTGCAGATGCAGCATCTACACCTTCAACCACCCAAACTGCCAGGATGTTTGAAAAGGACAGCAAAACTGGTGGTCAGTTTTGAGAGGATGTGAGATTTTGGATGTCCTGAGGATGAGCAGAGGACAATAATGATAGGCTGGTTTTGCACAGAGGTTGAGTTTCAGATCATGGCACTGGAGGTCCTGCTCAGAAACCCAGAGGTACACAAGGCAAAGTCTCCCATCCCCATAATTGTGCATCCACAATCTGATTTAATTTCCCTCTGCAAGTAATGAATAGGATCCCATATATACTGCTTGGTGTGCACACCCCTGAGCAGCAGCAGTAATTGTTTATGTTACAACCAGCGCTGATTACAAGCGTCCCACAGTCCCTTCCCTGCAAAACTCCATCTGACGGAGGCTTTAATGCAGAGCAGCACAATTCCTTTGGACAGGAGGAATTGGCAGTGCCCCAGAACTAGTCAAGCACAGAGCAAACAAGCAGCCTGCAATTTGCTGCTGCAGTGATGAAGGCGACCAGAAAGATCCTTACAGATTAGCAGGCAATCAGGGAGAGCTTCTCTGTGTGCTAAATGCTCCTCCACTGGCAAATATGGAATGTGCTCAGCAGTGCTAATAAGGAAAAAATAACCAACATGGTGGTTCATGCTTCCCTTGCTAAAGTAAGCTTTTCAATCAACATTGGAGAAACATGTTGTGTACAACGCTAAAACACAGGATGACATTTTAAAAGGCCTCAATCCCAACTAGCAAATTGAGCACTGCATCTGCTAACAAGTACAGAGCAGACAGTCAGGCACTCACCTAAATGCAGATTAATAACACATGCAGCTGCTGAAAAATATGAACACAAAGGGCAGAGATAGTGAAGAGAGAAAAGAATGATTTGTGATGCCTGTGCTTTATTTATGAGGCTGGATTGGCTATGAGACAGGCTTGTTTTCCTGTCAGTGATCATGTAAAATGCACTCCCACTCCTGTATTTTAACATCCAAACTTTCTTTATTTTATCTCCATGGATATATATTTTCAGGGATAACTTTGCAGAAAATTTTGGACTATCTGCATTTGAGGAAAATTACTCAAATGCTAAATGAGAACGTGACTCTGTTGCGTGGTACCAAGTAAATAAGGTCAGAGAAACTACTACAACATGCTTTGAACTTTCAGTAACCAGGTTTGAGATGCTGATCTTTACATTATTAGCCTCAGCATCAGTCAGACTTTTCTTTTCATTGCTCTCCCTGCAAGTGAAAAATCAAATCCTAACTCAGAGAAGCTAAACCTGCATTGTTAGTCCGTCTGACCTCAAGAAGTCAAAAGTTTATATATGGTATTTGTCTGAGATCAACATAAACAGATTTCAAAGCACAAAACAGTGGAAGGACTCACACTGAGAAGCATTTATGACCTGACCTGTACAAACATGTCAAGTAATGGCACTTTGTCTGCAGTTACCCTAAACAAATCACAGAAAAAGTTTTCCAAGATCAGTAGTTAGTGGAGAATCAGAAAACTGCACTTCAAAACACTTTTATTTTTACCAAATCAAATTATTATTTCTGCAAATCAAGTTTACAAAAGCAATTTCCACCAACAAAATGAGGATAACATGAAGCTAAAGGTCAAGCAAATGAAAATATCAGTTCGATTTTCAAACTGAAAAAAAAGAGGCAATTTATCCCATAAATCCTTAACATATTTCCACAACAAAAAGAGCAAACTTCTACCTCGTCTGTTTCAGAGATCTCAATAGCTTGGAAAAAAGTGTTTTTTAAAACATTTATTCAGTCTTGATACATTCCTGTGGGAAAACACAATGCAAAGATACCAGATTTATTCCCTGAAATTTCCACATCATAGAACTTGATCATATGCAATATATGCACCGTAGGTCCAGAACTCCCAAACCATCAAATCTCCAAACCTCCAAGGCACTGCCAGGAGATGCTCAGCAATCTGGGTGCACTCAAGGCCACTCGGATTTGCTATGAAAGCACAAATTACTGCCCAGCGCACACAGAGCTGCTCCAGTCATTTATATTGGTCATTGCTGAAAGAATCATTTCTTCTGAGAGTGTCTGAGCCACTATCAGGGGCTTCCATGTGTCAGATAATTATTCAGGGAGAAATAAATCTGGCCCACCCATGGAAGAAGGGGAGCACACAATAATTGAAGACTGTTTGTAAAAACATGATTACATGACATGACCTGAAAACACAAAACACAGTTATTAGCATCAGCTGATTATTACTTGCCTGGCCTCATAATTTTCTTCTTATACAAAAGGTCCATTCCTGATGCAAAGTTTTAGTTATGCCAAAATTTAAACAAAGAAAAGACAAACGCTCTTTCCATATCTTTGGCTAAACTGTTGACTGGGATCAATATTGGCTAGAAACGAGTGTAATAATTTATACTGATCAGATGAATTCTAAGAGAGAAAAAGTTATATTAATAGTTTAAAAAATAAAAATTAATTAGTTAACAGCATTAAGAATTCACTAAAATGAAGTATTTGTGGAACTTTCAGTAGGGGCCAAACCTGATCTCATTCTTATTCACCTTTGACCAATCACCTCGAGCTGGGGCCTTACATGTCAAAATATGAAACTGCTGGAGTCAGGAAAATATTGACCCCACTGCAGACAATATCTGTTATTTAATGGCTGTGAGCATATGCTCAACAAACTCATACCTGGATCCTAAGAAAGCTCATGGGAATATATGTAATAGAATCACTGACTGGCCTGGGTTGGGAAGAACTTTAAAGATCAATTCATTTAACCCACCCTGCCATGGGCAGGGACACCTTCCACTAGCCCAGGTTGCTCCAAGCCCTGTGCAACCTGGCCTTGGACACTTCCAGGGATGGGGCAGCCCCAGCTCCTCTGGGCAACCTGTGCCAGGGCCTCCCCACCCTCACGGGGAAAGGGGATGGAACAAGAGGATCTTGAAGGTCTCTCCCGACCCAAATCATTCTGTGTTTCTGTGATAAATTGTCTTCACTCAAAACCACTGAGATTGCTACACAGCTACGAGACACTAAGACACATTTCAGCTCCACGTCATCCTAGCCCACATCAGATAGTGCTACAGAGGCCACTGTTTCTAGTGAATCCCCTGGAGCTGCTGAATTCAGGGAAGCATAGCAGATGGTTCAAGAATAACGTTAGTTTCATGTGAAATATGAACCTTTGATAAATATTGCTAATATCCAGCATAGGGTTGATATATATTCTCATTAACTTGAGTCAGACAGATTGGCAATAAAACCTTCCATGCTGAAGTCAGAAAAATGCAAAAATGTCTTCATTTTTTATCTGCCATGAAAAATCTGAGGAAAACAGGAGAAAGAAAATGTGCAAGATAAAGGTTAAAGCCAATCTTGTAGAAGCCATGATAATTTTAGGTTCTGAATTGCAGGAGTGTCTGATTAGGCATTATTGTTTCCTATAGTCTGAAGAACAATAGAACTATGATCACTGTAAATAAATATTTTGCTTTGTATGTTGGTTAAAAGCTGGAAATCAACTGCCAGGCTCACTTTTCCCCTCTGAATTGTGAAATGTTGTGTATGGGTTCAAAGCTCCTCACAATCAAAGGCAGAAACACAGAGATGACTGCCAAGTTCCTGTGCCTGTTACCAAGCAAATATTTTATGACAAAACAGAAAATAATCAAGGCTGCTGTAGGGAAGAAGGAAACATGTTTAATAACATGGTAAAAGGATGGAACATAAAGCGAATCAGAAAAGTCCCACGCCTACATACATTTTGAGTTTCGCAGTGGAAGCCTCTACAAGACTGTCTTGCACTGAGTGAAAACCAGTCACTGTGGTTTCTTTGTATGGAGCAACACTGAAGCTGATGGGATAAACAGACCCAGTCTCAGCGTGGCGAGATGCTTGACCCACGACTCAGCTCGGCTCTACATGATTATTGATGTTAAGAAGGAAGCAGTTTTGTCAGTCAAAATGAAGCAAACAATTCCCATTTCCAATGTAAATTCTTAATATTTCAATATTCTTCTCAAGTTTTGAGCAACAGCACTTCCCATACTCTGCTTCCCAGAATAGGGAAGGTGATGTGCCATTTTCACTTTTCCACCCCCCACTTGAAATAAAAGATGAAAGAAATTAGAGGGAATGTTTGGACTTTAACTTTGGGGGCCAAATCGAAGCATATAAAAAGGTTTCTGTCTGAAGTATAACAAAATAGACATTTTTCCAGTGTGTCATAAGCTTTCAGAGGAACAAATGAGTAAGCAATTAAAATTTATGTGCATTTCAAACACTAATTCAGAAGATCATTTATATAGAAAAGTTTAGAGCTCTCAGGTTTCAAACACTACTTTGCACTAACATCAGTGCCAGAGCATCAATCCAGGAGAGGGGTGGAATTTAAAAACCATACACAAAAAAAAAGGAAAACAAAAAGTCCACAACAGCAATATTAACTAATCTAAGTTTTTCCCTTTTTTTTTTCATTTTTATACACAAATCTTGGACATGAGATGATATAATCTCATTCAAGAATAGCTTTTAATATCCATCACAGGTAAACTGTTAGGTAAGTTAACTATAATACAAGAACTAAATTTTCTCATGAGCTAAATGTTTAGAATACCAAAAAATGCAAAGTAACAGAACAGACCTGGTATTGTGAGAAGAGCACAAAATTCCAAACTAGAATTCACTGAAAGGAAAAGGACAAGGAGAGGGTCCAATGCTTTTATTTCCCAGATTGGGATACTGAGATGCAAAATGATTTGGGAGTTAAAAAGCACTTGGTTAATTGCATTGGGAGTAAGAAATATCTTTTTTATTGTTGTTTAAATGCTGTCTGAGCTTTTAATAGATATACAATTACAGAATGCTGTTATTGTTTGTTTTTCCCGATTTCAGCTTTCTAAAGCGTTTCTGAGGGAAATCTCCATGCTGCAAGCAAACCTTTAATGGACATGTTAATACAAATTATACAGATAGGCAAGCTAGGGATTTATTAGGAACTCCAACTGCTAAATTTCCTTTGAAGTCTTCGGATTCAGCACATCCACACTATAAACCCAGAGGTGAAGTGATAAATTTTGTAAATTGAAACCAGAGACACACTAAGCTCCCAGCTATTTAAATAGTTGCTCAAGGGATTTAGGGCAAAAATTGATTAGTTTATGAAAGAAAGTTATGGTCACTGGGGATAACAGGGAATCCAACCATGCTCCAGTCACAGGTTCCTCACCTGCTGCAGCTGAAACACACCTTGTGTGACTGTCATGGCGTGGTAGTGAAACATCAGAGTTGTCCAGAAACATCCTCCCTCTTAAAACTCAGCTGTTTCTTTCCAACACAAACTGTACTTGCTTTCAATTGCTATTATAGCTTTGACTCTACTATTATTTTGATTTCTCCTTGAGGTTCAGAATCAGATGCTTTGTTGATTGTAAATAGCAAACATGAAAGAATAATTATTAATGTAATTATCAAACTTATCATAAATGTCAAAAAAACAACAAGTCTTCAATAAAACCTACTTTACAAGATTAAAGCTTCCCAAGAGACCCAGAGACATTTACATGTTTTGATGTGGAAAGGAATGTAAAATCATGCTAATGACAGCAAATCACACCATATATGAACAACTCACTGCTCCTAACAAGAAGGTATTGAAAGGAAGCAAAATTCCACTGATACAGAGAAGGCAGATAAAGCTCTGCTTTTCACAGGTAACTCTTGGAATCTAGGACAAAATATTGCCAAGGTACCTGTCTTTCCAGAATTGTCTGTGCTGCTGTAACCCGAGCTCCATAGACATGACTGTTTCACTCTGTGGCTCATGAGGACTGTGAGTTGATGCATGTTCTCCCTTCCCATAAAAAACCTCCAAGGGCTTATGAAAACACAAGAAAAACCAGGAAAAATATTGTTCTGAGTATGAAAAATGAAACCCAAGTGCAGAAGGTAGAGGGGAAAGGACTAAGAGGAGAATCGATCCTGGAAAGTAAAGGAACACAAAGTTACTACAGGCAAAAGGATGAGTAAGCAGGGACATGGAGGGACCATAGAAAAATAGAAGGAACATGAGAAAATTAAGGGGAAGGTTCAGGTGAAGAAAAATTACAGAGTGAGAAACTAATTACTTATGCTTATTTTTCCTAGAAGCTTAGCTGCCAAAACATTGGCCTCACTTGCTTTATAGTATCAGACTTCAGAAGACATGTAATTAGATCCCCTGCTTGACTAAATAACCCGAACTTCCTAATGTTCAATTGGTGACTGCTTTGCCAACATACGCAATATTAACAAAGACATTGACTGATCAAAGTGTGTGGCCAGGTCGTTATTTCTGATATTATACAATTTAAAAAATTGCATCTGGAGTGTAAAAAAGTATTTATAAGCAATTAATTTCATATTTCACATTAAATATCGTACAAAATTAAACCTCATGAATATGCAATCCAATATAATTTGCCATTACTTCTGAAACTCCTTAATAGGTAATTTCTGTGAAACAGTTATTTCAATCATTACTTATTAAATAATATTCACCAATTATTGCCAGAAATAACGTGAAAGTGTTAGCTCTTAAAGAGTGTATCTTTCTTTGAAGGATATTCCTTACGTAGTAGGGCACAGTGAGAAAAAGACATATAGCTCGTTAAAAACCAGTGCATGTGCACACATAAAGACACAAAAAAATACATGCATCTGCTAAAATTATTTCAGTTTTTGGTAATATCAAAACTTCCTTCCAGCATATTAACTTGCGGCTGGTTCAGTTTTGCCCAGTTTTATGCCAAGCCCCCATGTATACAAGCCATTCAAATGCATGTTCACACATATAACCTCAAGGTAGACTGCACTTAAATCCTTTTTATTTTAAGGTGGGGAAAAGTAATAGTTCAGAACCATAACTCCACAGAGTAATGAAGTAAAAGCTATTGCTCTTATTACTATCATTAAACTATCATGACTGCCCACAATAATTTTTTTCCCATTTTTATATAGCCCGTAAAGCTTAAAAAGAAGAACAGAATCTTATTTTATCATTAACACAAAGCTTTAAAAAAATGATTTTTTGAAATAAATCATTTAGGTAAATATAGATGTGCTAAAAATAGATTCATAAGGCAGAGAGAGATGGAACAAGGGAGAGAGATGGAACAAAACAAAGGCAGTACAGAAATAAAGCTGCACCTTATACAGAGCCCAAAGGAATTATGAAGTCAGACTTGCTGTGGGTATTATGCTTTTATTTACCCTCCCTTCCTTGGTGCGTGACAACACCACTGTGGCACTGCTCCTCCTAATCACCTTGGTCAATGATTCTCTTGGCTCATCTGTCTGTACATTCAGCCAGGAAGGAAAAAACGGACTTGCAAAATCCACCCTGAGCAAAAACCATGAAATATTTTAATGCAGTAACATGAGTCTGAGGTCACCCAGTCCTTCATGATTGTAGATACCTGATACAAGGATTAGTTTGTCAGGAATGTAGGGGATGATTCTGGGAGAGAAAGGAAACAGTGGACAGCATGTGGAGAATCCTGATGTAATGGTAGAAGAATCCCACCAGAAAATGACTTAGGATTCTGTTATCACAAGGTTTAAGTAGTGTAAACCTTGAGGTATAAGAAAGTATAGATGCTTTGCTCCAACATGAATCTCCATCTGGGCTGTTCACTGACATTAAACAGACATTTCTATTTTACAGGAGACTATGACTGCCTGATAAGAGAGACATGACCTTTCCTTTTCCTCTCTCTTTCCTTCAACAAAAATGGTCTACTTCAAAATGTCATGGAAGTGTAAGAACTTAATCTCAAATCTGTCACAGGACCAACAGATTCATTGCCAATGCAGTATCTTCTCCCCCACTCCCATCCCGAATGTGTGGTAAATAGCAAACTCAACTTTGCTTTCCTAAGTAATAATCCAAAACAATTCAACTGTCCCTGACAATCTCTCATACGGATACAATAAACTGCTTCCTTTGAATAAGTATGTGAGATCATGTTTTGGATGAGATGATTTAATCCATAAAAATACCAATTTTTTCTACTTTAGAACACATAGAAAAGTAGCAAAAACTTCTCAATATGGTCCTGATAGCCTTTGAAATTTAGCAGCATGTCAGGCTCATATTGAGACTAAACAGTTGAGAAACCAGATGGTTTTGTGAAGGCAGGGATGTGCTGCTGACCTGGAACAGTGGTGTACAGGGTGGCCCCCTGAACACAGACTGGGAAAGTGAGGGAAAAAACTGGTGTGTTCAATCCCACTATTCAGTTCTGGGTATGAGAGTTTTTAATTCCATATCCTACTTCATAGTGAAATGCATTCCCCCTAGTCTGAGTTTGGTAAGTAGATAGGACTGGAAGATATTAAATGCAGTTGTCCACTTACCATGTCTCAATGACAGCCACTGTTTTTCTGAGTTCTTATTTATAGAGCAAAGTTTAATGAATTATACTTGGATTCTCCATGTGAATCGTCTAGAAAGATACATCTATTTTTTCTTATGATTTTTAAATACCTTTTTGCTTAGGATAGAGATAATTTAAATTCATTTTACAAAGAAAGTGAATATATAAAGAACAGAAAATTAATTTGATTTTCCAGTCAGCTTTTCTTTCTGCAAATGGTACTATTAAGGAAAGCAGAATTCTTTACTTCCATTTCCCAGTAAGCCTTGATTAAAATGTAGCTATAATACATGTCTTTTAATTGACTTCAGATGATGTAGAAATGTGGCATTATTACAGATATTACCTGTTCAAAAGAGATCAATGGATTATCTAAAATGTTAAGGCCATAAGCTAACATGAAGACTCAATCTTAAAACGAGCTGGATGTCCTCTGCTTCAACCCAGGTGGCCTTGGCTCCCATTGACTTTAAAAAGGGTTGTGAGAACTCAGTACTTTGTAAAATTGCACATCAAATGCACATAATCTAACACAGATCTGGGAGGTAGGATTGAGTTCAAGGACATGACTGTTTAATGTGATGCCATTACAGCAACTTTTAACACCCTCTTACTCAATACCTTGCAAAATCTTATGCTTAATTACAAAATGCCACCATTTCAATAAAGTCAGAAAAAGATATAAAGAATTCCATACATTTTCATGACATAACTTAATAGCATTGGAAATTTTGTTGGAATTATTTTTCAGGACAACTCTTCAAAACTCAGGCTTGGAATCCAAGGTTTTAAGAATTGTTCTGACTTACAAGAGCATGTCATGATAGGACAAGGGGGAATGGCTTTGAACTGACAGAGAGCAGGTTTAGATTGGATATCAGGAAGAAATTCTTCCTGTGAGGGTGGGCAGGCCCTGGCACAGTTTTCCCAGAGAAGCTGTGGCTGCCCCATCCCTTGAAGTGTCCAAGGTCAGGTTGGACAGGGCTCGGAGCAGTCTGGGCTAGTGGAAGGTGTCCTTGCCCATCGGAGGAGCTGGAATGAGATCATCTTTAAGGTTCTGTCCAGCCTGAACCATTCTATGATTCTATGATTTTAGTGGAAGCAAAACATGAAGATAATTTAAATGCCCCTACGGGGAGAGCTCTGCACTCAGTTTAGGACATAATCCAGAAGGGACCAGGCACTGAGGTTGAGCATGCCACAGCAAATTACAAATTAACAATGCTTATCTAGCAGGCTGTGAATGATTTGCATGTATTTCTGAAGCCTCCTGATGCAACACTGCAGGCTGCAGCATGGATGAAGCTTCAGGCATGCAGCACTGCAATGGAACTGCACAGTATGGGGGAAGTACACAGGAAAGCATTATGAGGCAGTAAAACATTATTATGCAGTGCAAAGCATCCAACTTTTAAAAAAGCCTAGCTTTATTTATGTGCTATCCTGCAAATTCAATTACAGGATTGAAAATTAGCTACAGGTTTTCTGCTCAAAAGTGCTTGTACTCATTTTAGTATAGACTTCTTTCTGTCTCTGTGCCTAAATTATTCCATTAAACACAGCAACACAGTGACAATCTTCTGCAGCTGCAAATTCTGCTTGGTGCTCTCCTAAATGTGGGCCGGTCAGATTAATACATCACGTAACTCATCCTCTCTGAAACATCAGTATTTCATTTACCATTAACTATGAAAAAATGTCAGAGCAAGAGGAGGCAGCTCTCTATAGAAACATGCTTGAAAGGGTTAGGCAGGCAGAGTTCAGTTACAATTGTACCATGTAAGAGGGAAGAGTATCTACATTGGTTGGGAATTGTCTATAGAAACACCTATAGGTATTATCTCTAAGTAGTGTTACATATTTCCATTTAAAAGTTCAAAACCAGCATTTGCAGGTGGAATGATTAACCTATTTCTTCTTTCTCGTTCCTGGTATGCTTTGAAACCTTTAGGGCTATAGGACTGTTACAATTTCACCTCTATAGTAATTTAAAATTAACAAGAGAGGAATTTTAAAATCCATTACTTTAAAACCCCAGTTTGGAAGAGAGAATACGGCAAATAGCAAGATGGATAAAATGTATATTTTCTGTCACTGGCGAGTGAACATTTATAGCTAAGAATTGGCATATTTTGGGAAATAACAAGATCTAAAACCCTGCAGAGCCAGTTTCCTCAGCCAGATTTATCCCCTTTCCCCGGTCTGACTGCCCTGTACCACCCTGGAATAGATTTTGCTGCAAAGACATTTTTTGACATTAAAAAAAAAAAAAAAAGATAAGCATGCTAACTAAGCTATCATTGTATGTATTATAAACTAAGCTTCTAATGGGATTATTCTTTGGAAAATTTGTTAAAGAAATGAAGTTTGTGATGCAGGAAGCTTAGAGAAAAATTAATGAATTCACAGATGTTCACCTTAATGAACAACAGATTGAGAATATATTATTAAATTCAAAAGGAAAAGTTTGCATATGTTGTCAAAATTAGGTTTTGATCTCTACAGCATTGTGCTCACGTGAATAATCAATTAATAATTGATTAAAGGATTCCTCCAAATTTATCGTGTTGAAACATTTTATTATTTATTTTCTCATGAGAACTCAATAGATCAATGTGTGAATAGGTTCCTACTGAGTACCTTAACATAAAGTACCTATCTCTGATAGAAAAAGTCCCATTACCTGGACTAAGAAGTTGTCATATCATTAGAGGTAAATAATAACCATCTTCTCAGTACAAGTATCCTTTTTCTGTAGGATTTTCTCACCTTCCCAGTGTTTGTGCTAAGTAGCAGTTCCATTAGGAATCTGATCTTTCTCTCATCACGGGAGAAAGGATGTATTTGATCTGCATTAGCCTTCTATCTGTTGCAGGAACCACCAGCCCTACAGAACAAAAGGTGGGAAGGCAGGAAAGGAAGTGTGACCAGATCCCAACTTTTACACAAAATCCAGGCATCAATCCCTTGCTCCTGGGAAAAGGCCCTCCAATTCAAAAGGCATTTAGAAAATGTGAAAGTAGTGTCACATAGAACTGCAATATGGCACTCTAATTCAAGGAATGAAAGCTAACTACAAAGTTGTTCCTATAGAGCTGCATCACGTTTAAGCCTGAATGAACTCGAAATTCAGAGCTGGAAGACAAACTCCCTGAAACAAGAAAAGAATTTTGTCATTTCCATGCTTCCCCTACACTGCAGTCTGGACTCTGGGCCAGTACTATATGCAATGCCATAGTAAATTAACAGCAACAAACATCACGGAGCTTAACGAGCTCCCTGTAGATGGCAGGGAAGCACCTGCTGGATCCTGCGGGCTGACAAAGAAAAATGTCTTGGACACTAGAAACTGCTGTAATTTCAGTGGATTACAAAGGAAACAGCACATTCAGAGCTACGAAAAGTCATAAAAAAAACCCCCACAAACTTGCTCTGAAATATTCTTCCACTGTCTACTGCTACTGGCAGTCACAAGAGGAAATATTCCTCATTTACTCCCAAGAGTTCCAGTCCTGAACATTAGCAAGGAGCACAGAGCAAAGTGCAAAGGGAAGAGCAGTGGAGTCAGTACAATGCTCGGGGTCCCACTCACTTTCTGCAATATAGTAGAGGATAAAATTCCCAGACAAACACCACCTGCAGCACTTCAGCACATTTAAGTCGCTATTAGAGGTTTAAATCATATTGGCAGCCAATTGACCATGGACAACTAAGGAAACAACTCCATCGCCGCCTGCCCAAACCCTCCCCTGGAGGGGGACACTCTGCAATCCCACTGCAAGATCACATCTCTCTGCAAGTGGGTTACAGGAAGCAGTTTTTGTTTTCTTCACCTGGTTAAATGTGTAGAGAGATGTTTGAGGAGTGCCTGAAGCCCACTGCAGCGAGATCACCCTCTGTGGGGCAGGCACACAGCTCTGCCATCGCAGTGCAGTGCAGAGCTCCTCACAAACCGACACCCAAAGGGTTTCGGCCAGCTCCCGTTGGACTCAGGGTTTCTTAATAGCCTTTCTTCTAGTGCCATCTAATTTTTTTTTTTTTTNNTTTTTTTATTTCCACCTATTTTTTTTTTTTTTTTTTTTTTTTTTTTTTTTTTGGCCAAACATCCCCCCAAAACAAAATCCATTTCACATACACACTTGCAAATATAATAGGATATATCAGGTAGGAACTGAATGTCTCTTCACTGCAAGTGCAACCTGTCCCTACGGGAACCATAGCAGAATGTAAATAGTATTTTAGGCTAAGTTACATCATCACTGTTACCTCAATAGCTCTCAAAAGCTGTGAAAGAATGTTTGCAATTTATAGCAAGCTATAACATAAAGTGAATTTATGACACCATAAACCCAGCCAAAATCTCCACACAAAATCAACACCATCTTGCCAGGACTTACTTAAGCAGCAGAGCTTATTTTCCAAGAAATATGGGAAATACAAATTCATTTTTATACCAGTTCTCTTTCACTGAAATTCCTAATTTTTCAAATGACAATATAAGCCTAAAATAACTTCCAGGTTTACATTAGATGAGCTGTTTTTTTAATACCAATAATTTAACTTAGAGCTGTAGAGTCTCATCCAGAGCTTTTCACAAAACCATTCCTCACATATCAATTCACTTAAAAAAACTCCAGATAAGGCCATAATTCAACAAACCTTTCATCACTAAAAAAATAATTTCAAACTAGCCAAAAAAAAAAAAAAAAAAAAAAAAAGCTGTCCTGTTCAGATGCAGAATATTCTGAAACCTAGACAAAAAGAAAATGAAATACTGTACTTTGAGAGGCTGATAACAGAGCTTGTAACAAAGCACTATTTTCCACCTGGCTTTTGTAGACCCCAGAAAATACATGCAGCAAATTCAAATGCATATCAGCTCAGAATGGAAAATACCCAGTTACTCCTTAAGATTCAGGCAAAACACTGGAAGATAAGCCTTTCTCAGCTGTCTGTGTTTGGAAATGGTCCTGAATAGTTGCAATACATATAGAAACTGGTCATCAGAGACATTTGTTAATAGCTTTATTAATTCTGTTTGTTTATTGAAAGTCCTTAACCAAATTGAATATTAATGTTATTTTCTGCAAGACATCCCAACAAACCTAATCCTCAGATGTGTAGCAACTAATTAAAAAGTTGTGCGGATGAGAATTGGGTTACCCTTCACTTTGTCAGCAGACTTGCACACTGAGGCATAGATTTCCTGTACTTACTTAGATTGAAAGCGATTTAATTATGAAACAGAAAGTAACTGGAATGTAAATGCAATTTATTGAAACAGAAGATGCAATTGCAACTATGAAAAAGTGCAAATTTACAGATTACATAAATATAATATCTTACTGTGAAAGTAAATGTTTTTTTGAAGTACCATAAAACCAGCAGTGAAATGCTGAAGACCTGCAGTAAAACTAAGTAAAAGAAAATTAAAGCTTTATAAAAAGAAGAACTCCTTTTCTACAGAATTGGTCATATTTGCCAGAGATACTGCTCTCATCCAACTATTCCTATTATCTTTCCTCATTTTAAAATTACTTTGAGGCATAAGAATAATAAGAATAAAGATGATGAGTACTGAACAGTTGAGTCTAGACAATAGGCACGAGCTGGCCTTTATCTTCTCTTGAGAGACCTTCTGAGATTATGTGATGCAGTACCTTTTTCTCTTTCTTTCTGAGAAATGGATGACTGAAGTCAGCAAATAATTTAGACAAAGCCCAGCTTTCACAAGCCTAGTCAGAAGAATTTCTCAGATGTTTTATTTTCTTTATAAGAATGGTTATATTCATTTAATGCATTTAAATACGTAAAAAAAGAACTAAAATGAGAGAGTTCTTCCCTTTTGCTCCCAAGAGTTTCAAAAGAACAAAGCTATTATATAAAATCAAATCAGACAATATTTTCTCGTTTAGAATACTAGGTCTTCTCTGAAACCTGAAAAACAGATGAATTATGACTGTTCATACCACCATTTATATGAATTAGTACTTCTTTCCACCCAGAGTATTATTACTAGATGCCAGAGATTAAGGTAGAGACATACAGAGACATGAAAGTGCTTGATGTGTTTGCCAAGATTATAATTTGTTGTACATGAAACACCCAAGACTAGAAATGCGGTGTGCTTGCAAATACTGCTTTTCTTTGAAAAAATTACAGCCCATATTCATATCCGTAGGAGACAGCTTTCACCTGCTTACAAATAATCTATTTGAAAAAACAAAAAGCAATGCAGGGTAGGGATGGAAGACAAATGGACTGTTAATAACAAAACCAAATAAACAAATCTTCAAAAGCACTAGGAGAAAAAAACCAAAAAACAACTAAACTAAAAATTGAGTTTCTTCCTACTTGTCCCCATTTTCAGTTGTCAAGATTAAAACCCCATGAAATGTAAACAACACATGGTTTTGAGTTTGTAGGGAAATACGAATTAAGTACTTAGGAAGGAGTTCACAAACTTAAGAGACTCTGAGCAAGGCAGTCTGACCTTGACCTTGTCTGTTGAATCTCAGGTTTAATGACATAGGACTGAATCATTGCTGGAGCAGTGGCTTGTGTGGTGCTTAAGGAGGAATTCCCTTGCTACAGCAACTCCGAAATGAACCATTGCTCCAGCAACATGTTAGTACAAGGATATAATTAAAGTTCCTACTAACTGGAAGAAAAAGCATCTCCTGCCCTGGTTTTTAAGACAAAGTGTTCAAGTTGTCTAAACTACAGGCAGGATTTTGTCTTTAAGCTTACAAGCATAAAGTTGCAAGGTGAAGCAAACCAACATTTCTCTTAAATTTGCAGTTTTCAAGTCCACAACACACTTTCTGCCACATCTAATTCCAATGTGAAGTTCTCATTTTCCTAGATGCAACTTCCTTGTCCAATACTTCTGTCAATCCATCCAGGCATCTCTATTATCAGCATTACTCTTAATGCCTAAGAGCATCCACAGGCAGTAACCAATGTATTGCAACTCACTAAGGACCGACCAAGACATATCTAAACACATTCTGGAGAGGTCTTTAAATATCACCCATCCTTTGTTCCAAAGCAGACATTTGTTTCTCTCAAGCTTTAAAGGCTAATATGAATAGGCTTTTGTAAGAAATCAGACAAACACAGTAAATTAAAGCACATATAAAACATACTAAACGTCTGGTATAAATGCCCATTTTAAAGTGAAAAAAACCCATCCAGTAAATCTCGTTTTCTAGGAGATGTTAAAAAAAAAAAAATCAAAATAAAAAAAACCCCAAACCCTAATCATGGTATGACTCAATTTCTTGCCATACATGCCTAAAAAAAAAAATATAATTATTATGCCACTGGTAATTTTTTTCCCCCTTTTTCTCCTAAATAGAATAGAACTGAAATGATGTGACAGTAGGTTTGACTTCTCTGAATCAAAGGTATGATTAAAAATTAAAGCCCAAGTTCCATTTCCCACATTTCACACACACATACGACATGTGACATATGCAAGCCTTTGTACCGCGGGGTGTGCACACCCTGACGTAAACTCCATGGAGTGTATTCCCATCTTTGAAAGCCTCACAGATGCAAGCCCTGGACACAGACCTGGTCAGATATTGAGGGGCTCAGGGCAGCCTTGCAGGCAGCACGAAGGTTTGTCAGGCACTCTGGAGCAGGTGCCTGCCCGGCTGTACCGCAGTCCCGTGTGCAGTCAGCAGGCTGCAACATCACAGATGAGAAATGAGAAATTTTGAGGGCAATTGAGCACAATGAATTTTCACAGTGGATCAACACAAAGTCATTTAGAATAGGTATTTCAGAAGCACTGATACAATGAACACATTTACAGTGTTCAATGGCCCTAAAAATATCACCCTTTCACCTGTGGCATAGCTACTGCGAGAGTGAATTCTTAGATGTCTTTTTATAATGTCTGTTTATATGCAGTGTGCACAGATATACATGTCGACACACACACATGCATACCTTCAATGTACCAATCACCTTTTGGTACATTATGAAAAAAAAATAAATTCTATTGAAACAGAAAAGCTCACCAAGCTTTAAAACCCCTCATGCTTTTTCTTTTCAACTGCAAAGTAAACCCCATGGCAATGGCAAACCTTGCTTCAAGAATGCAAAACCCATAAAATTGGTGAGCTACAGAAATCTGGTTGTCTTACAGAAAATGAATAGCATACTGTTATCCTCTCCAGTTCTTTTCTTACATATGAAATGATGAGTTGAGGAGTGGGTCACCATCGGCTCACTGTGCACACCTGTGCCAAGAAGCCCAACTACGATAAGAGCAAGTTACTAAACAGCCTTCCAGCTTCCTGCAGTTTTCCTATTGTAGTCTATAGGATGCCACACATACTAAAACATTCTTATTTTTCTTTTGGATTTTTATGCTTAATCTGGGTTATTAAATAGCAAAGATCAAAGTTTTACTTTCTACTGTTCAGCTACTTCAGCAGTCCCAGTAACTCTTTTGTCAGTGCTGGGGATTTTAAAGCAAGCCTGTCTTTGCATCAAAGCCTTGCCTTGGTCCACAGCTGGTTATTATATCTGCAGGCTTGGCAGCTAACAACAGGCAACACCATTCCAATTTATTCTGCACTGTCTCCATGCTTCCCTTCTCAGGGATTAAGTACCTTAAAGCAACCATCTTGTTTCTATTTCTGTGCCCAATGCCAGTTATTTCTGAAATAACAATACATGCTTCAGTAATAACAAGTCATTTCCCCTTCCTTTGACTCACGAATGGATTTGCCACCTACTTCTGTTAGTGCTTTCAAGACCAGTCAAATTAACCTTTTGCCTGTCTAACAGCCCGTTTCAGTGCTCTGTGCCCTTAGCACAGTCTGTCAAACCAGCTAAGGACAGCAGAACTGGGACATTCCAACCCACCATTTAGAGATTAGACAGAATTTTGGCACGTGTCTCTTCTGCTGCTCAGAGGAGAAGAACTTGCTACCTTTTTCTGGCCCAGGGGCTGCACACCAACCTTAGGAGTTTCTTTTCACAAGTAAAGCATTGAAGAACACATTGTAGTGTCAATAAAGCTGTTCTGAGAAGACAGAAGAGCTTATTCTTTGTTACTAAACTAAAAGGTTGTAGATGATCATCCTTTCCTTTTAGACTTCTCCAGCCATCAGAGGCTGCTGATGTGTCAAGTAGTAATAAAATGAATGTGTGACACCAAAAGATAACATCTGCTAACAAGAAAAGATACTTTCTAAATTAGGGACCTAGAGAAAGGATGCTTAACTTGATAGCTACAAGCTGCCAGTGCAACTGCTCACTTTCTGATATACATCTGTAGGTTTACAACAGAAACTTGAAGGTATTAACAAAAAATCCTGTTTGTGTCTGACATATTTTGAGAAAGTATTGTGATCCCAGTGGTATGAACAGCAATAGAAAATAATGCTTTAGTGACAACTAATTCCCTACAGTTATTTTCAGGAGTGCTGGTGTACAACCCTTTCCTATTAGAGAGGTTTTCTTCCACTTAGTAGAATCAAGAACAAAGCAGTAAGTAACCCTCCTAAATCTTGTTTCAATTCCTAAGGCTGTTGCAGTAGCTGCCAGAGGAGGTTCACTGAGGTATCTGCACAAGTCAGTTTATAAGTCCCTAAAGGCTCTCAAGGCCCAAAGTGTCTTTAGGACATTGATAGGTATTCACTCACTGCACCCTTGTACATTTAATAGCCTGATGCAAATCTTCAGTGCCAAATGGAAATTAATCTGTGTGAGTCCCAGCAACAGGGAAACACAGGCTGTCAGGAGCAATCACAGCCAGGACTGGGAAAGCAGAACTCCATCTGCAAAGCTGTTAGTCTTGTGACTTTGGAGCTCAAATACAATAGGGAAGACAGTTAAGGAAATACAAAGTGCACAGATTAAGATGCTATCATTGGCAGCAAATGCAGCATTCATTTCCACTGCCACCCCATTCCTGGGAGGATAATTTAAGACATTTTATTTCTTGAGCTTCTCTGATAGAGTTCTAAGATATGAACAACAACTTTCATTGGGGGTTTTTTGTTTTGTTTTGTGGATTTTGTGGGGGGGGTTGTTCAGGTTTTTTCCCCCCTCTTTTCTTACATACTACTTTCTCCCCAATGGCAAATACTACTTTCTCTGCTTGAACAAACAGTAAAATGAATCCTCAATTAAAAGCCTTTTCTATTCTTTTTTTTTTTTTTTCTTAATTACTTTCATAGATCATGAACCTTTCACAAGGTTGAAGGGATGGAAAAAAAAATAAAAATGAGAGAGGAAGAGAATAGTTTTGATTGTAAGCAACCTCTGGAGCTCATCTAGTCCTAACTCAGAGCATGTCCACCTATAAAAAATCCTGAGCCATGTCTAGTTGGGTTCTAAATATCTCCAAGGGTGGGGACTCCAGAGCATTTCTGGGGAATGGCTTCCAGTGTTAGACCAGTCATCTTATCTCCATTTTCTGTGTTCTTTTCTACAATACCTGCAGACTACAATGAGATCTTCCCTTTACCTCCTCTTCTCTAAGACAAACAAACACAGGAAACCAGTTCTCTCCTCACAAGATGTGCTCCAGCGTGCTGACTATCTGGTGGTCTCTGCTTAACTTGCTTCAATCAGTCCATGTTAGCTTGGAGCAGGGACCCCAAGGCCAGACAGCCCAGACTCCAGACAGGGTCTCACAAGAGCTTAGTAGAGGAAAACAATCATTTCCTTGGACCTGTTGCCTGCACTTTTGCTAATGCAGCACAGGATGTGTTTGGATTATTATACATACAGTGTCTGAAATTGAAAATCTCTTTCCCATCTAAAGGATCCTCCAAGCCAAAGGAGAAAAAAAAAGAAAAAAGAAAAAAGAAAAACAAAACAAAACAAAAGCTATCCAAGTCCAAAAGATATTAAGGTCCCAGAGTTCAGGCTTTGGAAATTTCTGTTGTGAAGGTTATTGTGTCAGAGAGTCCTCCCAGGAAGGGCTGACAGAAGAAGAAAATAGCAGAATATGACAGAACATACTCTACAACACTTTTCACAGCTCACTCCAATCAGCAACCAAGGACACAACCTCAATAAATTCTTAATAAGTTTACCAGTCCTTAAACTACAGATGCTCAGAGACCATTAATATCTAGTTTCCAGAATATTGCATCTGCTAGTGTACAAACTTCATAGAGTCAAATAGAATTTCTTTTCTATATTCAACACAAACAGTAGAAGTGAGTATTTCAGGTATTGTCATAAAACCAGAAAAATACAGATTAGTTTAACTGTCAACATTTCAACAATCCAGACTGTGCTTATTTTAATATTTAATTATTTTCTAAAACTACTACAGAGAAGCTGCTCTGAAACTGATACCATCACCTACTTTAAATTACTGTCCTGAATGTGAACTTCAGAATTCACTTTGTTGCAGTTGCCCAGACAAAGAGACTGTAAGCTCTGTAAATCCTCTCCCCATACAATGAGAAACTGGGGCAAAACAGCAGATCCTCTATCATCCCTGACAGCGTAATGAATGTAATCAAGGGGCTCGAAGATATGGCTTGTGCTTCTCTGCAGAAACATTGCTTATTCCAAACAGTGACTCATCAAAGAGAATGGGGTAGAAAAGTGCTTTTCATTACCCTCAGGATGTTCTCTGTACTTCTTAACCAGAACTCAAGAAGCTCCTAATTGTCCACTATCTGCTTTTTTGGTTTGTTTTGCTGTGTTCCTCTGAAGCTACTGAGTAATTTCTGCAATTGGATTGCAAAAATGTGTTATCATCCGATAATGACAATTTGAAAAGAATTGTTACAGTTTCTGTGGAGTTTATAAAGTTTGTTTATAAGCGAGCACAAATACTCATTCCTTGGCTGCTTCAGTACTTATATCTGCCTATTACAGTTCAGGTATTTCTGGTTTGATCTCATTTTTAGTGGCTATATGCAAACTATAACTTACCAAAGTTAAATAATGTGAAGAAATTAAATAGAAAATAAAGTAGCACTACATCATCCTAGAATAAGCCCCTCTCAGTACAGTAAGGTTACCTTTCTTCAGAGAAAATCCAGTCAAACTTCATATTGGCCATCTAAAACCAGCTTTGTGCTTTCTGTTCTGACTTGACTTAAATGTCACATTAAAGCTACAAAAAACTTTGGTTACAAACAATGTGCAGCACAAGGTGTTCAAATGGACTGGGGTCCGTGGAAAGCAAGTCCATACCAGGAGACAAAACCACTGTAATATTGCAGTTAACAGTTTTCTAGTTATTGGTTTAGCAGCACTCTTTTGCTGCTTCAGAGAATAGAGCAGAAATAGTGCCCACCTGTCCTTCTCTCCAACTATTATGGCTTATGTTGCAGACAAGGGAAATGGAAAAGCTCAGTGAGGGAGCGACACACAAAAACCAAACCATCTTTTATACTGCTATAAAAACATAAGACAGCATAAAGGCAGTGCAATGCCAGCTAAACTGGTGTAGTTGACAGGTATATGGATGGGAAATATGCTGGCAATTAGGAGCCTTGGCTAAAAAAAAAGCAAACATACACAACTTTCAAAACGATGCTGCTACTGCCTTCACATTTCAGCAAGCTCAAAACTCTGGCATCGGCCCACAGCTGCCAAGGAAGGAGGCCTGTCCTGGAAAGGGATCCTGTGTGGTTTCTCTCTGGTCTAACAATACCAATTCTCAGTAGTGAAAGGGAACGAATACCTTTTGCTTCAAGGAGCTGACTGTGAGCAGGAGGCCCAAAGGAAAGGATTAGGAACTCTTATAACAAAGGCAGCATGGATGAACATTAGTCCTTCTCTGGTACCAAAGGGGCTTTCATGGGAAAGGTGCTCTACTTGGGTAAAGCACTCTAGAATCCCCTGCTATTTCTTCCTGTTCCTGCTGGATCTGTCCTAAGGAGCAGGACCCCCAGCAGAGGTTCATCCTGGTGCAAGCTCTAATCTTCCTACAGCTGTGTGGTCCATGCAGAAACCCAGAGGAGCTGCTGCATCATACTGGCCCTACCATCTGCACGTGGAAGCTCTGATGTACAAAACTGAAAGATATTTTCAAGACTTCTTACACTTTCTTTTTCCTTTTTTTTTTTTTTGAAATAGTCAGGAAGGAGACTGAATGGGATTTGGAGGTTTCCAAGGGCAGGAAAGCAGGTGATTCAGTCAGGACATGGGGGCATGATGTACATTGCGAGGTTGAAGTTCTATTTCCTCCTTCAATTTGTCAAACAGAATGTTACAAAGAGTTACAGAACCAAGAAATGTCAGACAAATACAGAAAAGCTTTGAAACGTTTTGTGATAAAGCACAATTAACAAGTATAGTTACAACAGCTGCATGCACAACTGTGTTTCCAAGGCAACAACTCACAATTCTTACAGCTATAAAAAATCCTGTGCACCATGGGGGAGTTGTGAAATTAGGGAGACTCCAGCTAAAATAGAATATAGAAAAACGGACTAAAGCAGGGAAGCAGCAGGAATGTTGAAATGATGAAACTCACACTGCTTTTAACAGCTGCTGCCTGAGCGTGCCCTGGTGATGGTTGGGTGGAGTCCCGTCCTCTAAGCCTGTCCCATGGATTTCCCTTTGTCTCCCAGTTGCCAGATTGGCCATTCACCAGTGCCACAGGAAAACAACTATTAGCCTAAAATTGGCAGTGCAATTATTGTCACTTGTTCCTTGCAGGGTAACAGCACAATCCTGTCCATGTGATTTGCTGGCCAAAGCGAGTGCCTGGCCTATTAGCAAAACATTGCACAGGGATAAACTCATCCTTTGGAATCATTCCACTGGAAAAAGCAGAAAGCTCAGTGTTTTTCTTTTAATATTATGGTTGTGCATATGTTACAATAAAATAGTAAACTTTAGGATTTAGAAAGCAACTTCTGTCTTGCATGAACTCACAAATGTATGAAGTTCCTCAAAATAACCTGAAGATTCACATACATTTGTAAGCAGCACCCCTTAGACACACCAGATTGTATGTCATGTAACTGGATAGATGCATGTGCAAATTAAAGAGATAAAAGTAAACTTAGGGAGTTAAAACCTCATAATTACACACCATGTATGGGCACTTGATAAGAATTGATAATTTAAAAGGCCCACAGGCATACATCTTTCCTCCAAAGTATTTGAATTTGCAGTGTGAGGATTAGGAAGATGCAAAATCAAGTTATAGAACTGAACAGGTATTTCATTACTGGCACTGGTAATTGGGTCACAGATAAAAGTGTCCTGGACAGGTAAATAGGCACGGAACAGGTTTACACAGTAAACAGGAGCCTCCACTTGGGTGAGTGCAGGGCAATAGGACTGAAATCAATAGCTAATTTTGCATTTCAGGAGAGGCAGAAGAAGAACTTTGTTCAATGCTTCTACACAACCACTGGTCGTGCTTCTCTGCCGATGGATCAGCCCTGCATTCAGTCCCCTCATGGCATCATTAAGGTTGGAAAAGCCCTCTACGATCATGTCTAACTGTTAACCCAGCACCATCATGTTCACCCCTAAACCATATTTCCAACATCTCCAGTTTTTTTGAATGCTTTCAAGGATTGTGATTCCACCACTTCCCTGGACAGCCTGTTCCAATGCTTGATCACCCTTCCAGTGAAGAACTTTACCCTAACATCTAATCTTAACCAGCCCTGGTTAAGAAATGAAGACATTTCTTCTCATCCTGTCACTTGTTACCTGGGAGAAGAAACTGAGGCCCACTTGCTACAAACTCCTTCCATTCTTTTCCTCCAAGTTCCAGACACCAGCCCCTCTCACACCTTACTGATAAATGCAGCATTAAAAATCTTTGGTATGCATGATTTGCACTTTTTTTAGACAAAGTCAAACGTCCACTTAAATTCTAACACTCCCTCCCCTTCACACCACCACTTGCTTTGAGCTGACAGGGCTCAGGACACAAACAGTGTGAGGTGATGGCAGAGCACATTTCTCCTGCCTTTGTGACATTTCCTATATAGGTGCTGATCAAAGAATAACTGACAGACTGTATATCCCTATCCTACTTCCTTCTTTCATCAAATGAGTATAAATAAGAGATGACTACAAACATCTCTGCAGACATACCCGGGAAATTTTTAGATCAAGATCATTGTTTCTTTTCTTTGTTATTTATGTGAGTAAAAACAGATTTTGACTGGGACTTTGTCTACAAAGACAGCTTGTGATTGACTAATGTGGGCTGTGATCTCTTCCATACCTTTTTTTCTCTGTTTACATCCATTTTCATTGTTGATATTTGAGCCACAAGGACTGATTCACAACTTCAAGAATCATGACAGTGGCAGAACTCAGGCCAGTGCTTCCTGCCTGCTCAAGCACTCATATTTTCATGGTTAAAAGCCTTTAGGGGTACATTCACCACTGTATATATTATACAGACTTACTCTAAAGCAAAGGCAAGAAAGCAGGACCATGTACACATGCTCTGCTGCAATGAGCTAATTTTCATGAGCTAACGAAGTGACTAGTGAACTTTATTGCTTTGTGAAGTATTAATCACTTATTCCTATTAAAATATTGAAGATGTTACATGCTATATCATAACCCCTACACATTTAGCCTATGAAGAGAAACATGAATATGGAATTAATGGAATGTGTGAGTTTTTCAGTCTTCAATGTACCATTTTTTGGCACATTTGTTAAAAATTGGACCAAGTTGTGGTTTGCACACTGAGTTTGAGTTCCAGCCCTCAGTGTACCCTCATCCCCAAGCACACTTGGATCAGCACTGCTGTAGTTCCACACAACCCAGAGCTCAGTCTGCTCATAATGCACATAAAGAAAAAGATGTTACAGTCCCAGTGGCAGAGGACCATTCTTTCCAGGGGACATCATCATTTAAGAAACACAAATGGACTGTGAAGCCCCACGTACCCCAAGTGAGAGCAGATTTTGCCTTTTCTGCTCAAGGTTTTTTTTTTTTTTCACAGCTCAACACAAGGAGAACTATCAATAGGTTCTTGGAGAATCAAAGCAACCTGTATATAACAATGCCTTTGTCTTTGATGATATAGCCAATTGCTCTCTACTTTCTAAAATGCTTCTGTGTCTCCTATAGATTTTCCATACATTATTTTTCAGCCACTTCTACTAGACAATGTAAAGCTTTCTTAACACTGCAGTCAATAAATGAAAATATAAAAGTCTTTATTTACACCACTAGACAGAGGCTCTAATGCAGTCCTTGTAGTGCAATACATCACAAGTCTATGGCTTTCCTTAGGGTTTATTCTCTCTCTGACACAACTACAAATGCAACTAAATCAAACCAAACACCTGGAGACTTTCCAGTCGTATTTTCTTATCCTAAATGAGTAGACATCTCTCTACCTGTCATATATCCAGTTGTACAACAGTGAGGTAGAGTTTTAAAGAATTAGGGAGAAAAAGAAACAGTCACAGTGGTATATCCTCCCATTTGTGTGAGGCAATAATTTGTGCTGGCATTTGACCTTTGGCATTTATAAAGAAGAAAAGAAAGAACACATTTGTAGTTCCCTGCATCCCTCAAATGGAAGGAAACCAACTTTGTCTAAAGAACTGAATACAAGTAACAGTAACTACTTGCAAAAAATTTAGGTTGAAATGGCCTTTCCAGCAACATCTGCCTGGATTAAACTAGATCAGATGTTAAATCATGTTCACAATTCAGATACTTGATATTTTATCTGCTTAATAGGTGCCCCATTTCTTTTCTCTTTGCAACTGCAACAGCAATTACAAGTGCAATGAATATTGATACAATATAAAAACAAGCCATTTTTTGTCCACACTGTTTTTGTATATGTCATAGATATTTAGACACTACCAGTGCTGTGAATAGCATTTTACCAGCATAAATAATAAGACTGCAGACAAGAGGTGGCTAAAGCGTCAAGCAGAAATCCTCAGAAATAAGGACAGACTCCCAGGACAAAAAAAGACGCACATGAAAGAGAGAGAAATATTACAGGAAAAAGATAAAAATTTGTTCTTTTGGCATCTGAAAACAAACTACTCCATAGCCACTCATACACCTGATTTCTTCAGGAAAAAATTCAGACGTACGAATGTCAAACACATGTGAGATGTTTTTACAGACACGGGGACACTGCAATATTTTCAGACACACCCCAGCTCTGAAGGCAGTTCTCATCTGAAGCTTGCAAGGAGAACTTACACCAAAGGACTGTGAGCCTTTGTTTTTTTTTCACGTGGTATATTAATGCATAACCTATTATTGTGTAGCTTTTCCTAATTTCTGCTAATAATTAGTGTTCTGAGATACATTAGGGATGAAATCAGTCGGGACATTTGATTTATGTATGTTGTTTCAGGGTAATTAATATAGTCTAGCAGGTACACACTAAAAATAAAGAAAGAAGGGAACTTAAAAATAAGGAGAAATTTGGGTGAACTTCAGGAACATGAAATGCCTCTTTGCATTTAAGAAAAAATTAGTATCTCCTCAATTCCTGACACCTATGTCAACCAGTAATTTGACCTCCCCAGTAGAACATCATATAGAATCCTTACAACTTGCACAATTTCCCAGATCAATTTACAAGGGAAATACACTTTAAAATACCATGTAGCTTAATTCCACCTTCTCACTGCTACTGCTAAGTCATACACATTTATTTATTATGACTAGACCTCAAAACAGAAAACAAGAGCCTGAGCACTGAGTTTCTCTACCACTACCCTGCAAACTAAATGTGTTTTCTTCCACCTGTTTTGTTTTTCTTTATGTTGAAAATGTACACCATCATATTCTAAAGATGTGCTGATGATTTTACAGGAAAAATACTTAAATCATCAGGAAAAAATCACAGCATGGGATTTTTTTATCATTTTCTCATTTATGTGGAGAAAGAGTATGGCTTTGATCACAAAGAAACAGGCCACTATCAGTCATGCAGGATCAAGAATAAATATGCTTTGTAAAGATTTATCATAAGCTGCATTCATCAGAAGTTGTGGGGTTTTTAAAAATCAAAATCACATCTCTAAAAGCAGACAAGCACATGGGTAATACCTGTGCAACTCAGCAGCCATTAACCTTACAACTGTATCATTTGTCAGATGTGGAGGAGGATCAATTCCTCTTCCACAAGTAGCATAATGATGTTACCAGATTTACAGTGTTAAAATACACATAGTGAAAGGAAAAAAAAAAAACTAAAAAACAAATACCTCCCCCAAAACAAAAACTAAAACCAAATTAAGACATAATTCATTTATAGAACAGAATTTTTGTAAGCTGCCTCAAGTAACTTATAGCTTTGAGCACCATCCTCCCAGCATATCTTCTATCCCTGTGACCATGGTTGTCCTCTGTTACTGTGACCTTCCAGCATTGCTTTCATATAATTATATCTCTGAGATAAGGATCATTCCAATGGCTGTCATCAACAAAAAGATAAATTTTCTGTAAGCCTTTGTCTACTTCTCTGAAATTTTGCCAGCACTTCACCTCAAAGTTTTCAATTTTCTTTCTGTCAGCAACACTTCTTTCTCAGGATTCATATTTTTTGGCTACTGCAAAGAAATGCAGTTTTTACCAGTTATACCTTGTACAGTTCCCAATTGTTTTCTGTGGGATTTTGAGGAACCCCCTAAAACTGATGCATTTAACTGACAAGCAGGACAAGATAGCAAATAGCATAGAGGAGCTTAAGCTGAATCCTAAATAGTTGTATTTAGTGTCTCTACAGTTCAATAACTGTGATGTTTTGCATCTCATTTTGATAAATGAAATATAGATTTTTGACACCTTCACATATTCTGTGCAATACTTTGTTGCTTCCAAACTGATGGTTGTGGGAAGATGCTGTTTTGTTGTTACAGCTGAGATCTGTTCAAGGATTTGAATGGTAAATCAGTTTCACTATACAAGGTCACCCCTTGTCCCATTTCACTTCTCCTGCCACACAAAGGAAAGGCTGCAGACTGAACACATCCTTGTCTCTTACATTCCCACAAGCCATTCTCTCGCTGTGATGGCAGAAACTACTGTTATCATAAATATATATATTTTTTTAGACATAGACCAACAAAATGTATACATATGGATGAAATAATAAGAAATGATGTTTCTAAGTAGTCACCAAAGCAACTACCCAGTTGCTCCTGCTGTTCCATTCTCTTCCAAAACTTGATGGGGCAATATCCTGATACATAAATCCACTATTTGTAATGGCCAAAGACAATTTCCTCTCAACAATCTGTTGCAGTCTCTAGCCTATAAATCTTGCCACCCTACGCAAGTTCTGGATCATCTTGTCTTTGATGTTTTGACCAAAAGCTCAATTACTGTCCCCCTGCTGCATTCCCTCTTGTTCATGGGTGCTGGTGGTTGAATATTCCACACAAATTCTACTTTTTTAAGGCACTTTCTGGGTTGGGAGTCTGTGCCATCCCAGGAATAAAGCCAGTCAGAGCTATTTGCCACTTCTAAGTGTTGATAAGTTTCAGAAGTCAGATACAAATGCAATTGCTGAATATGGTACTTGTAGCTGGACTCAACAAGACCCTTAAGACATACATGACAGTTTGAATTTCTGAACTTGTGCTAAAAATGCATTTCCATGATCCAAATGGGTCTTTCTTAATACCTAACAATGTGTACATCAAAGCTGTAATTGTTTTGCAGTCAAGAATAAAAAGGGAAAAAGGTGCTTTGGAACAAAATTCCTGAAAATACGCCAGCAGCTCCAAAGAAACTGTCATTCATGCTTGCATCTACAAGGATCAAAAAAGCAAAGCTGCTGGACCTCCTCCAGCCACCCAAATGAATCTCATTGACAATTTCCCTGCATCCCCCACACTGTTCTCTGCAGTTCAAACCTACACATCTATGCTCCTTGGTTATTTCAGCTTCAGCAGTGCCTTGGCTCTGAGACTGCTCCACTGTTCAACTCAAAGGCTGAGCTTGAATGAATTTATGTTCTTTTTCAAAGAACTATGTCTATACCTTTTAGTTTTTGAAAACCAAACCAAACCAAAACAAAAACCCCTCTGACCTTATTAGGGCTTTGAATTACCTTCAGCTGTTGCTCAAAGGTGGCTGGCTGTATCTTCTTTCAGTCAATCCCATTCTAAATTACAGGCAGCAGTATAATCCACTTTCTAAATTTTCCCCTGTAATTTGCATCTTTCCATGCAGTTAAACACATTTTGAGTTTTGTTCTTTCAACTACATAATTTCAAATTTATGTTCTTTAGAAGCAAAACAATTTCACATCAGCTCCAAAATTGCTTCCAATAATCTCGTGTAGCACATATTTACCTTCCTTTAGCACTAACCCCATTCTTCCCACAATCAAACTGATTCTGTATTTTGAGATACAACTTCACTGCTGCTCCTTTTTCACTCTGTTATTGTCAGTAACGTCCCTGTATAAATAAAATCCTACCCTGTGCACAGAGATGTGGAAACTCAGTGCTAATTGCTACATTATTAATTGCTAAGTCAACCAGTGGCAACAGGGAATCCAACTGCTGCCTCTGGAGGGCCAAAAAGATTGTCACAGAAGTAACTTCTATCAGCTGCTCTGTTTTCTTTCTTTCTTTCTGGGAATGCAGTCTATGTTGTTTTCCTGAAAATGTGCAAGCAGCAATAGTTAGAATACAAAGACACCCTATGGAATGGACTCAGAGAAGAATACTCTAATTAGATTATGTCACCAGACTTGCTTAGTAATGACTATTGAAGGCACAGAAGAAGAAAGCTACAAGTATAATTATAGTACCTGACATACCAACAAATTAAGTACTAGATACCTCCAAATTCATTGAGTTTTTATTTTCCTGTCTTTCTCCTGATGCAATATTTAAAATGCTTCACACAGATTCATGCATGTGCAGCATGACAATTGATTGGCACAAGGTGATTTGTTTTCCTGAGTGATGCTGGTATGATCCTCACTCACAGTCTTTTATTGATCCTTGAAACAAATATCCTCCTATACTGGTTTCATTAGACAGGCTCTGTCTTGTTAATTACCGCTCACTCAAATCTTTTGGTGTTTCATTAAAGTGAACAAATTGAAAGAATTAAATAAACAACCCATGTCAGCTGCCACTGTGCCATTCTTGTTGCTGGTCTTTAATTCCCCAGAATGCCAGTAAGGAAAGGTTTCCCCCACCACTCCCCTACCCTTTCTATTTTTTTAGTATTTCTGACATCAAGTCACAACAAAGTGGTGCAATGCACCATAAGAATTGACTAAATCAAGTTGGAAAATAGTCTGAAAGACTTGGCTGACTACATCTCAAATCCTTTTGGACTTTAGGGAGGGTTCTTCTACCTCACTGCTGATACATACAGTTTCATCAGCTTCTCTGCAATGGATCAAAAGGAGTTGTTTTCCTCTATTCACAAGAGAGAGACTGAAGGGCTAAACAGCAGAAATAATTTGTATGGAGATTTCCAAAATGAGTCATATTAAATAGCTCTGATAAAAACATTTGAAAATTGGTTTTTTGTTCCNCAGGGAGGGGAAGGAAAAGGGAAAAAAAATACTTATTTCCTACCCTGGGTATAATTGATTTTGAAAGGCTGTAGAGCACTAGACATTGGAATTAGAGAACATTCCCTATAGTCAGGAATACCTAATAAAAGCTGATGATTCAAGATGATTAAGAAGAGCCTGGGCACTTTTTTATTAATGAATCCTTTACTCTGTGTGTTCTCAGGCTCTTGGAACTGCCTACATCTCCCTAAGCATATTTAGCAGCTTTATCAGTATTAAGGTAATGATTCCCACTCCTCTTTCCATTGTTCTTCCATCCAGTCACTAACAGATTTCCTTATGACCTGCAGTGAGCTACTAGAACAATGGAGAGCAGAGGATTTCAGAGGAAGCTTCTATTTTTCACAATTTTCCCAAGCCCAGAAACATCTGAAAATAATTCAGCTGCTACTTAAGCACCTTTTATCCTGTTCTTTTCACTTCTGTACTACCTCACCTTGCCCAGGTTCCTTAGCGAATGAAACCCTCAACCTCCTAGAGCTAAGCTGCAAGAAATAACGGACAAGTAGGGGATCAGTGGGGGCCAGTGGCCAAAAGTCCACTTTCTTTTTTCAAGATAATCACACTCAACATTATTATATTTACACTAAAGAACGTGAGAGACTATAATCTTAAAGTGGGAACCAGACAGATTTTTGACATCTTGAAGCAGACTGTGACTATCTCAAACCTATGCTTTTGGATTAGGGAGTTGGGGACAGGCACTGTTTTTCAGCAAACATCCATTGGTTTTCAGAAGCATAAAGCACAGACTCAGGAATTACTCTGATGAGCATCACTATCAGTTGAAAAGTGCAAGAATTAAGAGCAACATTAGCACAAATTTAAATGATCTGGGAACCAAAGGAGCACAGCCACAAAGTGAGGTTGAAAAGACTGATTTATCACCTTCCCTTCCTCCTCTATCCCCCTTTCACTCCCCTTTCTCTTCAGTTTTCTATCTTCTCCTCATCTTTATCTGAAAGGGACCTATCAGCTATTATGTGGCTGACTGGTAGTGATGAGACTGCCAAAATGTGACAGCCTTATCTACAGCACAGCCCTGCAAATTGCCAACCATTGATCCAGCAGCCTGTGCCAGCTGATCAGTGCAAAGCTGTTTTGATTTCTTTTCTTCTGGGAAAGAAATGAACTTCTCTGCCAGCAGGCACTATCCTGCCAGTGCTATTCCCCAGCCAAACAAAGGACCTGAAAATTAGAATTTAGTTAGATGAATTAACATGACATCCCTTTCTCCTGACATGATTGTCACTGTATTATGGATGTTGCACCCCATTCTGAAATGTGAGGAAAAACAATAAAATTGATTATAATAATTCCTCTTCAGACTTTATGTATGTAAATGTCTTCCAGGTACAAAGTGGAGCATTGCCAGATGCCTATAACTTAAATCACAGGACCTTTTCAGAGCAGTCTTCCTCGATTATTACAATCAAATATCATGAAGAAATTTCACCCAGTTATTTCCCACTGTGAGAAGGAATAATATTTTACTTAGTTTCTTCTCCCCAAATGATGTCCTTGCGTGAAAAATCTCTATTTATTTACCTCTTGAAAATGAAAGAGAAAAAAAAGAATCTTAAACAGGCAAACTCATAGTTCTGTTTGTTTTACACCTACATTCTACAGCTTATGTACAGTCATCCTCAGTCTATAACAGCTTTACAGAAATAAAGAATATGTGTATGCTTCAACACACAGAACAGGTTACATGTAACCAAGAGAGATCAAAAATATTACTTTCTTGGCTAATTCATTCAAAATGGGGTGTTTCCTACTTTCTCTCTTCTTAACTATGTAATCTAAACATTCTCTTCATGGGCAGTGGTCTTTTTATTTAAATTCATTAGTGACTTTCCTGAATGAAATAATAGCCCAAAGGCTGGCAAAGAAGAACTTGCTGACATTGAAATCAGCAGAGATTTATAAATGACAAAATATAGTCCCAGTCCAGAAGTTTTGACCCTTGCCTTTATATAGAGCAGAATGAAATTGAAAAAAAAATAAAATTCAAATTATTTCCTCTCTCTTTACAGCAGATCACTTATTTAAACTAAAAGGTTTGATTTTCTTCTTTTTTTTCCCCCTTTTTTTTCCTTTTCCTGAAGCATTTCTATTTCATCCTTCAGAAGTTTCTCATTTTATATCATCATTTCCTTTTCTAAGTATTTCTCAGCTTAGCTAAACTTCCTGCAGAGGTGTGCTTTTGTGGGCTTTGCTTTTACCTCTGCAGACACTTTCAGATCATTTTCTATTTCACTCTGAATTCCTGAAATATTTTCTGGAACTTTTGATGGACTTCATTTAATGGACTATTATTAAATCAGAATCTTTATCAACCTACACCCTGTGTTGCAAAATTAGGAGGGTACTCATTAAGCCCTTTCTGTCTTCACAAATCAAGGTTGAGTGTGTCAGGAAACCCATCCCTTCCTTCCAGTTGCAGAAGATTTGTTGCCACTTCACCCAAAATGAAACATTTCACATTGATGGACATCTTCTGGCTCCAGGCAAGGCTGAATCTGTGTAGCCAGCTCCAAATTGTAACTTCAGAAAGGAACTCACACCTCTCATTACATCAGAGAAAGATGTAAAATATGCATCATGGCAGCTGAACTCCTCCGAGGAAAGCGGCTTTGTCACACTTTATAACACTTCTCTCTGACTGCCTCGGCACCTTTGTTGAGCTTCAGTGTGTGGGATAAATCAAAGGGGACACAGGCAGTCAGCAGTCCATGGGCAACCACTCAGTAACTTCACTACAGCAAATACAAAGCTCTATTCCAGTCCTGAAGGATATTTAAATGCTTTTTATCCAGATTCTGCTGTGCAGATCGGGATGAGATCTTGCTCCTGTCTTTCTGGCAAGAACGTATTTAGCATTGCTGCAACACTGTTTTTAATTCCTGTTTTAGATGTTCCTTGTGCCTCCCCTCCTTTGAGTGTGAAGTCTCCATTCTACTTGGAGAAACACACAAAAATACCAGGATGCTGTACCAATAAAAAACATCTGAAGAATGAAAAGCCATGCAGAAAAAGAATGAATTACTGAAAGATTAGTGCACTAATTAGCAAATACAAGCTAATTCATACTGGTAACACACAAAGAAAATAACTCCACTTCCCTCCAGTTCCCTTCAGTAAGAAGTACAGACTGTAAAATCTGCTGCAATTGTAGGAGTTATATTCCATATTCTGCTTGAATGCTTGATGGAAAAAACATCATCCACATCTAAATAAAGCACTTACGAAGGACTTAACTGAAAGCACATGAGTAGCTGAAATTAGAGTATCTAGTTAACCAAACTTCAATGAACATGTAAGTGCTAACTGAGATTAACATAATTTTACTAATTTCTTATCTTGGTATCTTCTTCTGGATATTGAAGGAGCATCAGTTTAGAGTTCCATGGGAATACGAAGTTTGGAATCATTGCAACACTTTTAATTTCTTATTAGGCTGACTGCAGATGTGATGGGGTTTATCTGCAACCTGTGTTTGAGGGTTCCTCAATCACAGTAAATTACAATTTCTTCCACTTTCTTTTCTCTACATCTTGCACTGNAAAAAATTAGCCACCCAGAGAACTCTTCCCAAAATAAAAAGTCACTGACTCACGAGAAACAATTTGCCAAAGGGGGAAAACTGTGGCAGAAAGAGGGAAGAGCAACAGAACCCAAGCCACCATTTCACAAGCTAACAGCCTATTGACAAAAGCAGGCAATCCCAATTAGCAGCAAATTACATAAACAGACAAATGTGCAGTTGGGAATTCAAGACTGTGTTCACCCACTCCCTACTTACAAAATTATGATTGTTGAAAGCCTGGGCCAGGAAATTTGAAAAATCATATATCACATATACCATTCTGTGCTTCTCACTCATCTGGAAAGCCTTGCAGAACCTTATTATACCAATTACTTAACAAAACAACAAGACAATTAGAAAAATAAATTAAAATAATGGTAAGCGGGTTTCAGACATGAGTGAGAATATCATCAATCCATGACTTCAACACAACGAAAGAGAAAAATGATTCACTTAGTAGAACTTTTAATGATCTTATACTTCAGGAAAAAAATTAGTGAGACAGACTAGAAAGAACAGAGCTCAAAGAGCAGTGCTGTGCAATGGCAACACAACGTGCCATCTTGCTGCATGTTTCAGTATCACTCCTGGGATCTCACCAAAGCCTAACCACCCTCATTGTTCATACTGCATTGAAGGAAGCTGCTCTAAGTTTATGTTGCTTCACAGTGTCCTTCAACACCCTCTATACTCATCTCAACCACTAGTTAGGTATGAAGTCATCCACAAGCTAACAGGTCATCACACTGCACACCTCACCACCATACCATTTGATGACTCGAATCCTTGGCAAAGGCAGCAATGAAATTATTCTCCTACTATCATTTCCCACTATCATATCCAGAGTCCTCAAACCTGCTTCTGTCTGGAGCCTTGATCCCAACCAGTTCTGTAGCCAGAAAGGCAGCAGTCGTTACTTAACCTGCATAAGCTGTCTACTGAGTTTCCCTGCTGTTACAGGACCAGAATAAACAAAAGTAATCTTTAAATCACCTTATTTACATGCACACTGAAAAAAACATTTCTGTCCCATTTTAAGAGAATGTGATGGGCACTATCCATAACTCCACAGGTTCTTTACACCTTTAACCACAGCATTATCCTGTCTGTAGTCCCAGGTAACTTTGTACTTTGCTGTTTCTGCCATGCCTGGTTTTCCTCTCCAGGATTAACACAGACACACTCACTGAACTTTGAACACATACACCTCCACAAATATACACACAAATACATAGATGCCTGGTGGCTTTGTGAATTCAATCACTCAACTGACATTAGGATGATAAGATTTTTAATTAGTTTGACACTGGCATATCTTTCTCTTCACTCTCATCACACCTGTGAACTCCTGATGAAGCTCTGGGAGTACAGATAACTATCAAGGCTCTCCAGTGGGATGCCAGCACAGCCCAGTGAAAGAACAGAGCTGCTCTCCATTACAAGATTGTGTGAACAGGACAAGGAAGATAAGTGTACTGGGGTCATGAGCCTGGACTTTTCCTCAAACAGCCAGTAAATCCTTCAGGCTGTGGATGAGCAAGGAGAGGGATGGAAGCAACTAAAAGCAGCACTGGGTTCTGTATGGTATAGTCAACCTGTGAGAAATAGGTCCTCCTCACAGTGTAGCACTGTGCTGCTGCATAAAATGGGGGTTTATTTGTCCTTTTATAGGCTCAGAGGAAGAAGGTGAATTGTTACAGGGATGTGACCTCTGCTGGCTGCTGTCCATTGCTAACCCTCGTTACCCACTGGAGCACAAATCCTGCCAGAGTACGCCAGGCTGAAGGGCAATGGCAGAGCCAGCCCTGATTTAACCACCCCCTTGCACAAGGTTCTTCTAAGCCATTTTTCTGCTGACTGAAAAACTATGAAGCTTCTCACATTTCAGAAAGATGAATGCACTGCCTGTGCCTAAAACACTTATGGAGTTGTCTAGGCTGAGAAAGGTCTATTTAAGATACACATTTAATTATCACCCATTCTTACAGATGCCACTTTTAAAGAAAATTGAATCAGATTTTCCAAGACTCCCTTCCCCTTGAAGGGCTGTCATCCCCACTTCAGCTGTTCAGTTGACTGGGATTATTTCTACCAGCTCTTTTTGTGTGTACAACCTCCCAACAGGAGCCAATGATGTCTATGCTGATCTACTAATATCACATGGCAGCTTTCATTGTGTTCGTCCACAGTTTTTTCATCAACTCCTATCATAATAGGATGCAATTTTTTCAGCACTCCCTACTAATTAGTTTACACCCTGAAGCAGAAGGATTAAGAATCTTAGTAAACAATATCTTTTTTAATTAATAATTTTATTTACATGCTGTAAATACTAATCTTTGCCAAATCTAAGCTATTTAATTGCTGAGGTTACATTGTGTTAAATGTCACACTTCCTCACGTATTTTTCACTCTTCTTCCCTTCAGATATTTAAGATATGAAGAAAATGATAAATGAGCCAAAACCGCTTCTGTAAGAAAGAAACCCCTACATACACCAATTCTGTCCAGCTCTTGAGGACAGAAGCCAACCTGGACAAGCCACAGCACTAACACTGCAAGCCACAGAGTGTGAATTCCAAGCTGGCCAGTGTTTGTATGGTCCCTAGGGCAAAGTGGGATCATCTTCCACAAGGAGTCAGTAACAGCAGACTTTTACAGAAAGGTGGAGTCATGAACCAAACAATACCTGATAAAACAAACCACTGACCTTGACCACAGCAAAATGATGCAAATAAGTCCTTTGTCAAGAAGGAACAACACTGCATGACACACTCACAAAAACACATGGAATTTTCATCTCAATTGCCACATACTTGTTAGAGCTGTGCAAAATCTGCAATTATTCCCACTACCATTTATTTGCAAACGATGCCCTGGATCAATCCATTATTTAAATAACACTCAGCTGCAGACTTCTCTTTATATTAGACATCTTTCAAATGTTGATGGAGGGAGATAAAAGGCAAGAAATATACGGGGTTTGACTAAGATCAACTCAGCTCAGGGGAAATGTGACGTGTATCAATAATGGGGAGGCAAATTAATCTCAAAATTACTACTGGGTTTGACAGTGCAATATAAACCTAAGAGTTACTTCCATATTTTCTGCTGTAATATATTGAACTTTCAGTGTTTCTACTTATATTTACTCATGTGGTTGCATCTGATTCCCTTCTGAATAAACTACAATGATTCCCTTTTAGCTAGAAAATTGCTGCAGGAAGTATGTCTGTTGTTTTCCGTGAACAATCCCAAAAGATTTGTGCATGGTAGAAATTGTTCCTTTTTAAGAGGCGAGCATCAAGCACTTTCCATCAGTAGTATCTTCTTGGCTGTAACTCAGAATGTCATTTACGACAAATATCCGAATCCCTGGGATATTAAAGGGTAAAACCCTACTGAGGTGAACCCCAGTCAGGCAAGCCTGAAGCAGTGTAGGGCTCATTTAGGAGAAGGCAATGGCACAGTTTCTTAACACCAACAGATAGGAGAGAGAAAAGGCTGGAGTATGAATGAAGAACATGTTTAAAACTAGAAGTACAAGAACCACAGAGTACATACAGGTATATTGTGTCCAAATCAAGCTGCCTTCTTGTATACCATTAATATTTCAGCAGTACACAATTCAAAGCAGATATGAAGGCAGACAATTAAGAAAAAATAATCTAGTTCTGTTATTAAATACATTCCACTGAGAAATAGCACTTTGCATTTTACCAACTACATTTGCCTTGATACTTAATGGTTTCATAAGTTACCATTAAATAATGGTAATTATTTGCCATAGCAACTATAACAATATGTAATTTATATGTAGTTTTGGGCTGTAACAATAGGTCCATTTCATTAAGTAGCACAGCTAACGTACAATGAAAATATCTGTGCCTTCAATCAAACAAAGCAATGTGTTTGACAACAGGGAGAGATGGCTATTTGTCCTCATTTTCCAAAAACACTTAATCATTTAGTTTTGTCCAAATCAGAGTGTATTTCTGCTATTGATTATATTAAAGCAGATCTCAAAGCATTTAGTTCAGTGGGTAAATACAAAGTCAGTAATTTAGATGGCTACCATTCAGCTTAAAAACAACAAAACCTCCAAGTAGTTTGCAGAGAAATATTTAAAGGGACATGATTAAAAAAAACCCTTCAGGGTTTTTCAGTCATGCCTATCCTATTAATCCACTAATTAACCACTAGTTGACAAATTAGGGAAAAAAATATAGAAAAAAACAACCCACATTTGAAAAATAAAACAGAATCCTGACATTTCACTCAGATCTTTTCCACTTAGCTTCATATATCCTTGATTTTTCTCCCTGTTCCACAGGAGCCTCTTAAGAAGAAGGCAATCTATATTATGATAAATGGACCAGAAAACCTGATCCAGACACTTTCAGGTTTGTCTTTTTTCCCTACATTTACACAAATCTGAGCCTGTCACTGCTGGTGGGAGACTTGGGGGTGGGGGGGCAGGCACAGAAACCTGCTACTGTGTTGCCAGAGCACATCATCGACATGGAGCAGTGCAAACCTGAGAGCATCACGAAAACTCCCTCCTGGAAAATGAACAAAAAGACTGGGAGACATTCAAAAGACTTTAGAAAAGAAAATGAAATTAAAAGGAAATTAAAGGACAAAGGAAGATAAAGGATTGGGACAAGACAAGCAAATTTGATGGAAATGAATAAACAGCTTGGAAAAAGGGAAAGCAAAAAACCAAAGAAACCAAGCAGTGGAACCTTGGAAATAAACCCAGGAAGAGAGACAGGAGAGCCTTGTGCCCATTTCCTAGACTGACAGCAAGAAGTGAATCAGCAACTCAAGGACAAGAAGGTGCAACAGATTTACTAAGTGTCTTTGATAAATTACTGTAGCTCTCCATAAATTGTACCAAGGTGCTGCTGAGGATGGACTCGCTGGTGTTACGGAGAAAAGGAATGTGCTTATCATTGTGTTTGCTACTTAGTTCCGCCTGTGAGCCTGCAAACAGCTCATTTACCCTGAACGCAAAAAAGAAAGTGTACTTTGTCACCAATGTGCATTTTTATGACGTGAAAAACTTCTCTGGTGTCACATTCTGCAGTGGAGATGTAGCATTTTATATTCACAACCTGTGGTAGAGTGTTTACAATAGAAAAAAGAAAAAAAAAAAAACAACCAAACAAAAAACACCAACCAACCAAACAAACAAACAAAAAACAAACAAAGCCAAACAAAACCCAACTAACCCCAAAAAGCAACCCATCAGAATACCAGAAACAAACTTTAAAGTGTTGGTACAAATTCAAAGTGAAATATGAGATTAATTTCAGCAGTTACAAAGCTATGGTATTCTTTACACACTCAATGTGAATCTATCAATAAACCTACACCAAGAAAATAATCTGTGTGCATCCTACTTTTCCAGCCACAGGCAAACAGTCCTATTGCAGTCCACAAAAACTTGCTACCATCTATGAAATAGCTGGACACTGCATTACTGTAGAACAATTACTGTATTTCACTCATCATCTCGAATCTTTTTAGCCTGATTTTGAAAGAAGCTACCTTTGCACTACAAAATACAACTAGCCAAACTATTAAGGCTATCTGCCACAGAACACAAATCCAATGATGAGTTAACAAATAGGTCTCAAAAATATCCTCAAAAATGAGCATATTCATCATGTCTTCCACTGCACTCCTAGAAGTTTTATTTTTGCGTATCAATAGTTAACAAGCATTAATAGCAGCAGCATTTTCTGGAGTCATTAGATCAATCTGAAAGGGAACACCTTCCTAAAGAATCATACATTTCCACTAGACATTGTGGTGTAATGGAGTTAAATTATTTAAATGTAATTACAAATCCAAGCAAGGCACTGAAGCCGTGTACCAATATTACAAACTGACGTGGCAACAATATATAATGCAGCTCTATGAGGCATGCTATGAATGTTAACAGTTCTCGGGGTTTTTTGTCTACAGAGGAGATTTTAAAGTATTGTGTCCAGAGAGCTTTCATCTTTTTGATTTCCTTTTGTGATACTTCAACACGTTTCTTGTACAAACCCAGCCACAATGCATCAAGTAGGTGACCAGGTTTGATTTAGAGAAAAGAACCAAAACAACAGAAAGCTCAGAAACAACAAATCCAAAAACTACAGCAGAGGAAGGTGGATGACAGCTGACTGACACATAGATACTTTTACACTCCCCAACTTGGAAATAACTAAATTGTATTTCCCATACAAAAGCACCACGATGACACAGTGCAATTGCTTGCCAAGTGAAAGATAATCCCAATACATCCATTTGATTCTAAATCTATGTTATTATACCCCAGTGAGAACATTTTTCCTTTTAACACACAGGTTGGGACAGGAAAAACAGGTTGACAAAAAAACATTTGAAGGATGGTCAGATAAAAAAGAACAAAAAAGCAAACAAAAAGCAGCAGGCTGACTTTGAGCAGTTATCAAGTAAGACAAACTCCAGAGCTGAGGGTAAGTGGCAGAAGGCAAGAAACAGGCTATAATAAAGATGAACCAAAAACGGACAACAGACTCAGTAATAAGTACTTGGAATTTCCTACCTATATTGTAATCAACTTTCCCTTTGTACTGAGTCTGAGAGATCAAATCCAAAGCCACACAGACATTATTTTCCTGCAGCCAAACTGTTTTCATGTATCTCTCTCCACCTCCCTGTTCTGGAAAAGCATTAAGACCCACTGCAGTAAGACCAGCTGGAAGCCTAGGCTTTCTTTTTGGTATTTTCATTTGGCTTTTGGGCTCCCAAAGAAAAAACAGGGCCTTCATTTCCTCCAGGTGCCTACTGTGCTAAAAAGGCTTCCAAATGCTAAAAATCTCATTTTTTAATTCATAACACCTCCTATTTAATATTTTCCTTAGATCTCTGCTGCTAGAGGGATGTGATTACATGACACTTGGAGATTTAAGAGATTGCAGAAGGATTTAGTATATGAATCTTAATCAAAGCTGTAAAGCAAATGCAGAAAAATCTTCCTAAAATATTCAATGCAAATGTTATGATTTTCAATCCAGTCTTATGATCCCCAAACAAATGAAACTGGAAATGTTGGATAAGAAGTTTGTAACTTTGGGGGGAAAAAAAGAAGACAGGTAGAATTTATGCATTTATTTTTTAAAGATTTCTGCAATCACCAGATGGAACATGCTGCACATTGCATGTAGCACAGCGCCAACTGAGAGTTACAAGAGAAATGTCTGAAAAGGGGAAAAATCCAACATCCCAAAGAAGGAATAAAGTAAAGAAGACAAAAAAAAAAAAAAAAAAAACCACAACAAAAAACCAACCAAACAACAACAAAAACACACACACACACACACAAAAAAACCCAAACCAAACCAAACCAAAACAAAAAAACCCACCCAGAAACAACAAAAACCATGGAAAAAAAAAACCTTTCTTTTTTTCTGGTTTTACAGGACAATATATTTCTTGAAGAATTGTTCTCATCCAAATCAAGAAGTGGTCCAGAACTGTCTTTCAGGACACTTTCTGAGAATGCCCTCCCCTTCCCAGGCTGAGCCCAGACCCAGCACATGCCAGCAGCCACTCTTCTTCCCAAGGTGCCTGGTGTTCTTGAAGGCAGGACTCAGCCCAAGTGCCTTTTTCCATGTTCTTTCAGAGGTTCACAGGCTTATAGCTTCATGAAATAATCAAAATGAAGCTGGATAGCAAAGCCCTTGCCTCATCAGGATGTGCTGTTTGATGCCTTCTCTTTCCAAAGCCAGCAGATGTCATTGTCTCCTAATCTTCTTTTTCTTATCAGGAGTGATGCATTTAACTCAAAAGCTCTCATTCATAAGCAGAGAGAGTTACAAGTCATCCAGACAAATTTATCTTAGCTAGAAATGAGGGAAATTGGCTGATTTGCCACTTCAGCTCTTTCCAGAGCATTCCAGCACATCCAGGAAGTCTGGCAGTCTCAGACTGGCAGCTCTGCAGGGTCTCTACCTGCACGTACCACAATACTAAAGCTCTCCTTATTACATTTGTACCTTCTGCCTTCAGCTGCTCCCTTGCATAGGCAAAGCAGCATTCCTGGTGGGAAGCAGTGCCCTTCCGTGCAGCAAAGCACCAGCATTCCCAATGACTGGCATCCCTTCTGCTTTATGAGTGTTGTACTGACTTACAAGGGAGCTGCAAAATAAACCATCAGTGTGTGGCAGCCCATAGCAGAATCTTCCTCACGTGATAATTGTGAGATCAAAGNACCATCCACTTGCAGATTCAATAAGTAAGTAAATAGGGCTGCAGAAACTCTTGTTAGAAGTACAAAAATGAAATGGAAATTAAAATAGTAGTCACAAATACAGAAAAGTACTACATTTTTTGCTATCAAACAGGCAGCAAAACTGACATTTTTCACACATTGGGTCTGACTTTGTCCTCTTATTCAGAGTATGGATTTTTACACACTGATTTAGAAACTATTTATGCTTTCAGTCCCACAGAACTCTGCTCACAGAGGCAGTGCCTTTGATTTTCTTTTCATCATTAATATGTTCCTGTTTCATTTACTGCCAGACCATCAATGTTGGGTTTATTCCCTCATTCGAAATACACCTATATTCTCACTCAACTACAAGCACAAAGCCCCCGTGCCACATTGCTAAGGGTGCTGCAACAGAAAGTCAGTCTCCATCATCTACCAGTAACAATGCAGTTTTGATTGGAAGGCAGAAAGCTATAAAACCTTGAATGGTGGTTCACATACCTGCTTTATACATAATTTTGTCATATGTAATATAAATGAACCTTCACACTTCAATCACACTGTGAGCTGCTCCTACAGAAATCAGTCCTGTAATAAAAAAATATACTCTTCTGCAACTAATGAATGTAGAAGAGCTTTGCTCATTACCACTCTACTCATTGCCATCATTTTAAGGACTTAATTAATATTGTTACATTCTATTGCTTTTCTAGGAGCCCACAATCCAGCAGTTGTTGTTAATGTTGCTGCAGAAGGTAGAATTAATATTTTGGAAGTGGTTGTTTACATTTTCTCCAGGAAACACCTCTTTGGAACATGGAGAGCAAAACATAATGCTACTGGTCTGTGCATGGAACTGTAGGATCCAGAGCCTCCCTTGGTAAATTAACATTGACATAATTTTACTATGAATAAAATCGAACCCCAAAAGCCTGGGTTTGGTTTAGTGACTGACACACAAAAGTAAGAATTAGGATTTCTAGATTTCAAGTTCAAAGTTTCTCACTAAATAGAAGGGGCTTTGATATAGTCAAGCACATTTAAAATCAGAAAGATTTCACATGTATTTGTATTTCACAATGCCAGCACAGTGACAAATACTTCAGTGTGTCATTCAGCTCAGAGGAAGCCAGGCAGGTTATCGAGCACCTCAAACTGCACTTCTTCCTTATGTTTTTCATCAAATGGATTGCAAATGCTATGGCTGACTTTGGAAGAGAGTGAATTGCCATATGCCAAAGTTGATATTATAAAATTGTTTACTGAGATTCCTGTCTCACTCTTCTTACATGCTCCCATAAAGAATATATATGTCTTAGACAGAAATCCTGACACAAAGTAAAAATAAGATTGAAAATGATAATTCCAGCATATAACTAAATACCAAGTATGGACAAGAGTTCATGAGGTTAAATGACTACATTTCTTTCGATTATTTGGGATAGCACTTATGGGTTCTTAACCTATTGCAATTACAGCATGTGCAAGTAATTTTTATCTAGTAAGTCATCCCCCCTTCATTTGTCTCCAGTAAAGTAGCAGTGCTAACATAAATGCTACATGATAAAGTGAATATGATTTTTTTTTTCCCCCAGAGAATTATTCAGTTTGAAATCTCTATTGTGGTACTTCTTCCAGAAGTGTGTGTGTGAATCTCTCCACCATATCATAACAACACTGAAGTGGGAATAAGCACAGGATTTGCCTTGCAAAAATTGTTGCACCACTAAATGATGTTTTGATCTCTATTTAGATAAAATCAAGATCTTGCTTTTGCTGTGATTTCTGTTATTTCAGTTGTAGCTTTACCTGGTCAACACAATACATCATCAGGTAACTCACTGGGCTGCCTGGCTGGCCACGTTAAGCCTTAGGTACCCTCAAGGCTGATCTCACTTAGGTTGCTGCATTTCATTCATTGATATCAGAAATTCTGTGACAACTGATACAAAATTATATTTATTTCTTATGTATCTGTCTGTTTCCATTATCTGAACCTCATCTTCATGTCCTAACACTGACTGTGCATGTGTTTTCCAGTTTGTTATTGAAAAACAAAGGAGTCCTAAAATGCTCAAATAAAAAGAAGTTTAAAGTTACATTAGACTGAGACTAGCTGTAGTTTAAGCATTTTAAATAAATACTTGAGAGAATGACTCTTCACTAAATAAAAAGCCTGGCAGAAAAGCTGAAGAATTTCCATCAGATGCAAAAGGATTCAAAAGGGTTACTTCCAAACAAGTCTAGCTAAGGGATAATCCAATGCCATATCTAAGAAAATAGTTTGTGCCATGAACCAAAAGCAATATCCTTTCCTTTTCAGCTGGAGAACCTGGGAAAACTACAAATCCTGTAACTGCTCAGGCCGTATTCCTTCTTTGTCTTGGAGCCTCCCTCCGCTGCTTAGAGGGTAATCAAAATCGGTCCACAAATGGTGCAAACACTTTTATATCAGAAGCCTTGTTAGTTTTAATGCAATTATTCTTCCCATCTATACAGATATTTAGCTATTGATGTTTACAGACATGTACACCAAACTCTCACGTTTATTTTTGATTACTTCGTAATGTGGGTATCTGAGGTGTAAAAGAATCCCTGAAGTTAATTAAGAGTAGGAATCACATTTTCCTATGAAGCAATTTCATTAGAGTTTTAAATTTAGAGACTAAAAACATTGCTGATCCAGTTAAATAGGAAGCACCTTAGCTCTGACACTGCATTTTGAGACACCTAAGCAAAAAGGATAAAACCCCAAAACAAAAAAACTCTATGGGCTTTGATATTGTGCTTCACAAGCTGCCCAAATTGTTTCCAGCAGTTCAATATATCTGACAGGGATTTCAAACTAAATGCAAAATACAGCACCTAAAGTGGAAGGGTGGTATTTTATACAGAAAACCACTGAGCAATAGGTCTCTTCTTGCACAGCATTTTGGAAAAATTACAATGCATTAGTAACATGCAATCCAAAAGAAAAGTATAAAATTGATAGTCTAGAAAATACCCTGTGTAAAATACCAAACTATATTTATAAAAAGAGAAAAGTTTCCATATAAAACTATGTCCTATAAACTTCTAGATGAAGGTGAACCTTCACCTGAAGAAAAACTGTTCTGTCAATAATATGCCAGTGTTTGCTGCAGTCAAACAAGCACTTACAGTGTAACCCCAGTTTACTGTCAATATAGCCCTGGGTTTTTAATTCTAACATTTTATGAGGACAAAAACATCATTTGAATGTCAAAGCTTTTGATTTGGGGAAAGAATATCAAAGACTCTGGAAGTTAATTACCTTAAAAATAGAACTATTTTAAAATCTACATGTCAGTGTGGTCATATGTGTGTGTCTTTTTTTCACAAAATGCATATCTCCATCCCTAAAATGTTCCACTCATGTCTCAGGGGCTTTTTTGTCTCCATCATGATGTACATTCTCCATAATACTGTGCTGTGACTCAATAACTCCATCAACAAATGGATTATAATGGATGAAAAGAGAAAATAATTTATATTTCATGACATGTTTTAAGGTACTCAAACTGAAAGGCCTTTCAGAAAGGCAAAGTGTTCTTATTTCTCTAATTTTTAAATAGGTAAAGAAAAAATACAGATAGGTTAATTCTTGTTTCACTGGAAAGCCAGAACATTCACATAAGCAAAGTTAACTTGTCCTCTTGTCCAAAACAGGGAATCAGTTTATAAGGCCTAAAACCCCATGGATAGTTATCCTTTGAAATAATTACAAAAAACATCAGGAGTGATATGCACAGAGGCTTAACAACTGAGGACACTGACATTGGTCTCCATGGCATGGATTGATTCCAAAGATCCTGTGATGTATACTGATGTGGATTTACCACAAAGGGAAACAATACCCTGCACTGCTCTCCAGTGAACTGAAGAGTGGACAAATTAGTAGATTTTATTTGAAATATGAAACCAACCTTGCTGCTCTGGAACATTTACTTTGGTACCTCTAAAAAACCCCTCATCACAGTAGAAGAGGCACTAAACCCATTGTGTTAGAAAATAATTTGATTCATGGCACTTCACATGGAATCATCCCAATGTGACAAATTAAGGTTTAGGGATTGCAACAAAAGCCATAAATGGTAAAAAAAAAAAATAATTTGAAAGCATGGATTCCTTCTTGCTGGGCAGTAATATGAAACAAATCCCATATTAAGGATTTAGGTGAAAGGGAAGTGTGTTAACTCTACACTTATGACATCAGTCCCTCAGATTTCTTCATTTCAGGAGAGGCAGTTAAAGATCATCTGAGACTAAAGTGTGAAGAAAGCTGCAGTTACTGAAGACACAGGACACCACCTCCTGCTCGAGGTGATTGAGATCTGCCATTAGCCCTTGCTCCTCTCTCCTTCAGAGCATTCCCTCCGCACACCACCACTGAAGTTTAAGTCAGAATCATCTAACTAGTTCAACTACCTCAATCAGTTTAAGCTTCCAATGCCATTACAGAAGTTGCATTACTTACTCCAGATCACAACTCAATGTACAAACCTGAACTTTCTTCAGGTTCTTCCACATCGCCTCTTGTTGCTTTCCGGAAGCTCTTCTAAAGGAAGATGCTCTTCACAGACCTCCTTTGACCACATAACACCTTTCAACCCATACCTGGAATCACTCTGCATGTTTGTCAGCAAGGTTCTTATAAAGGAGTAAAAAAATATTTCTCTAAGCCCATGGGACTGAGTTGTTCCTGAAGATAAAACTCAGCTGACTCCAAGCACCATGTTCTTGGCAATGAGCACAGATGTGATGATGCCTTGTCCTCAAGAACAGCACTGTTTTCTGGATGACCAAAACACTACAACAGACTCAAAGCTAAACACAGACTCATTGATCTGGATTCAGGTGATAAACCCATTTCAACATTTAAGCACTCAGTTTAGACTAATAGATTCTTTCACACTCTGCCTTCTTTGATCCCAATTATCCTCTAGCTACTAACCTTGGAGGTAGCACATAGATTAAATTCCAAATGAAATACTTAAATAAGTTGCTGTTAGCAATGTGTTATCGTGTGACACTTGAGTCTATGAATTCTTTCAGTTGTCAATGACAGCTTAGTGATAAACTTCCCTCTCAGCCATAACATCCCCCTGATTCACCTTACTTTCTCATTTGCTTTTATGTTTAGCAAAATGTCATACAGATACAAATAAATGCAAATATATTGCATCTGCAATATTTCTCACAGTTGCATTTGCCTAACAATGACAGAGAGATATATCTATTTCTTTGGAAAATACAAGAAAATCACAATGAACCATCTTGTTCGTCTTCAAGTATAGACTCCCAGAAAAACTGCATGCTGCTATCCCTTCTCTCCCTGTATTTCCAGCTCTATCATAATTTATACATTCATATTCTAAAGTTGGGGTTTTTTTAAAGCTATTTTCACTGCCTTTTATTTTAAGCAGTTTTTTTCCTCCAGTAATACCCTTCTGATCATAAAGGTTAAAGAATCAGGAGGCTTTTTTAAAGCTGGTATCAAGGACCTCACAGAAAGCATTCAGAAGCCCTATTAATTAAGGTAACTGCTGCAGAAAAATGTGTTATGCTGCATCAGCATCATGTAGCTGACCCAAAAAAAAGGTTGTTTGTTAAGCCATCTAAGCTCCATGTAAATTATAGCAAGAACAGACTAAGTTGAATCACATTTAAGACACAAGTTTAAGCATATTTTTCTTCACTCTGAAAAACAAATCTAAGGGGAAAGAAGGATATACAATCTTGAGAGTAAAGAGAAGAATATCAATATTCAGTAGCTCATAACACACACCGTCAGTAATGTGGGGAAGCACCACAATGAATGTAACTCTTACTTCTTTTCTGTGAAGAATAATACCAGGGATTTTTAAAGAAAAAACCCCAAACAGCCAAAAAGCAACCAAAACAATAACAACAACAACAACAACAACAACTCATCATTCTCTGTCACAAATAAGAAACCTCAATAATTAAGACATGACCCAGTCCAGGGTACAACAAATATTTTCTTGGGCCAAATCTGTCAAGCCCACATCAGAGATTTTTATGTAGCACAAAAGAAATAACTGTATGCACAGAAATGATTTCTTACAACAGGCCATTTATTAGTAATCCTATTTAATTGTTACTGTTCCTCAACCCACCTAAAGAATTTAAGTGGTCATCTTAAGTGCCCAACATATACACTCGGGCACACCAGGAAAACACTCGGATTCCCTGATAACTCAGCTGCCTTAACCAGGAGCTCTCCTTCTCTGTGCTAAGTTGACATGCATGCACCCAGAAAAGGCTGTCTTTTGGTAACAACACTGAATAAACAGGGATATACATGCCCCATTTCCAGATGAATCTTAAGGCTACTTAGGGAAGTCTGCTATGCTTCATTTGCCATGCTGTCCAGCCCACGAGATCAAAGTAACAGCACACCTTCTCAGAGGTTTTAAGAACATGAGCCTATTACAGCATGGAAAAAAATAGGTATTATAGAGGAAAGTATAACATAAAAATTCCTAACTAAATAAAGCAACTTATAAATGAATCATTCAGCAGTATTCATACCCTGATACCTTTTCCCAGAGACAGCCTTCCCTCTGGAATACTGACAGACACACAATTGCATGAGAAGATGGAGCTTTATAATTTCAAACAGCTCTTATTAAAAGCACGAATAAAAGTAATAAACCTACTTCATTTGTAATTTTAATGTTTCCAAAACCCATCTATATTTTAATCCTCCCATTTATTAGATGGATAAGCTATGAGAGTATATGAGCAGGAGGAAAGTTTTCCAGCAGGTATTCCAACATTGTAGCTAAGAACTCTAATGTTCATCACAGAAACACAGAGTTAAAGAGCAAACTGAGTTTGTGAGGGAAGACTTACCCACTTCACTGATGGCTACTCCACATCTACCTCCTGTGTCTCAAGCTATCCACTGGAGCCCATCTCCGGGGCTAGTTGTGGTCATTCAACCCTTTCCTAAGCCTTTTCAACACACAGGACTCATAGAAAGCCTGTTGTGGTCACCTAGTCCTGAATTTTTTCCATTAGCTTTCACATCAGTATGTAGAACATCACTGTAAGGAGCCCCATTGCCTGTCTTCTTCTCTCACTGGAAAAAAACCCAAAACTTATACCAGCACTTAAATACTAGAACCAGAAAGCAGAACTAAAGAGGTTTTACTCATGAAGCAACATAGGCAGGGTCCAAACTAGGCACTGGTTACTGGAAGCTTTCAGAATGGTAGAGAATCCTATACAAGAACCCCAAACTCTACCCCAAAAAGCATTGTTTTAAGTACACATACAAAATTCAATTAAAAAAGAAAAAGGCTCTGCCTAACACCAAAGAATTAAGTGTATGAACCTCAAAATCATGCAAAAAAACTGTTGGTACTCCTAGAGTAACAAGAAATTATTTAACAAAAATAAATGAAGTTAATCAATGACCTGAAAAGACTGACAAGATTTGTTAATTTCTTTGGCACCAGTGCCCAAAGAGCAGCCAAAAGAGGTGGCTGGAAGAAGAGATAGATATGTTCTCTTTGACACTGGTTCCAGCCTACTGACAGGACTGAAAACATATGCTGCTGCTCCCTCGTGCTTATCAAAACACTCCTTACACAGCTGTAGTCCTACCAAAAAAAAAAAAAAAAAAAAAAAAAATCCACAAAGATCTGATTTTACATTAAAAGCCTAATTATGTGGACAAAACTACTTTTGGCAAGTCCTCTGGGCTTCCAGCACTGAAAGTACTGGAAGAAACCGACAGCTTCAGAATTCATAACTCCCCTCAGAAAAATTGCATCCTTCCTCAGTGATAAATAATTTGGGTTTGGTTGTTGGGGCAGGTCATGGGTTCATGTGTCTTTTGGGGAGAGTGGGAGAAGATTTTTGTGTATTACTTTTTAAAGTATTCCAGTCAGTCCACCACGCCTCATATTATATTTTCTACTATGCCTCTCTTCAAGTTAAACTTGGTGATGCACCATTACACTTCCAATATTTCTAGTACTAAATCCAAGAGTGAGTACAGGTAGTATGAGGACACTGATTATTGACTCCTCTCCACCCTCACCTTCCTAGAAAACATGTTACTGAATTAAAACCACTGCTAAACCTGTGAAGCTCTTCACAATTGCCGCAGTGAATTGTTCCCTTTGCTATACAGCTGTGTGGAGTAGCCATGTATCTGTAGCACTTAAATTCGAATAATCTCACAGAGACAGGAATAAGCTCTTCTCATGCATGTATGTGCAATATTGGTTCTCACTAGGGATGAAATCCCATACTTCCTGAGATGACTATTTTCTAAACCTTCAGCTCCTGAAAGATTTGTGTATTTAAAGGCAATTACAAGAAGGATATTTTAGGCTGGAAACAGAACGCAACATACCAAGCCCTACAAAAGCTGTGCAGATACAAGTCATACGGAGGAGTGAAATTTTAGTGCCTAGTCAAGATCTATAGTTTTCCAAATACAGCAGAAAATGTTTAAACATTAACAGTCAGACATCTGAAACAAATGGTGTTGGATAAAACCTCCCCTGACTGCAAGTACTTGAACTATTTCCAGATAAGGAACATACTCATCTAATCAGTTCAGAGGTACAGATTCCAGTTGCTACAGGGTGCAGGTCCCTCAGCAATCTGAGTTTTGTCTTTTGAGTCAGAGTTTGTGTCAAGTTCAACTGGAATATTTGAAAGAGTGGTGCTCAACATGAGTCATGGCAATGCTTCAGACAACGCTCTCCTTTCACACTCAAGATGGAGAAGTTATTCTAACTGCATAAAAATCCACGAATGGCTAATTATCATCCCATATTTGCAAAAAAAATTATAATATATAGCACACACTGTCATCAGTACTTGTCTATTTCTATGACATAAAATTAATCTAATGGTTTGGTCTTTTTCCTAAGACAACATAATATACTGAGTCAGAATTAAACCAGTGCAGTAACCTAAATGTGTAAATGAAACATTTTAACAGGATCTGGAACAGGGTGCTTCTTAAAAAGTTGATGTGTCCGTCTAGCTGAAATTTAAGGACATAACTACAGTCTCTCTATCCTCTTACAGCAGGTAGAGGGAGATATACAATACTCCATCTTTTGGACTTGCCATTTTATACAAAGATTTAACACTTGCCTGCTGGTGCCCATTGCTGGATTTCAGTAAAGCATTAGGGGTACCACTGTCAACACAGTCACCACCACAGAAAAAGTATTACAGCATTTTACACCTACCAAGTTGTGCTGGAGACACTTTCATCCCCTGAAAGTGAAATTTTCACTATTTGATGTTTCAGTAGAAACCAACACATAAATGTCTAATTCCACAAAAAAATAAAATTAAAGGATTTCAATTATTTGCTGTTAAAAACTATGCTAGAAAGTGTCCAAACTACAAAGAGACATATTCCTATAAGATTAATATATGACACCCAAATCCATAATATACACCTATATGAGACAGTCTAGCAGCACTTCATCAGCCAAAGAATTTGCATGTTGGAAATTGCTAAGGCAGGCAGAATGTAATGCCTGATGAGAGCTGACAGGCAAGGGATTAACAAGAATAGAGACACGTAATTCCACTGTAGGTTTTACCTGTAACTGATACAGGTAGAAGTATTTAATGAATTATTCCAAAGAGATGAAGAGAGTGACAGAGTCCTCCACCTGTCTCACATCAGCTCAGGCACTGTTTGATAGCTCTTGGCACCTGGTAGCATCCTGGATAAATCCTAGATGGGATTGCTGCACTACTCACGTAGAAGCAAGAATTAGCTTTAAGCAGGTGAAATGCAAACTGACTTCACAGTCCCTCACAGTGGGATCTTGATATTGAACAGGGATATAAACCCATCTACCAACAATGCTTTGCATTACATCCTTACACTTCTTTTTCGGGACAATGGAGAAACAATTAAGCAACTTGTTCAAGAATATATAACAGTTCCCTTACAAGGAGCCCAAGCACTCTGACTTGCTGCTATTATATTTTCCATGGAGGATCACCCTCTCATTCCTTTGGCTATCTGTGTGCTTTACTGAATATTCATTTTGTGATTCATGGGACTGCAGTGGGTTTTAGTTTGCCTCTGGATCAGAGATAAAATTCCTGAATAGAGCTTTGTGGCTTGGAGTGTTTAGTTTTCCTGTAACATCATTACTGAGCTAGCTACACACATCCTAGGACATCAATTCCAGATATCCTGCCAAAGATCAGATGAGATCCAAAGGACTGCATTCATTAGCTGCCAAAAAATGCTGGGGGGAAGGGATAGAAAATTGCCTACATCTGTGACAGTGGAGAAAAGAAATACAACACAGTTGAATATGAAAATACAAGCAAATATTTACACAAGTTAAAAATGAGTGTGGCAAACCAAATTTTAGTTTCAAAACACAAATAAGCTTCTGAATGTTAGAGAGAGTGCATTTTTGAACAGCCTTATAAAAGCACTAAAGGAATATTTTCACTTGATATTTAGGTAACATTTTCATTTGCTTACTTTTGTACTGTGTTCCCGTAGCACTCTCCCAGGAAGAATGTAAGTTGCTTTTCTTGATTGTTCTATTGTAGTGCCTGAATATTCTGTATTCTCTACAGATGGAGCTGTATATTAACAGAGTTGGTTTCGTACAAACAGCTCAATCAATGTAACACAAGGATTAATCATCATATGCATGATTTCCCATAAATGTTGGGGAGAAAAATAGGGGCCTGCGAGCAGATTCTTCGGAGCCCTCACAGGAGCTATTTGTTTTTCAACCGCTTAAGATACTTGGGCCTTGAACAGAGTAGAAAACATTTCATCTTTTTACTGCTTGGCCCCCATCTAAGCCTCCTGAAAGCAGCATGAAAGGAGCTGGGGCACTAACCTGCTTCCTGGCATTGATTTTACTTACGTTCATTGTGCACATTACGAACACACACTCCCCTTTTCAAAGCACTCTTACTCTAAAGATGCTTTATTTTACAGCTTCCCGCTCAAAGGAAGCATTTCATTGCTGTGTGGATGTCTCTGCTGCTCCTCCAGCAGCTGTTCAGTCCCTACTGCTCATGGAACAGCAGCGTGGATGGAGCTGTGCTGGCAGTGCTTCGGAAGGAATTGTGATTACATGGATGGCTATACATGAAAGCAACATATATTAAGGTTTTTGTCTGAAATATGAATTATTAAAAATACACAAATATATTGTTTTTTCCCTCCATTCAGTGTACTGTGTACAGTTAATCAGAGACATGTAACTTCATTGATAACATTTTTTTGAATTGGAAACAGAAGCACAGAAGTGCAAATAAATGCAAAGCAAAGAATTCAGTTCTGTTTTCTCTACATTGTTGCTAGCACATTGTTAAACAATGCAACCTTATATTTTTAAAATAATGCTTGCAATTTTAAACACACATATAAAGTTTTAGTGTATGGGGTTTTTTCTCTAAGAAGAGGCCACTCTTCTTCATTGCTCTTTAGACAAAACTTCTAATTTGAATTTTTTTCCTAAGTTACTTTAACTTTATATAAACTCTTCAAAAGTGCCTTTGAAAGCTACATGCAATAGTGAGAGGGGTAGAACACAGGAGCTTTAAGTCATTACTTAATACAATTTTAATTCATGGAGTAGGTCTGTCAATATTTTGGACAGTAAATAAAAAACCTACTTTACAAGTGAACATAAAAGCAAACAGACATGAATTCACATAAGTGTTTGCCTAATGGATCTCATGTAAGTTAAAAAAGGAACAAACAGGGGAGGGATCTTTCAGCTCCTGTATTCAAGAGCCAAAATTAAAAGAGAAGCTTGAAAATGTATATAAGGCACTCACAAGGCTGCACTACTCAAACACAGGGTGGCTTGGAATATGTTTCAAACGAAACTGTGTAGAGTAGAACATCCTTCCAAATGACCCTTCAAAAGAGCTGTAATCCTTCCCACTCTCCCTCACATCCTGTTGCTTCACTTTGTTGTACAAGCCTAATATATTTCCTGCTTCAGAAAGAGGACGTAATGTAGCCCTGCTAACCTCAAAAGTCTACGTAATTAAATTCCAGTTTCCTATTTTACAGATCATCTTTGGCAATCCTGAATAGCTACTTAGCAGAATGAAAGCATAAATATTACTTTTATAAATAGGAATGATGCATTTAATACCTTTTGCCTTTATTAAGGCATTTAATATAATTACAGAGAAAATAAAATGTCCCTAGATTGGAGCTGTACCTGCAATTTGCAGTTTTGAAAAGTTCACTTTACTTAGATTATGAAATACAGAGAGACCTGAAGGATCTGACGGCCACGAGCTCCACTCCAGTCACATGACTTGAGCTGAGCCCTACAATTTCACAAGAAAGTTTGAAATCTGAAAAGTAAATGTCCAAAGCACATATGGAAAGGTGGAACTGAGTCAAAATCAGACCAAAATCACTGAAGGAAGTAATTTCCTAGTGTGTTGTAAAGGCACCGAACAGTTAGTGGGATAGCTGGGGTTGGAGGTGCAGTGTGACACTGGCAGGTGAATGGGCAAGTTGGCATTTGAACATGTTTCCCCAGTCCCTCGGGGTGCTCTGCACAGCCCCACATCTGAAGGAGCTGCTCTAGGAACATGGTTGGGGGCAGGCAGTGACTCTTACCACTGAGCTCCTGTTTCAGTTCCCTGCTCCTCTGGTTGGAGAGGAACCACTTTGGAACTTCACCTGTGGTGAATGCAGGGCGGCACACACCGCGCTCCGCCGGGAACCCCCCACTCAGCTCCTGCCACCTCTCGTTTAGCACTCTGGGGAACACACTGCTTTGCAGGGCTGGCCATTTGCTCCAGCCCTGAGGGTGATTTAGTTTTAGGCATCAGTGAGTGAAAAAAAGCTTCTGTGCCGAGTGGGAACCTTTCCACCTTAGGATCTACAGGCCAATTTAACTATAAGAATAATGACTTTCTTTCTCATAGGAATTTTGCCTCTGTGAAATAGCTACACAAAGAAAAAGAGTCTCAGAGGGATGAAAGCTCAACTTTACCTGTAAAAATACTCTGGAGAGAGACCTGAAATATCTTCATATATTTACATATACGTGACCAGATTCTCTCATTAGATGTCTTATATAGAGGCAGCAAAATAACTCAATCTTCTCTGTATTTTTAGTTGACAAAAACACAGGGAATATGTGCTTATTTGTGTGATATCCATTGCTCTCTTCCCTCATGTCCTTGCTCTGAGAAAATTGAAACTTCTATTAAGAAAAGTTCATCAGTTCAAAAGATTCATTAACCTTTTTTTGGAATGTACACTGAGCACCAAATTAATCAGCATCCTGAAATCAAGTCACAATTTATCTGTGTATTATTTTTTAAAAAATATTTTTCCATATAGATGTGTATAAACCCAGCATAAATAATTTTGGGCATGCTTTTTTCTTACTCTAATTCCTTAGTGGTCAGCTCTCACATAAAAATACGTTTTTTACCTTATTTAAACAAAAGACTAATTTCAGAAACCACTTGGGATTTCAAATCTGTTTTCAGACATTATTAGTTCAGAATTATTAGGCTGTGCCCTCCTCTGACTCCAGCAGTGCCCTCTGAAGAAGCTCTTTCCACCAAATTAGCCCAATTCCCACTGATAAACCCCCTCCAGATCTGTGTGGTTCTTAATCACTTTCTGCCAAATTAGTTCATTTACATTAAGTTCAGTTTTTACCTATCAGGTCTTTACCAAACAACTTCATTTCACTTGGCAGGGCACCCAGAGGCTGTGAGGATGCCAGGCCTATTTTTCTGCACCTCCTTCTGGCTGTGGATAATTCCCACAAAACTACACCATGTTGAGACAGTCAGACTGGTGATGACAGAGGCTGCTCACCAGTCCCTCAGCTCTCTTATTTATATTTGTTCTTAAAGACTCCACCAGATGTTAATAGTTCTGACTGACATTTTTTTATGGTCATTTCATCACAGTTCATTACTTATAAGGATGTGAAAAGTAGATTATTTTGGCTGTATTGAAATCTTAGAGTGATAGATATTTTATTTGAATTTTTCTCCCAGTTCCATAGTTAAGGACACAGAGCTTATGCCAGTGATCTGCTATTTGTCATGCATGTGAAAAGCTGCCTAAACTGTACAAACTTTATTCTTCATAAGAAATAAGGGCAACCTAAGCCAGACAAGCCTAATTTAGGCTCGATCAAGTCCTTTCAGTGGTAACGTCGACACAGATCTGTCAGGTGCCCTTGCAGCAAAGGCCAAACCCATCATCATTTTATCACCACATTTGTCTCAGAGCCCCTCTCATTACATTCCAACTCCTAGTCACTGATGTTTGGCACAGTTAAACTGAGAATTAACATCACCGCAGTTCCCTTTATCACTGTGTGCTGCATTTTAATATAAGAATATTTCAAAGTGATGCTGCCAGCTGCATGTAGTTTCCAAACAGCAAGAAATATATTATTGGTGGGAAAATAAAGTAGGATTGAAAACTGCTCACAAGATGAGTATCAAAGAATTAGTGCTTTAAAACCCTTGTTTCACAGAAATCAGCACGTTTACATCAAAGAAAAGGATCTTGGGAAAAAATTCTCATCTTCAATCACATGTAGTTAACATTGAATTTTCTGTTTCAAATGAGTTTCAGTCTTAAGAGTTCCTACAATCTTTAGCAAGATCCTAATTTCAGAAGAAACTAACTCATTTTCAACAAAGAGATAATTATAGCCGCCTGATCAGCACAACAAATAATTGACAGTTAATTGTATTTTTTAACTGTTGATAGGTAGACAGGTAAGTAACTGTATGGTTATTTTATTACTACAAGTAGTTTATAATTATCTTGAAATTGACAACATCAGGACTAGACTGAGATAGTCCGAAGTGAATGTCTGTGTGTGTTTTTTAATCCCAGAGGACACAAAGGTCCCCACGATGCAACAAAACCCAGAAATACCCTAAAAACATCCATCTGGTCTTCTGGATTACTACCATTGCTAGCCATTACCTAATTCAGATCTGATTAAAAGGCATTGCCCAAGCCTCAAAGCTTACACACAATGTGTGTGAACTACCAGGGATGGATAGTCTTACACTGATAGATTATAGTGTTACAAGGATACTCATTATGAACCTGTTCAATCATAACTAAGATTTTTTGGACATGGTCACGTCGCAGGCCAGAACACAAACCCGACTCACATTGCTCCCAGTTACCACTGAAACATAAAACTGAAGCATTTAGACTTTTGCCCAAGTTTACACTTGTCTGCTCACAGATGTGGTGACTTCATGAGCACACGAGACATCATTCTATACTTGACCTATTTCATACATCTCCTTGCACAAGCTACATTTGCATTGCTTTCCCATTCCTTACTTTCACACAGGTTTTCCAAAGTGCTCAGCACAGTGCATTTTCCAGTGCCACATGCTTACATTATTCACTACAGACCCAAAAACATCAAGGTGAAGACACTAATACGGGGAGAGAAGGGAATTTTTGTTAAAAACATCTATAATCTTGTCTTTTAAATATTCCTACAGTCTAACTAGCTCTTCGAAATCCAAGTCTAGGAAATGTCCACTTAATATTCAGAAACTATCACACCTGCAAGAAAGAGCATTCCACTCAAATTAATCCACACTGTCATTTACCCATTACTATTTATTAACTTTTTTCCAACATATCACTACATCCTGTCTGGAGAAACACCACCATCTCCATTGGTTTAATTCCATAATCTCATCTATGCCAGTAACTCCTAGAAATTAATTAGCAATAGTAAAGCCAGTGAATTCTGCTATAAATAACTTTCTCTACCTCCAAAGAAGGAACTTGGTGAAAAAATTTCATAGAAATTCATGTTGCTTATTTCCATCTAAAAGCTGGAAACATAATTCATGGAGATACTGCCTAGAAGCTTCAGCTTGCAATTCTTCCTTCACCAACTACCAACTCTTTTTTCACCACATAGATGATAAATTCTGATTGAAAAGAAAGACATGTATTAGTTTAAGACTTCTGGGGGTAGTTTATTATTTTATATTGATTATTGTCTTTCCAAGGTTTGTTATTATATCGGTCAAATTTTAAATAGTATTAAATGTAGTGGTTGTACCAATATGGAGCACAACTCAGATGCAGGTATGTGTCAAACCAACCCCTCGGACACAAGAAAGCAATATCCTAACTGCAAACACTGAAATTCAGGTGTAGTTAAGAGAAACTTGGTTTTTTTAGAAGAGTACAAAGAGGAGCACCAGCCAAGGTGTCATCATAAAATCCCCAGTCCTCACAGGCTGGAAATCTAAGGACCTACATGACTCTCTATTGTTACAAATTGTTAAATCGTTCACCTACACAGGTGACCTCTCCAGGACAAGTGACCCATGTTGAAGGTCACCAATGTGACCAAGTCTTGCCGTTAACTGAACATAAATCTCACATCTCATTCCTCCTTTCCCTTTTACTTTTGAATCTATAGAGCAATCTGGGCAAACTTCATTCTGCTCTCCTTAGGGAAGTCACACTCTATTGCATGTGCTCTCTTTTAATAGAAGTATTGGATATCACATCCCCAGAGAATCTTGAAAACTTGCAGTTAAATGGAAAGAATACACTTGACCATAGATCTCAGACTGATGGAGACACTTCATGCAAGTAATATAAATAAAATATTAATTCTAAGGTAATGGGAAAAGTGCCTTCCTAACTTTTCTTTCAATTTTAAAAAGCTTGAGACTTTCTTAGCTCAAGAGGAAAATTCCAGCAAGTTTTGAATTTTCAAATAAGCAATAAAAGACTTGCAGGAAAAAAAAAAGAAAGTTTCTTCTCAGGCCCTCAAAGGTATTTAGGCATTTACCACTCTCCTGAAATCTTGTAAAATTAGCAGTCATGCAATTCTGAAAATGTGCCTGAAATGTGAATTCTTACCAATTTAAATGGGGAAGACACACGGTCCCTCCCAAAACCAGATGTAGAGCTTAAATTTTAAATAATGCAAATACACTGTACATATGAAACTATAAAACAGCTCATGTGGATGGCTACATACAACCAACTCTATGAAAATTTTAATTACTAGTCAACATTTCAGAGTGTTTTTGTGAGACACATGATTTATATTAGTGCTGCTACAGACCTAAAGCTGACTTCATTGAGGTCACGCTCCAAGGGAAAACTGCACCACACAGCAGAGAGGCAGAATAACAGACAGAGTATTAAATCAATACAGTCTCACATTTGATAATAAATCACAGGAGTGCCATCAGACCATCTGCTGGGAGCAGAGCACGGTGAGGTGCAGTGATCAAGCTGATTGACATTCTGGTTTGAACATCTAGGCAGAATTAGTTCACCTTGGCTTCAGTAACTACCTGGCATGTAATACATATTTACAACATTGTTCGTGGGGCTAGTGGGTAAGAAACAAGTTCATCTTCATCCTCCCATAATCCTTCACATTTTGCCTGACAGAGTCTCCAGTGAAGGGAAAAGGTAAGAACAGCTTCATTTGAGACTGATTACATTAACCTACTACTTCTATAAAATTGAGTTAGTGGCTTGATATTCTTCAAACAGTTTCTATAGTAAAAAAATTAAATATCAAATCAATGGTAAATAATTTTTAAACCACAGAAGTACAACTTTAATATATTTTGTAAGAGGATAGGACTGAAACCTGGAAAGGAGCTACATCCCAGATGGAACTTAAGTCTGTCATTCACATTTGCTGTCAGTCAAAGATTCAATGGGGCAAAATCCAGCAGAACCATCTTTGTGCTGTTCTCTGTATAAAGCTAATGGAACTTAGTTACAGAAGATTAGAGAACAGACTTCTATCACCTGGGTAAGTCCGAGAAGACTTCAGGCAGCTGAAGTGTTCCTTATGGTGTGGTGGTCACCTAATAAGCATTTCACACCTTAATGCAGATCAAGTGCTGTGCTACACCAAAGCATCATCATCTGGCCACATATGTTCCATTGCCTCTAGGACTTCATCCAGGATGCAAGAGCAGCTAAGGAAACAATATTCCAAAGGTGGCCAATATACCCTTGAACCTCAGTGACTTCAAATGGTTTCCATGCTGTACCCTCCACTGAGCTTGAACTGCACTCCTGCAATCCAAGTCTACATGTCAATACAGAAAAATGTGAGAGGGGGGGAAAAAAGCCTGCCCTTGCTGGGTAACTGCTGGACAGAGATGCAAATCCAGTCCAAGACCACCTCTGTGGAAACAGAGGGAGGAAAAACCGTTTGTCAGTCTCTGAGACTCAAGCATGTGATTGTGCTGATCTGTAAATACCTTCCATGGCACAAAGCCAGAGGTCTGACACAGCAGACATGTCGAGTTCCATGCCAAATACATCAGTCTCTTCTATAGAATGTGCCCCTCTGGCAGGACCAGAGCCACACCACGCAGCCTCCCTCATGCCTAAGATGTACCTCTGCCAGACCTGAATGGCAAAACGGGTCTCAGCAGTAAAGATGCTGTCCAATAAGGGCTCCATTACTTTTATCTTATGGGAACCTCTGCACTGAGGAAAGTTAAGGTCAACACACACATTTAAGGAAAGTTCAGTAATGGCAAGATTCTCACACCTAGTACTGGGCTGGGGTTCCCAGCTGCCACGGCATTTATGACCAGATAAATAAAGCCACTCTATATTATAACAGTCTTCAGGTAAGCAATGACAATAATTGGGCAAGGGAGCTCCCCTCTGATACTTGAATTGCACCACACATTAAAAAAGAATGCTAATGAGATTCTAAGAAGATGCTACATTTACAAGGCAATGCCACTTTTGTTAAGGAGCAAGTAACAAACACTGCAGAGAGGAACAAGAAAAAAAACCTAAGAAAGATACTGAGACACTTTCCCCCTTCTAATACCAAAATCATCTATTTGTAAATACCCTATCTATTTAAAGAATAACAGTGACAGTATTTTGCTCAACAGAGGATTGCACAGAGGGGCAAGGAAAATCTGGCAGAGGTTGGCAGTAAAGTCAAAATTTACAATCTGTAACATGGCCATGTCTTGACATAAGAACTATTTTTTTTTGAAAATGTTGTATATTTTCAAAGGTTCAAGTCAAGTTGTTCCACAAATGGAACAAACCCTAGAAAACATAAGATAATTTCCACATGAGAGCAAAGCACCAGAAAAAAAGAAAACAAAAAAAATCTTGCTAAAAGTAGCTACACTAAACCATGGCATGCACGAGGCTGCAGAGCTGATATCCCATACTATACAAGGACAGTACATCTGCTTGCAAATACACCTTCTACCAAAAACTAGAACCCAGAAACATCATCTCCATTGGCATGCAGCTCCAGCTCAAGGTGAACTTGAAATCCTAAATTATAGCAAGCAAAAAATGTCAACAAAATTTACTGAGAGAACAAATTAAATATGCTGAAACAATGAGAGAGGTCTAGAATCTAAAGTTAATCTAAGTGTAAGATGGGGATACAAAACGTACCCTCCTGCTTGTCTAAACAAAACTACTATATACTCAGTAATTATTATCCTTCTGTCCTTTGTTAAGAGAAGTTTGAGGGACCTGAAGGATTGGTGTAAATGGAAAGAAAGTTTCCTTACTTCATTCATAAGAAAAACTTAATATTCTAATTGTGCCACAAGACTTAAGGGACCGTCTTTACTGAACCAAGTTAAACCACTGAAAACTTTTCAGGGGACAGGTTTTAAAGCAAAATGTTCACACAGAAAAAAAAAATAAGGAAAGTTTTATAAATCTGTCATATACATTTATGACATGTCTTTTTTCTAAGCTAAGGATCCTGTGAGTGGAAAATACATTGAAAGAACAATAATAAAGGACACAAAAAGATCCTGTGCAAAGTTTTATGAATATTGGCTGTTCCTAATATTCATCTGTATAGTGAATTCCACATAACTTCTCTTTATTGCACATTCGTTTTTACTGCATATTCATTTTTAGCCATCTCAAGTGAAAAGGAGTATGTTCAACTGATGGTAGAGGGACTTTTTTTTTCTCCTCCTCTCCTTAGAATCCATTTTATTCCTGCCTTTCCATTTGTGTAAAACTCCAGACTGCAGTAGTTATCGTGTTCTGTAGCATATATGTGGTACTAATGAATCACAGGCTTTCCTGATCTGGGCAAAACGAGTCATTATAATGACACCTTTTTGCTACACTATATTTATTTGCCAGCAGGATCCCAAATGACAATTCTTGCCATAACATGGCTGCTGCTGTTCTCACTCCCTACAAAAAAAGGTACAAATAGGGAAATTTTATAATTTATAGTACTCATGGAAGAAAGCACAAGAAGTCTTTTTCATGACCCAAATAGTACTGGAAATTGGTTGCCCTGAGAGTGCCAATCTCAAATGCACTCCAACGAAAACACACACACATTCACTACAACAATAGAGCATCACTCATCAAGAAAATGAACTCTGGAGTAATTCTGAGTCTGTTGATCTGCAGGATCCTTATTTGAGGGTCTAATATCATACTGCTTTATTTTTTAGACAGCATATATGAAAAACTGTGTATGAAAGAAAGCAGGAAGGAAATTACATTAGGAGAGTAAAGAAAGCAAGTACTATAAGAACAAGTAAACAGGTTTGTTTTTTGTTTTTCCCATTGCTTTCTTTCCATGCTCTGATCTTCAATATAATCAGCAAAGCAAAATTACTGTTTTAAGATTACTGTAAGTTTCCTGTATGTTCTTTACATATCCAAATAAATTAAAACAGAGCATAAATGTATAAAAAAGTCCCACTACTGAGTAAGAAAACCACTATGTAAAGCACACACCTTCAGGTACTGCTTAACATAAGCCCTTAGAAACAGAACACAGGATATGCCTATTCATCTGTAACAAACTGGGACTGAATCAAAACACATTCAGGCAAAAATTGTTCCTACGCCACAAAGGATGAAAAGGAACATTTGCCTTAGCAAAGACAAAAGGTGTTAATTCAGTACCAAACATGAAGACAGTGATTATTTTCTATCTCAAAGCTGGTTGCTGGAGTTAGTTTCTCCTGTGTGAAGAGGAATACAAAAATATATCCATATCTGTAAGAAAGCATTAGATAAGCCTTATAAGAACTTGAAGTACCTGGTGAAAATCAAACAGCAAGAGTAAGCAAATGGTTTAAAATTAATTTCTTTTCTGAAAACAGTTCTTCTCAGTGTTCCTGTTCTTCACATTCTGTTTCCATGCTGTTATATAAATTCAGATTTCTTCACTCATTTGGTCTATGCTGAGACTTCCATTATTTATAATAGAACTTAACATGAACACACCAACCCAGTCATTTCTTTCCAGACTTGTAACTTAGAACTCAAAATTTTAGAATTCTGTATGTGATTGTTTTGCAGGGAACACCAGTGAATTAAGAATACAAAAGACTTTTGTTTTCACTTATTGAAGGAAAAAAACCCAAACAAAAAACAACAGCTGAGTTTCTTCACAGATTTTAAGTTTCTCTTGTATTGCTGCCCACAGAGTATAATGTGAGATAGTAGAAAAATCTAAAATATTTCTTAAAAAAAGGAGAAAGGGGAGATATATTATTAGCAACAGAGTTTTAAATTTATGACCTTCAAATTATTTCTATTCTTGCACTTCATAACGTACCTCTATTAAAAAGGATGGCAATCACCTGTTTTACCTGCACTAATAAAATAACAAACTTATCTGTGAGTGTTAAACCAAGCACACCTTGAAAGCTGAGTCCAATTTCTCTTGAAATACGCTGACATTATTTTCCCTCTAACTCCAAGTGTGTATGGAAAAAAAAAGTTTTGCTCAGGAAGATGAAAACCCACAAGTTTAGTGAAGGTCCCAAACCCCCAAATTTGCTTGATTTCAGAAGACCACTACAATCTTCACGCTAGTTCCCCTTCCCTCCATGCAACAACTCCTGTGTGCACAAATTCTCAAGGGGAACAACCTCCAAATTCTCCCATCAGCACAACTATAATTTACAGAAGAGGCATCTGCTTACACACAGGAAAAGGGCAAAAGTCTTAAAATCCACCTAAGAGGATCAGGATTTAACTGTGCCTCACAAAGGTACAGCCCCTTCTGGCTCCACTGAGCCCACTTACTGAAGACACACTTTGTGTTCCTTTTTCCTAAGCACCTAAAGCTTCAGAAGCTGCATCAAGCCCTGCCTTTAAGGCACACGCTTCACCAAACAGTACACGCAGCAGCACCGACCGAGCTGAAGGGCTCAGATCTGATTGCAATGAAGCAAACAAACAAGGCAAACAGTTCAGTGCCTCACAGAATTAAATAAAAAACAATAGGAATAGCAAATACCACAGAGGAAAAGAAAACCCACTTTCAAACAGCCGCTGAATTGAAAAGGAAGCCAGATTCACTGACTGAGTTATTTACAATTATATTATTTCCAAAGATTGATTTCAACAACAAACTGCTTCACCTCAGATCGTTCCTTTAAACTACTCAGATCCAACCACAATCAGATGAAATTCACTTAATCACTGCATCAGGACTTTTACTTCAACTTTTCAAACCCATGTATTCAGTTCAGGGACATCTTGCAAAGCAGTTTTTCCATTTCCTTCTGCTGTTCACCAGGAACTACCTGGCACTGCACAACACGACTCCATGCTCCTATTTCAGATGGCTACACATGGACAGCTCTTCCCACAAGAGGTGTGACACAGAAAGAGCCCAGCTCTAATACTGCTCCCTCACATTAGCAATTTTGAAGGAATAATCCAGGTAGCACTTTATGTGTTTATATAAAATAATTCTATTGATCTACAAGATGGCCTGCTTCAAGCAGCAAATCAACATCCAAAATTCCTTTGCTTCTTCTTATCTCCCCAACTACAGCACACTCAGTTCAATACCATTGTTGCAGAACAGGTCTTAGCTGAGTTTCCCTACACCTGGGGAAGGCTGCTTTATACCCTGGCACCTCCAAGGACTAAGCAATATCCTGTGAATACTGCTACATACAGTCACTTATAAAATCATACACAATTTGTGGCTTAGAAAGTTTAGTGTGGAAGCCTTTAAAATGCTTTATTTGTTTTTAGAAGATTATAAATAATCCTATATTCAAGAATAAAACCCTTTGCAGAAATTGACTATAACAACAGATTTTCATGTTTCTGACAAGTTTCACTTTTCTGAAAGAAGTTTAAATAAACTTCTGGAGAAGTGTATACAACTCCCTGAAATCCCATTTATACTAGCTTCCTTCTGATGTCAAATTATCATTCCAGTTGCCTTAGTTACATCATTTCAGTATCCCAGACATAGATACCTCTGCTTTATCTCCACAGATATATTTTAGAAAATTCATTATTTCTCTATGCATGGAGTCTTTATTTTCAGAAAGCTGCTCACACATTGGTGGCTTTATTTATTTCTGTACTTAGGGCAGATAAGAGAGAGGGAGTGAGCGCAAAGAATTTCTCTGGGAAGATTTATACAAAAACTGCTCCAACCAGCTGGAGGCCTGAAATAGCAGCTGAAGATCCATTTCCCCGTTTTCAGCATAGCTGGACATCCTGGCTGTTAGTGGTGTCACAAGGCTGCTCTTTGGTTACACAAAATCAGGCACAGCACTCTTTTCTAATTTACCACTTAACCACACATCTGCTCAAACCTTATCAATAAGCTGAGGCACAGCGAGGGAATTGCAACCAGATGTTTTGCCATGCACAAGTTAATAAACATACTGTATCCTTAATTTCAACACCTTTTTTTTTTTTTTTTCCCCAGCTGGAGTATGCACCACCCAACAAATGCAAACCCGAATCACCAGAGACATCCAACTGCAACCAACCATCCAGCTTGGAATAGACTCCATAAGTCAAGTTAAGTTTATTAAAAGCTTTAAACATTTATAAATCTCCAGGGAGGCATGACTTTAACGTATGGCACTAAGAGGTAAATCATTGGTGTAATACGGAGGTGTAATAGAGAGGCTCCTTCCTGCAGCCTCTCCTGGGACTGGGAGACTGGCTCAGATGATGAACTCCTTTATCATCCTCACACTAATTGTAGTGCATCTTGAAATGATTAGATCTATTGTTAGAACAGGCCTTGTCAGCAGCTGGGAGATGGTGATTAATAGAAATTTCACTCTAATTCCTTAGGATGTAGAAGTCTAAAGTCACAGTTGAGCCTTGGACCCCAATTATTAGGCGATTAATGAAATTCTAATTGCCACCCTTTCACTCACATTCATCACCAGGTTTACTAATAATCATTAGAAGTAAAGCACAGGAAAAAGAAAATATCTTACAAGCACTGTGCTACAGATACATGGGAGAAGCATAAATGGGTCAGGAAAATATTCTCTGATGCACCAAGCTGGAGAAAATGTGTGTCATTACCAACAACTTAGCAGTACTGATGGCTCCAGTGAAGGTCAAGCTTGCTAACAGGAATCATTTTCTGCCTGATAACAACAGCTCCCCCCTCATCCAGCACTGGAGACACAGATACAGATCAGTTGGCCATCAAGGCATAAGAAAGTTTCTAGCATCCTAGTAAATGGAACAATCAACGCTAATAACAGGATTCCCTTCTGAGTTATAAAATATTTCTTTTCAAATCATGCAACATAGAGATCATATAACTACACTACATCTGTCTGTGGGCACGGACTGCCTCGCAGCATTGGACCTCTGACATCCTGTACCTACACACCACACTGTCCATCAGGTGACAGAACAGCTGGGGCACTGCTATTGCTCCCTCCCTTCCTGCCCCCCAGTGCTCTTCAGCACTGGGGCCTCTGAAATGTTATGGGTCACATTTTCATAGCTTGATTATTTCCCACAGACAAAGTGGCCAACACTATTCCAACAATTAGGAATTTAGAGCTGCTTTAACCCTGTAGCATTAATGTCAGGAAAGGTCAGATCCAAGATTATATTTCTTTTTCCCTTCTTGACTGCTCAGATTCTATGGAAGAATAATTAGTTTTCCACAGATCAAAAAACCATGCAAAGGAAGGAAATGAAATGCAAGTGAAAAGAAAGACTTGGGCCCTTTGGCATGAATGGCTCTTCTAAAACGGCTCAACAGCCATCACCCCCCAAGAGGGACTCAAAGAAAAGGAAGGAATGTTTCCTTGCCTGCTGCAGAGCTGCCTGAGCCCTTAAACAGAAAACGGGCAGAGGAATGACAGGTCTCCATCATTCCCCACCCTGCAGCCTCTGCTCTTGAATGCCACAACGTGCTCACGTACTTGCAGCTACAAGGTGTAAACTAAATGACTATTTACTTCGCACTGATCTGTATCAGGTGAAAAATCACTGTAATTTAGATCTCATTTGTTTATGTAATAAATGTTTTGTTTATACTGAACTTGATGCTTTACTTCAGCTCCTTGAAATTTCATTAAATCACAAATCACTGGTAAGACCATGCCTAGGTAAGGCAGAAACAGCAAGTCTGCCACAGCCCTATCTGTATCAACACCCAAGGCATGCAACCACTTCACTGTGTTTACTGGCAGAAGAAGTGATTTCTGTGATCAGCCAGTTTTGAATGTCTCAAACTCTGATTGCAGGTGCTTTTTTTAGTGCTGATTTAAGCAAACATTACTTAACTGACATCCTGCGAGTGTTAAATAGGAGGTGGGTGGGGACAGCAATGCTGGTGGAGTTTCACAATGCTGAATTTCAGTCTCACAGGAAAAATAAAAGAACTCACTAATCTTTGATGTAATTTATCTGAGCACATGCCAAAGTGCACTAAATTGTGTAAGGGAGGATAATAAATAACTACAGTGCATGACAAGGGAGGAATAGAGAGCTGTGTAGTTCTATTGCACTGTTGAATCAGATGGTTGGGTCAGTCAATGCTTGAGCTCAAGGCGGAACATCAATCTTGGCAGCTGGTGTGACACCACAATGTGGACACCAGGAAACTCACAGGCCCTCAGCTGGGTGGCGGTGACAAAAAGAACGTCACAGAAATCTACAGAAATAAACAATATTATCAATCACTTTACCCTCTATTTCCTATAAACCAATAAATATTTTCATATTTTTTATAAATATTGTTATTCTCAATGAAATTGAATACTAATTGTTTCCAGATAGAAACTAGAGATAACAGATATATCTCTAAATGGGGTCACAATTTGGCAGAAGACCATGACTGCTCCAGATTTCTCCTACTGCATATGACAACAAAGCTGCCTTTCCATCACTTCTTAATCTAAGAACTATATACTGGATACCAGAAAGCTTCTGACTTTCTAAACCTGGAGTACTGCTAAAAGTGAAAGAGGGTTTTCTTATTTTTTTCACCTTTTGACTTCCACAGCAGAATAAAACACTCTGCTTTTCTTTCCCCCATTCTGGTTTTAATAATCCTTTCACAATGAAGTAATACAACACAAATTCTAGGAAACATCTTGAAGTCATATTAAGGTTTTGATAATTCAGAAGTGAGTGACTTTTGTTGTGCTAATATTTAGTCAACACAACATTTAAATTTATTTTCTAGTAAAGCTCACGAAGTTTCATACTTTGGATATAATACTATTCATGTTGAATGGGCTAGTGAACACCTTACACAAGAATCTCTCAGTGTGGTGCATACACTCCAATCAATCTTTCCCAAACACAGAGTATCTTTATGTCTCTTACGTACACATAGTAATTTTACTCATTTTGTATTGTGAGGGAAACAGCTACAATCACTAAAATACAGTTTACTCATCAGAACAAGAAAATTACTTCACAGAGATTAATCCCATATGTAAAAACTTGATCCTTCATATACTCCTCTCTGGATTCCTTAGCAAATGGGCAACTGCCTGAATCATTAACCATTGGAGGGCACAGTACATGAAATATGAACTTATGAGTTGGATCTATTTTGGTGGCTGCTGCTTCATAGTCCAAATGGAACAGTGTGGTAGGTGCAGGTGGAAGGTAAGGGCAGGTAGGTAACCCAGTGGTTAAACACAGTTAGTTAACCAGATAGAACGATGTACTTAAAAAGAAACCCAAATTCAATAACTTCTTGAATAGATTAACTCTAGCTTTCTAAATAATACAGCACATATTAAAAAGGGTCACATTTGTACTGGCTTTAACAGACCCAGGAGGGGAACTACAGTAGTTGTCTTTGATCTATTGGCCTATATTAAACAGTGATGCGCTGGAGCATTGGGAAATGTCCTAATTTATTCCTGGAAAATATGTATGCATATTGTCAGATGGAACATTCTTTATACTGTGGTGGTCTATTATACAAGAAGGATTAAAAAAAGTAGAAGGAAGCAGAGAAGTATGTCATCCATCCAAAATTGAACAGAATCACTGGCTAAATTGCTGAGAAGCAATTTTGATTGAACTTCTTCGCATGAAGATATTCACTTCATTTTGTCCAACAAAATGCTCCTTTTTTAAAGCTCAGAAGCAAAGTAAAAAAGACTGTATAATAAGTAGCCAGCTTCAGGCCACAGATATTACAAGGGGAAAGAAGAGTTACCAGTAGAGATTAAGTTCTATGCAGGTACAGGAAAAGGACAGAACATGAGCTGTCACTTCTGAATCAACACTCAGGGCTCTTCCAGTAGAAACTTGGATTTGGGGTCCGAAGGTGCAACAAAAGGAATGGCCCAACACAACCACCTTAGGAACTCTGCTGAGGTCTGAGCACACATGAAAGAACTTTACAGCCCAGTCACAGAGTACATAAACTTCCAGAATTTTAGAGTGCTGAACCTGTACCAGAACTATTCAACACACACAATGAACTCCATGCTCATTCCAGCACATTTAGGACTTCTGAACAAAAAACCAAAGACGGGCAAAGAGATACAGCTCTGTTTTCACACTAGCCCTGCCAGCCTTGTTCACTTTTTTCTCAGAGCAGAAATAGAAAATAGAGCAAAGAAATAATTTTCCCTTTGCATTTCCTAAAATTGAATTTTCACCCTTTCCCTCATACGATCGCATTGCAGTGCAGCCTGACAATACATTCTGTGAGGGGAAATGTTGCAAATCTATTTCTAATCAGAAAAATTTAATAATATTACATCAATAGAGGCAGTTTGCATTTATACCATCACATTTAGGGTTTTTTTGTGAGAGAAGAGTGTGAATATTGGTTGCTGGCCAGAGTAGCTGTGGACATGAACAGCAGCTGAACAGGCTCCCTCTGCACACAAAAAGCTCACCCCTTGATAGCAGCTGAGATTCTAATCAGAGCTCCCTCACAACACAGGTATTGTAGGTATGCTGTTCTAGTCATTGCTGTTATTATAAATGACATTTCAGGAATTGAAAAAATTGTAGCTTGTCAGTTGAGACTTGTAATCGTTATCCATTCAGGTAAGGGGTCTAACAGGGCTGCTGGTTAGAGGGGGGAAAACAGAGTCCCTTCTTGCTCATCTCAGAGAGACAAGCGGTCTAAATTAACAATTACCTTAGACATTGAGGGAGAGTACTAATAATGGTGCAGTAGAATTAAAGTTAGTGTACTCTGATGGGAATTTAATAGCCAAAACCACCCACAGCCTGACCGGAATATGTGCAGCAGTTCAGTTGCCAGAGGATCTGTGGTGATCCCTGTGCCCCCGAGGCACTGCCCAAAATGTGCCCAGTGAACCCCTCACCTTGGTGTCACCTGCACTGGTTCATCATTTAGCAGAGGCCATTTGGCCACACTGAGGGTTCAAGGAGCGCAGAAAGTATCATGCTTAGGTACATATCATAGAGCAAGTAGAGGTCACAAGATAAATTTGCTATCGAAACAAAAGCTGTTTAATGTCCTGTGTAACCCAAGGGGATTTCCAGCACACAGTGTTGTATTGCAGTCCTAAATGGAAAGTCATTTTAATATAATCTCTTATGATAACTTCAAATTGCTCCTTAAAATGCAATAAATGAGAAATATAGTTGAAAGTTTCAGATCTTTAACTTCTTATTTATACATATAATAACATGCTTGTTGCTGTCTGTGCATGAAAAGGGAAATTACATTCATAATCTAAAGTACATTAACAACCCTTCAAAATATTTAATAGCCTTTCTAGATGATAGCCTATATTAGAAATCAACATTCAGGAATAATTCATAGTACAAGCAGATAACTATGAGATAAGCAGTGAAAAAGATAAAGGAGCATGATTAATATTAAAGCTGTTATGGCCTACTGGGGAGGAGGAAAAAAAAAAGTAATCACTGTTAACCAGAGACTTGAAACATCTTCAAAACAAAACAGAGAAACCTAAACCTCTGTTCCTAACAATATTACTGAATTGCCAAATATTATAATTCTCTGAGCAGGGTCCCAGCCATTCAAGTTAAGCAGAGCATCCCTTCTTCCCTGCGCTCTCCCACGTTACTCAGGCTGCTGCAGCCCCAGCACTGCTGTCAAAGCAAGTTGAAATCACACTGCCCACTTAGTCAGAAAATCAGAGCTCCCCTCCCCTCACACGAAGCACTTCATACTCTGGTAAGCATTGCAAAAAGTATAAAGCGCTCTAGGAAGAATGGCTGTGTAATAAAAGTGTAATTGAAATGGCTGTACTGCTGCCTCATTTCATTACTCACACTGGCCTCTGCTTGTTAAATTTTAAGATCTCTTGGGAAACCAGTGCATAATATAACAACACTCCAGAGTGTCAAAACAACCCCTGCTATGATTTATCTCATGCATGACATCAAGGATCTACTTTAAAGTAAAGATTTTAACAGTAAAACAAGCCCTTAAACTATCCCAGTTCCCATAATTTAAAGAACATCGGCAAAAAACTGTGGAAGAACTTAAGGAATTTCTAGACTTCCACTTGTTTTTACCTTTCAGAAGTGTTTTGAGTCTCCTTGCTCTTTTGCATATCCAAAGTCATTATAAGAAGAAAATCTAATCTTGCTTTCTTCCACAACAATTAGGCTAAGAAAACAAAATTTCATCAACAATAAATTCCTTTTCTTGTGCTGGTAGCAAACAAATACAGAATCCAATTACAACCTTAGAAATTCTTTGTTTGAAGGAGTCTTGTAAATTAAGTTCCATTCAACACACAGGGGTTGCAAATACTTCTGGCTAACACACATTAACACCTTCAGGGAAGGATGTGTGTGTGCCCAGCAGATGTACTCCTGCCATGGGGTGCTCTCTCCACTGGCCACCCTTCCCACTCCGTGTTTAAAAGTTGCCTTTTGAACTAGAACTTTAGTGACAAGCTGAAGATAACAAGATCTTAAATAAATGGGCAGTTACCACTCTCATAGGTGACAGAGGCAAAAGGTATCTGCATTTCTGCACCTCCTTGCTCAGTTCACCAGCATCTACAGTTAAACTGGAAAATCCTTACAACCACAGCTAGTATTTGAAAAATTCCTTCTCACGCCCCATTGCCATAGGTAAGGTCACCACAGAATATTTTGTGCTATTTGTTTCCAAGGAAAACTACCACATGCACAGAAGCAGTGCCATTTCTTCATTTGGCCTTAATTTCCCTATAAAATCTGCCACAGCCATACAATGTTACCTATAGGAAACATGCCATAACATTTATTTTGCCTAGGCTTAATTAGCAGTTTTACATTTAGTTCCTTCCACTGCACAGAGAAGCCTTGACTTCTCTGTAGCAATGCCTAGGAGTCAGTAATAGGCCATATAACATACAGCATTACTTTTTGCTCTCTGTTCCAATAGCTTACTACTGCTATGGAAGATTGATCATTTCCAGTGTGGTTTTATTTGGAGGCAATTTCTTCTTTGTGTTAGGAAACTGTGGCTAACTCTGAGACAAATACCCTGACAGAAGAACTTTCAGAAGAAGACTAAAATAATGATTTAAGCAAGTACTTTTTACACCCACCTGCCCTCACCTTATAAAAGCTGACCCAAAGATCAGAAGAGGTTCAGAAGGGATCAAAAGTAGTTTCCCTCCAGCATCTCAGATCTGCTATTTCATTCAGTACAAACCAGCTACAAGAGCACGTGTCAAAGGCTTAGTGTTGGGGTATCAGGACATACAATATCTATCTCAGAGGAAAAACAGCGAGAGGACACAAATTACAAGGGAGATGAAATCATCAATTTGAAAAATGCACTAACCATTGGAGTAGACACATCAAGTTTTTAATACTTTGTTTTTCTGTTTCTTCCTTGTAGATCTACTGAGTGAAACCTTTAAGCAATGACTCGTGTTCATCACTTAGTACCCCTCAGTTTATTCTAACACTGACTGGCATATGAAGTGCATTTCCTAGACACTGATAAGAGGACAGCAGGCTGTCACAGTTAAATTTGGTTACCAGCTCCCTTTCATTCATCCAGCAAGTGCTGATCATTAGTCCTCAGCCCTCAGAAAGTGGCAGAAACACAAAATAAAACAGTCAGATCAATGCACAGGGAAACAGGCAATTGAAACCCTATGTCTTCACGTTGGTAACACACCCCATCTATTCTCCCCGTTTGCTGTATAAATTTAAACAATTTAAACCTTATAGTCTAAAACATATTGGGGAAGTAGAAGTCAATGGAAGCTTTGTTATTTTAAGAAAGCAATTCCAGAGTCTGAAATATTGTCTCCTTAGGACTTCAGTTTGCATTTTCACACAATTGTGTTGTGAATTCTTGTGCTGTAGAAGAAAAAGAAATGCAGGAACTGCACGAACTTTCCGTGCATTATTCCTTATAGAATGATATTAATCAGTTACCTGACTTCCACTTTGAGTAAACATTATTGCTCATTATTTCACTAAAATTTCAGATTTTTGTTGTTACAGAATGTAAACCCTTTCTGAACTCTGCTGTTCTTTCAGGGGCATAGACCATAGTGATCAAGATCTCAAGGTCAGAAATATAAAGAACAGAGTGAACCAGTAATTTCACAACTGTATAACAGTCTCTGAGAATACAGGCCCCTGACATATCATGCCATGAAGGAAAACAACGAACTTTCATTTTTGATTTAAAGAGTGTAAGTTTACTCAAAGGTGCTTTGCTATCCCCCAAAGTTTTAGAGCAGTAAAACCAGCCTTTACCCGTTGTCAACATTTAATAGGCTACACCCCAATGATTGATTTTGTTCAATTGGATTTTTTTTTTCCTCTCCAACTCGTGTATTTAGCTTTTAGCTGCAGCAGCTTGACAAGGCATCTATCATAGCTAAACAGACTAATTCAGAAGCATTTATTTTCTGCAGCCGTGTTTGTTTGGTCTTCTGCTATACCCTTTGTTTTGTATGTTCCCACATACCAACACCGCTTTACCTTGTCTCTGCCTACAATATCACAGAAGCTGCTCTGTACCTACACCCCCTTCATTCTGTATCTGTCTCCTTATCCCACTGCCACCCTTATCTTCCAAGTGAATTAATTTATATGGAGAACGAGGATCACTGAATAAGGACCAGTGTGTTTTGTTAGTTATAAAAACACATTTAAGTTATACCTATGCTCACCTCACTTAAAGTGTGATCTCTCAAAACACTATGGAAGTGGAACAGGAATTGTTCTGTCCAAAAAGGGAGCTGTTATACTTCCCAGCTATTTAAGTTATGCCCTCCAATAATTTTGATCTGAGTACAACTGATATACACTATGTTAAATGTACAGTGTCAGACACATTCCTAGGTTTTTAAAGTGAAGAGACATCATGGGAAAAAATATAATGATCGCAACTTCTGCTAAGTTCTTTCAGAGGAGCAAAGCTGTAGGTAAAACTCATCCCTGAAGACCTGAAGTATGCTGCCATGAGAGGTGAAGTAATTCAGCAAAATATACAGCACGAGCTACCTGCAATCCTTAAACTAATATAGATGTCACAGGGCTTCACAAAGCTACAGGACTGACTTGAAAGGAAAAGTAATAACTCTGGGGTCTGTTCTGAGCTTTATCTATCTCAGAATGTGGAGACATAAAAAAGGGAGTTAGAGCCGGCACAGGAACAGCACGCGAGAGGCAAGAGGGGGAAACCTTCCAACAGCAACCTTTGTTCTCAGGAGAGCTTCAGCAGGCATGGTTTTAAACATGTTTCTTAAAAGTTAAGCCCCACCTCCTGTCTAGAACGGTAATTAAGAACTGTCGTCTTTCATCTCACTGCTGTTTGGTAGTTCAGTGAGGGTAGGAGTGATACACAAATTACTTGAGAAGCAACTGAGTTAAATCCTGCCTGTTTGCAGAAAAACTTCTAGCCGCTGTTCTCAATGAAAATGTTACTACAGCTAAAATCTATGAGAAGCCTGTTTTGTAAAGTGTCACTAATGGATTTGTAGTTGACTGAATAAATAACACTTGGAAGCAAGCTAATATTTGAGGAATATGTGAGGAGCAACTATTTTACATAAAGGAAGAGACTTTGATAACTGCTCATCTTGCACCGCCCACAGATAGTTCTCAGCTTCTTCTATCAGCTCTCTCCAGGTAGTTCTAGCATGCTACTTTATTCCTTACAAATATTTCTCACTGAGGGCCAAAAATCCTTTTATTCTGAATCAGAAAAGTGCTATGAAAACTTGATAGGGAAGTTGCCTGAACAGAGTGCAGTTGTTGGGCACGGCTGGCTTACTTTACAATGGCCAGCAAGAGAGATTCATTCCTTCTAAGGGGAAAACAGCATTTTTCCATTAAGTGAACTCTTGTATAATACAGCAGCATATCTCTGCTTCTTAGAGTCTACACAACACTTGCTATCCATGTTTCCAACTGAGTTGTTTACTTTCTCTCAAATCCCCAACTTGGCAGAGCTTGTGAACAGCCTGCCACGCTGCTGAGCACAGTGCCACAAATATGAAAGAAAGAAGCAATTCTGAAGGAAGCACATCTGAAAGAAGTAAGATAAAATAGTGATGGCACGATTATTTTTATTTTATCAAGTTGCTGTAAAACTGCCAAGCCCAGAAGCCTGGCATTTTAGCTGTGTTCTGAAAAAGAAAGCAAGCAAACTAGTCTCTCTCACTGCTTCTCCTTAAAAAAAAAAAAAAGCACGTTCAGATGTTTCCAAGTCACAGCACTTGTAAATCCTGAAATAGAGTGAACGAAACAGATCATAAAGCATCATTACTTTTACTTAGACAAAGATCTCTGTGTTAGACACATATATGAAAGCAGCTAAAGAAAAAACAATCAGAATTCAAAAGCACCAAGAGCCTTGTTCTGACTGAGACATGCCTGCCTTGTCCCATCACCTCCCAGGCAGGATGTTCAATAGGGAAATAAAATCAAATGATATAAATCACAGGAATCCACTGTGGATAGCAAACATTTTATGGATCTTGGAATTCATGGTCCCATAGGTCTTTTCCAAATTAACTGATCCTGTAATATGATGCTTAATGTTGAAAAATAAAACCTCAAAAGAGAAAACTAACACATACATGACAGAGGATCACTGTAAATATCAGGTTTTCCTATAGGGAAAAGCAAAAGAAAAAGGAAGTGAAAAGCCAGTGAAATACAACATTATTGGAGAAACAATATCATTTATCTTCAACTGTAGAGATTACACCTCTGTCCAGAAAAGTAAAAAAAAAAACCTCTCAAAATTTTTAATATGTATTGAGTAATGACATTCTCAAATTAAAACAAGCCACCAGTTTTAAAACACATGAGATACAAAGGCATAAATAATACTTCCACAACTTAAATTATTTCTATAAAGTCAACAAACAGAGCCAGGATTACTTGATGCATTTCTATGAGTTTGTTTACCCCAACTATAGGCATGGCCCCCACTGCCATACCTGCTAAAGAACCCTTTGGTTTGTGGAAGTCTGGCCAGGCAGGGATGTGTGACATGAGATGACAAAACATAAAAAAATAAGGCTGAATGCACATTGAAAGAATTCTGTCCTCATCTTGATCCATCAGCACTGGCTGCCATCCTCATGAAAAGACATCCCAAAACAACCTAGTACATGTCCACTGCAGGGCAGACCACGTGCTCCTTCAGCTTCTCACTCTCTAATTGATCAGTTCTGCTACACCTTCAACCCGTGTTTCTTTTGCAATAAAACCAGAGACTGGATGCTCTTAGTGCACAGTTGGGTTTCATCAAAATACCTGGGAAGCTGTTTAAGACCCTCTTGCAAATGTACATTTTGTACTAAATGTACAAAAGATATATTTTAGCATGTTATCTGAACCACAGACCAAGAACTACATAAATTCAGAGAGGGAAAAAGCAAGTATGGAACATCACCAGGCAAAGATCCCAATACTAAAAACATCCCCACATTGCAAATAGTTTGGAAATTGGTTGTGCTTCAGATTAGGATGATACTGCCACTGCCTTGAGTGTTTTCAACTATAAAGAAAAAATCTGAGCACCTACAACTCGTCTTGTTCTTTGCAAAAATTGACTGTGGGCACCCTGGGAGAAGAAGTTTCCACAAACGGTGGCAGTTTGAGTGTTTAATGCAAATCTTTGTTGAAGAGTGAGGAGAAATTTAGAATAAAATCCTGAGGGAGAACAGTAGCACAAAGAGAGGGCATGACAAAAAAAGCAAAGTGCAGTTTCTGCCTCAGTTCAGAGTTTACACCATCTGTATTGCAGATACATAGTGAAATTCATGACATTACAAAGTACTGTGAAAATTTATGGATTTAAAAACAAAGCAGTAGAATATGCATCTTTTCAGGGATGATGAATTCTACTGCAAACACCAACCACTGTCAGAGTTTGCAACAGTAATTCTTCGCTGAGTATGAGAAACTTCTAGTATCTGTTAGAGTTAGAAAAACAGCACAATGCATGACAATTAATTGTGGTATTTGGGAAAGCATAGAGGCATTCCAAAACAAACCCCAAATATAGAGTTTTGGTCATCATTTTCCCAACTAATCTTCAACTGCAGCACCAGCATCTACTATCTGAAGTCTAGCAATCATTTCTAATGGCATTTTTGCTAATTTGACTGAACACACAAGTTGATTAGAAGCAATTTGTAAAATTCCAGCAAAAACCAGTTTGTATTCATAACAGCATGGAAGAATGTTGTAGCAGCCTTCTAAATGAAGTTCATACCTAGAAAGAAAGATATATACAAAAAAACTACCTTCCATCATCAAGGTAGAGTTAGTTGCTAAACAAAAATATTTTATTTTCTAAGAAAAGAAACCCTGTATTATTGAAATCTATTTTAAGCATCTTTAGAGTTAGCACATACATTACATTGTTCATCTGTGTCCTTCAGTTCCAAGCTGGCAGCCTGCAGGCTGGTTACACAATTTCAGTGGCAATTGATTCCAGGTCACCATCTATTTGAGACTCTGTGTAATTTGTCTCCAACTGTTACACAAACTTGTGCTGTTGGACAGTGACAGAGGCTCAGTCAGATGGACAGAAATGGCTTGGACTCTATGGCCTGAAAATCAATAACTGTTTCTGCTTAGCAGAAACATGAAACTGGGACAATGTGTAACCCAAGGAAAAAAAAAAAAAAAAAAAAAACGGTCTGGAAGAAGGTCTTATTTATTGAACTAATTACAAAACACCACACTTGTTTCCCTACACATCACACAGACACTTGGATGCAGATCAGGGGACACAGGCATGGGAGCCCCCTAGCCAGGCTGGACTCTGACACTCCTAGCTCAGTATCAGAATATGCAATCAAAAGACACCAGAATAGGCAAAGCTTCCACAACTCCTCTTACTTTTCACTGCCCCCCCTATTTTGAAATCTCTCTTAGGTGAAGAAACCTAATAAAATCTTAACAAGATGCACTGTGCAGCTTTGCTGGTCAGCAAACTCATGAGGTATTAGACCCAGATCAGTTATTATGGGGTCAGAACCACCTTGTGGGGGGTCAGTGTGTGTGTATGGAAGGGATGGGTCAAACCTCACAGAGGTGGGGTGGCATCATATCCCTCAGATTGGCAGGGACAACTGCAGAACACTGCCCCTCATCCTGGCCTGGAACCCAAGAGGCCCCCCCTGGGGGATTCGGCCACAGAGACCAGAACACAGAATACCAGAGATTTTGGGGTGCCACATGTCACAGCCCTGCCATCTGGACATGTGAGAGTTGGTCTTCCATGACGTTCCAATGGTAGCTATCTCTCCCCTCTTTCTCCTTCTCTTTCTTGGCTCCTTTCTTGATGTTTTGGGTGCCTTGGAATTGGAGGGATTGGATCTTAAGTGTTGTGGATTTAACACGTGCTGGGTTGATATTGTGGTGGAACATTTTGTTTAGCTTGTGTAGTGTTCTTTATGAACCTTTTGCCAAGTCCCCTTACTTTCTCCCCTAAATTAATACAGAAACCCCTCGGGAACAAGTCCATGTCTTAGTCTCTTGATGATATCTCAAGGTATTAAAGAATCCTGGATACATAAAGCAAAACTGCTAGCTGAACTCATGAGCTTGCACCTCTCAGGGCTGGAGTGTTACACCAGGCACAGCCTGAGGAGTGAGAAATGTCCCTCTTCAAGGCCAGTGCTGCTCTGGGTTAAAAGAGCTCAACATGAGCACCCTGAGTAGCACAGCAGCACCTACTCCCTCTGCCTGGGTGCCTGGCTCCTTGCAGTAACTAATACACACACTGTAAATGCTGAATACAATGTGATAATCTGCCCTCATATGCCTCGTTATTTATTGGATTCTTTCTCAAAGGCAGACAGAGAGAACAGTGGTGTTAATCTCATTTGGGCTTTGAATGGATACATAATACCCATTACCGTACAGCGTCGGGGCACTGACTTGGAGCAGATCTGCTTTATATGCAATATTTTCAGCCAAAAAAATTAACCAGCCCATAAAATATCCTTTAAGAAAAACAACTGATTTTGCAGCTGAGAAGCTGCCTGAGAGGGTGAGTGACCTGGTGACTGCAACCCAGGGCCACCGTCTCCACTATGGACACAAAACAATAATACCATATAACTTAATGGACTGCTGAAATACCACATTTCAGTTAACTAAATTCAGTCCAAGACTGTTTTCAGCTGAGTATGTATGAGATACAGTTTGAGCAGTGTGCACTGGGGACCTCAACTGCATTTGTGAACAATTTGTCCCCCAACACTGGGTTTCAGTCTTCATCCTCTGTCACAAACAGTAAAACATTCAGTGTCACAGAACTATGACCAGGATGGACCTCTGCAGGTGAGCAGCTCACATGATGCACTTAGTGCCTCCTTATGTTACTGCCTGGGACAAGACTTCATGTCACTGCCTGTGTTTGCTATGCAAAAAGATAAAATTTGTGTCCCTAATTCATCAGGAATGAAAACAAAGCTCTTACTAAACATTGTGAAAGTTTACACTAAAAAAACCAAACAAAANAACACCACACTTGTTTCCCTACACATCACACAGACACTTGGATGCAGATCAGGGGACACAGGCATGGGAGTCCCCTAGCCAGGCTGGACTCTGACACTCCTAGCTCAGTATCAGAATATGCAATCAAAAGACACCAGAATAGGCAAAGCTTCCACAACTCCTCTTACTTTTCACTGCCCCCCCTATTTTGAAATCTCTCTTAGGTGAAGAAACCTAATAAAATCTTAACAAGATGCACTGTGCAGCTTTGCTGGTCAGCAAACTCATGAGGTATTAGACCCAGATCAGTTATTATGGGGTCAGAACCACCTTGTGGGGGGTCAGTGTGTGTGTATGGAAGGGATGGGTCAAACCTCACAGAGGTGGGGTGGCATCATATCCCTCAGATTGGCAGGGACAACTGCAGAACACTGCCCCTCATCCTGGCCTGGAACCCAAGAGGCCCCCCCCTGGGGGATTCGGCCACAGAGACCAGAACACAGAATACCAGAGATTTTGGGGTGCCACATGTCACGGCCCTGCCATCTGGACATGTGAGAGTTGGTCTTCCATGACGTTCCAATGGTAGCTATCTCTCCCCTCTTTCTCCTTCTCTTTCTTGGCTCCTTTCTTGATGTTTTGGGTGCCTTGGAATTGGAGGGATTGGATCTTAAGTGTTGTGGATTTAACACGTGCTGGGTTGATATTGTGGTGGAACATTTTTTTTAGCTTGTGTAGTGTTCTTTATGAACCTTTTGCCAAGTCCCCTTACTTTCTCCCCTAAATTAATACAGAAACCCCTCGGGAACAAGTCCATGTCTTAGTCTCTTGATGATATCTCAAGGTATTAAAGAATCCTGGATACATAAAGCAAAACTGCTAGCTGAACTCATGAGCTTGCACCTCCCAGGGCTGGAGTGTTACACCAGGCACAGCCTGAGGAGTGAGAAATGTCCCTCTTCAAGGCCAGTGCTGCTCTGGGTTAAAAGAGCTCAACATGAGCACCCTGAGTAGCACAGCAGCACCTACTCCCTCTGCCTGGGTGCCTGGCTCCTTGCAGTAACTAATACACACACTGTAAATGCTGAATACAATGTGATAATCTGCCCTCATATGCCTCGTTATTTATTGGATTCTTTCTCAAAGGNTCAGGGCTGGAGTGTTACACCAGGCACAGCCTGAGGAGTGAGAAATGTCCCTCTTCAAGGCCAGTGCTGCTCTGGGTTAAAAGAGCTCAACATGAGCACCCTGAGTAGCACAGCAGCACCTACTCCCTCTGCCTGGGTGCCTGGCTCCTTGCAGTAACTAATACACACACTGTAAATGCTGAATACAATGTGATAATCTGCCCTCATATGCCTCGTTATTTATTGGATTCTTTCTCAAAGGCAGACAGAGAGAACAGTGGTGTTAATCTCATTTGGGCTTTGAATGGATACATAATACCCATTACCGTACAGCGTCGGGGCACTGACTTGGAGCAGATCTGCTTTATATGCAATATTTTCAGCCAAAAAAATTAACCAGCCCATAAAATATCCTTTAAGAAAAACAACTGATTTTGCAGCTGAGAAGCTGCCTGAGAGGGTGAGTGACCTGGTGACTGCAACCCAGGGCCACCGTCTCCACTATGGACACAAAACAATAATACCATATAACTTAATGGACTGCTGAAATACCACATTTCAGTTAACTAAATTCAGTCCAAGACTGTTTTCAGCTGAGTATGTATGAGATACAGTTTGAGCAGTGTGCACTGGGGACCTCAACTGCATTTGTGAACAATTTGTCCCCCAACACTGGGTTTCAGTCTTCATCCTCTGTCACAAACAGTAAAACATTCAGTGTCACAGAACTATGACCAGGATGGACCTCTGCAGGTGAGCAGCTCACATGATGCACTTAGTGCCTCCTTATGTTACTGCCTGGGACAAGACTTCATGTCACTGCCTGTGTTTGCTATGCAAAAAGATAAAATTTGTGTCCCTAATTCATCAGGAATGAAAACAAAGCTCTTACTAAACATTGTGAAAGTTTACACTAAAAAAACCAAACAAAACAGCCAACAAAAAAAATCCACACTGCCACCATGAAACAGAAACACCATCGATATGAAAAAATAGTTACAAATTTCCTAAAAACATACCACAGAAAAGAAAACCTCAGGACATCAACTGAGAGTTGAAAGCCCAAAACTTCCAAAATCTTTCCCTCAAAGACTCTCCGTGCCAAGGTCCACACCAAAGCCAACACCATTCTTAAGATTTTAAAACACATAATGGGAGAGATTTTATCACATTCATGCATTCCAACAGCTTTTCAGACCACTCCTCCCACTCCCAGATGCATCAAGACATCCGCTGGTGTAGCAGTGCAGAGGATGAATCTGTTCACATGTGCAGCTCCTGCCTCACGTTACAGCTGCCAGAGACTGCAAACTGGACACTGGAAAAATGGACACCTCAATGAATCACGACTCGTTAAGTTTTCTTTTGGAAGATTTATGCATGTTGAGCACAGCTCAGAGCGAGTAAGTTACAGTCCAATGCAACGTAATGATTTTGCTACTCGGATCTTTCTCCTAAATAACAGGGATGTCTCCGCTTTCTCGCCAAACAGGGGTAATGGCAGAAGAAATACTGTGGGGAGGAAAGCCATTCTGTGCAGCCCCGTGGATAACTAAGCACCTCAGGGATCTCATCTACATTTTCTGAAGGCAGGTCTGTGTGATTTACTCAGACACTGACAGGGCTTTGAGCACCTCACAAGATGAAGGAGTAGCTGTCTACCTGCCCTTTTTAAACAATGTCACTGGATATTTCACTACTGAGCACCCATCTCCTCCAACTCAGCGTCAGGAAATGCAGAATAAATCACCTGCCTGCATTGAGCAGCACAGCTCCTTCCTGCAGATCCAGCCTGATGCACACTGACAGGAGTTTCTGGGGTTACCTATTTTCATGCACACTGTGCTCAATGTCCAGGTGATGCCCTACAGCTGAGTTCCCTGCTCCTGTTACCAATTCTTTCCCCCTTTACACTGCTGTTCAAGTCTGTAATAACAACACTGCCATGTCAGGAGCAAGAGGAAGGAAAAGATTTAACAGTGTGAGCAAAAGAAATTAGGCAGACAAGATCACTGTTGTGGTGGACAAAAGGGGAAAGACATTCTTCAAAGTCTCAGTGAATGACTTAGAAAAGATTTAAATATTTCAAGGTACTAAGGACCTGAAGCCTTTGCTATACCCTAATTTTCCATTCAGCAGCTTTGACATTTGGGTTCTGAAAATACATAGAACAACCTGACAGAGATGAACATGTAAGTGTCTGTCCTCAGAGTTACAACTCCCAAAGTGACAGGTATCCTGTTGCTGCACAACTGAACACCTGGAAGGGACTGAGGAAACTGTATGGAAACTGTCTGTAGAGGTCTCACTTCTTTTAATTAACTCATAAGAGAATCATATTTCTGCTTTTGTAATGGTCTCCACTGCTGAAATCAATAGTAAATTCAGTGCTCACAACTCTGATAGCCTGTTTTTCTGGTGGTTTTACACAAGTGTTTCTGAACTACTAGATGAATACAAATGGAGTTCTTCCTGTTGGCCACATAATCTTAGCAACCCTGCCTTTGCTGCAAAATCTGTAATTAGAATTCCCATTTTTTTTTTGCAAACATCTTGTAATTACTTTTTTTATTTTACAGTTGAATACTCCCAATGGCCTAATACAGGTTGATATACTGGTTTACATGTGGCAAATTTGTAGTATTCTTTTCCATATTAACAGGAACTGCAATCAGGGAAAATGACCACGAGACACGAAAAGGTTAATGCCCATTTCCACTCCATAAACTGCCTTTCCAGTGACTTACCTTCCAGAACTGTATCCTGATTTCTGGATACATTATTTTCTCAGAATGTCAGGAACACCTTACAGATTATAACCTAACACAGCTAACATGAAACAGCCCAGCTATCTGTGAGAGCCAGGTTGGTACCTCTTGGCAGCCAGGTACTGCACTAGCTGCTGCTCCAAAGATTACATGTTTGTTATGGCATCCACTATAATTATTTTCCAAGTGCAATAATTGGTGTGTTTTTATCTTAAGTTCCTTAATAAAATGCTATTTCATTCCTGCTGGTACTCAAATCAGACCAAAACAACTGTCTGCTTCCAGTTGGCTTCCAGTTTGTTAGGTCTCCATAGGAAGAGAGAGAAAAATCAAGTTTTAAGATTGGAGTGTTCAAAAACTGTTCCCATATTTTTGTAGGCATTTCTAATTGCATTTAGAACCCCCACACTTTCTACTCCGATCTGGTATTTTATTGCCTTTTTTTTTTCAAATTTAGAAAGTCTTTTGTGCTAGCACTCAGGATTACAATTGAAATTTCATTAAGAACTACATTCCAGGAATATTTTAATTTATTAAGACACAAAATAAAATATGAGTATTTTGAGTACACATTCTAAATATTGAATATAACTTGGGTATGACTAGAGTGTATAAATCTATTTAGGTGACTACTTTGTATTGAAGTTGAAGACACCAAATTAGAAATAAAGCTTTACTTGCACTCTGACTTGTACTGATTTAGAGTCCTAAAGGCTGAAGTTGTGAGCCAAGCAAACAGAGCACACCAAGACTTCATGAAAGATAATTCAGCACCTACAAACTGCAGGAACAAAATGCGCACAGAACCCTTATTTGTTGCTTATCTTCAAATATTTAACCACAGTTGCTAATATTTATTCCTAATGTAAAACACTGTTTGTAATTTAAAAGTTAAACCTAGTTTTAATTTTGACTGTTTTTTAAAACAAGATAGAAACACAAGCCATATTGGAATAGATCTCAACGGTCAGTAAAATTAGGGCCCTAAATAAGTACCTTAAAGCACATGTATCAGAAGATTCTGTTTATCAGTGGCTGCTCTTTGCCTGTGAGCAGGAGGTGAACTCGCTCCATCCCTTCCCAGCACAGCAGGTGAGGGCAATGAGCTGAACTGCCAGCTCACCTAACAGGACATCTCTGCCAGAGAGTGCTCAGAGACTTTGCTCTCCAGAAGTCTCTCTCTCTTGCATACTCGGGGGAAAGTGGGGCTGAAGATTAGGGGACAAAACCAATGAAAAGAACAAAAAGTACTGCACATGACTCTGCCTGCATTGCCCGGCATTTAGAGGGAATGAGAATTACATTACTTGATTTTCTTTACAAAAACTGATTAGTAAAACCCCCTGTGGATTTCTTAACTATACTGTGGAGGGATATAAGATTAGTGTAGCAATTCCCATCATCAAACGTATTTACTGTTAAAATATTGGATTAGTGATGTTGTTATCCACTGTTCCAAGATTATAAAGTGATTCTTTAGAATTGAGCAGAAAAATACTCCACTCTATCATTTGTAATTAGATTTCAGTCTGTTTTTGCCTTTCTAGAAAACGAAGTTCTGCTTAAAAAAAAAAAAAGTTAAAATAAAAAGGGCTGTGCTTCTGCACACAAACAAAGGAAATAAACTTAGAGATTCAGAAGAGGAGACAAATTATTTTCCTCTTATGCTTTTGACAGACAAACGGTTACACTTGGTCTGTATCTTTTTGCTCCTGCTGGTCATGCTCGGTGCTGTGGCAATGCCCCACTGTTACACCAGAGGGTAACAAAGCCCTGTTGGTGCAAGATGTGGCTTATTGTAACACACAGGACTGTGCACTACCTGAGCCTGACAAATCTTAGTCTTTGGATACTCAACCCTCCCAGAGAACTTAAGAGGAGAGGGTCATCATTGTCTCCGTTTCCACTGACAACATGAACTGTGAAGAAGGAAGAGCATGAGGAAAGGGGATAAATTAATGTGTTCATTAAAGCAATTATGCTACATTTGGGCCAGGAAGATTAATGCAACAGCATTCTGGCTTTTTAGCTATTATCTTCAGTGACTAAAAGCACTTGGAGTTCTTACAATTAATAAACAAATCAAAAGCTACAGCACTAACACCACCTTCTCACATTTTATCCTGTTGAACACCTCTAGGACCCACTTCTCTGCAGTGTTTCAGACAGACATAATAGACTGTGGTGTAGGAGTCAACCAAAAAAAGATTAAATCAGAAATACTGTGCAACTGAAGAGTGGGAGTTTTGCTGTACCTGCCATGCTGGCAAACCTCACTATCTGCCACTACTGCAGTTTTAAGCTGTATAAACTTAAGCATTATTTTATTATTATTATTGTTGTGGTAAATTCTTATTCTTTTTCTAAGTTCACCCTCCTAGTAATCACAGAATAATTAAGGTTGGAGAAGACCTCTAAGATCATTCTGTCTAACCGTTCACCCAGCACCACTGCATTCACCATGTCCCCCAGTGCCTCATCCACATGTTTTTTGAACACTTCCAGAGATGGTGATTCCATCATCTTCCTGGGCAGCCTATTCCACACTTTCAGTGAAGATTTTCCTGGTCTCTAATCTAAACCTCCCTGGTGCACCTTTAGGCCATTCTCTCCAGTCCTGCCAGTTGCCATCCGAGAGAAGAGACCCACCCCCACCTCACTAACTTGTTGCTAATACAAAATCAGGGTTACCAATATTATTTCATGTCATTACCACACAAAACTCAGATTTTCAAAAATCAGTGACTTCAGAATGTGAAGAATCACAGGTTACTTGGATTTTAAATTGTCCTGATTATAACTGACCATAAATATAGAGCCTATAAATATATAATCTTAACTGCAGTAGCTCTGAACAGCCTTGACAGGGTTTATCAGCTAAATGTTTAATCAGGCAAAGCAGCAAAAACAACCACAGGAATACATGGTATTTAGCATTTAAATAAAGCTTGTAAGCCAATGACAAGTCTATTTGGGCAACTACTCCCACACATGTTCGTTATCTGCAAAGGTCTTGTCCCAAATTTATCGGAACCAGTCTCTCATACTTTAATTTCCAGGCATTAACATCACTTTCCATTCACTGACTTCACAGAGAAAGATACAGAAAACTGCAAGTTAAAAGGCATGGCCACAAAAAAAGAATTCCCACATTGTCCATGCCATATTGCTCTGGGAACTCATAAGATCACAGCCAAAAACCCAAAGAAAACAATAAAACCAAGAACAAAAACCCCACCACACAGGCAGAAAAAAAGCCTGACAAAGCACTGCAGTTCTTCAGGTTTTGTCCAATTCAAGAGCTCAGTTTCCAGCTACCCGGCCGCTTCTAACATCAAACCTTGAGCAAAGGTGGCAAGCGAGAGCCATGGAAGTACTGGCAACAGAAATCCTTCACTTCCTCAGCACACAAAGCACCATTTCTTGTTTCCCCAGACTATAACCTCTGTGTGAAATTGCCTGGCTGCTAATAGGGACCAGCTTCTCACCTCCTGGTATTAGGGGCCAGATGTGGCTCTTTCTGCTTCACTGTCTGCTTGGCCCTGCAGAATGACACTGTGCTTGGGGCTATTCCACTCCCTCCCTCTGTTGGTAAAACACATCCCACAGCAGCTCTCAGCATGGAACAGCTGTGAGTAGCCCAAGCAAATGTAATGATTTTTTTATTGTTATTAGTAAGTAGACAGAAGTAGTGAATCTCTCCCCTGTGTGTGGTGTGGGGAGATCAAAAAAACTTCCATGGAAATAACACCTTTTTGTAAATAGGAGTTGGCTTTGCTCATGGTTCATTCTAGCAGCTTTTAAATACATTTCTCCTCCTTTTAGAGTTGGGAACCATTTGCTTTATGAGCACCATTTGGATCATTTGCCTGTTGCTCATAAAATAGACAAAGCTTTTATCCATGCCATGAATTTTTACTCACTTTATACAAAATACCTAAGGAGGGATTTGCAGGGGCCAGAATTACATCCATGAAAGAATTAACAACTAATTTAATTTTCTGCAACAATAATGGTTCCAGCAGTTTTTGATTTTGTTGATTACATTTCTTCCCTCCACAAAATAAAAAACATATTGGTGTTAGCTTCTTTGTATGCACTTGTTAAAAAGAAGCAGATTTTGGGGGTTTATTTGAAAATTATTAGGAATGACAAAAACATTTCATGCATTTTAATCTCTGTAGTCATTAAGTCAAGCAGTGGCAAATGCAGCTTTCAGAAATGATCAGATAACCCCGTGATGGTCTGTATGCTCAGGAAAAACAATGATTCTCATCTGCACTGGGACAGTGTAACAGGATATTTCTTTGACAAGACTGCTGGCAACAGTCACACAAACCACAAAGGAAACGTGGTTGGACAACCTCACCTCACCCACATTCACACACCAGTGCCCCACTACATGACAATCACAGCATCAAGCTGCTTCAGTGACTCCTTTCACAGCTCAGATGCCAAAACTCTCTCTTCTATGCCAACAACACAAACCCAGCCCTAACTTCAAGCTCCCGCCAGCTCTGCAACACATGCTGTAGGCAAGGAAACAGGAGGAGCCAATTATCCCTTCCACAATGATCCATCAGCAGTTCAGCAATAACTGCTGGAACCAGACAGTGCCCTCAACAGTTTGCTCCTGCACACGAAGAGTTACTGTCTGTTGGTAACTGGGGACCACAGCAAGCTCCCGCAGTCCTGCACATAAACACCATTGACTGCACACACGGATCGATGAGGCTTAACTGCTGTGATGAGCAGCTGCCTAGGTAGAGGCTGGGGAGGTTTGGCCATGCAGGTGCTGGGAACAGTCAGGGCCCACACTGCACCTGGGAGCCTTTTAGTTAGGAAGGAGGGAAGATCCTGCCTAGAGAGCAATAGCTGAGAGATGTCCCTACAACACAAGGTTGCATGTTTACAGATAACCATTTTCTCTCTGCATGCAGAGATACATGTACATAATTACCACATATGTGTGACTACGGTGAAGAATTTACCATTTAAGAACTTCTGTATTTTAATCAGCTGTTTTGATTGTCCCATGAGAGCCTGCACAGTCAGCATTGCACCTAATGAAAAGTGCCACCAAGCACAGACAAAGGTAGCAGTAACAGGTTTAGGCTTTTTTATTTCTCCTTCTAAATTCCTATGCTGTTTTTGCCACAAGCTCTGGGAATAAACAGGTCTTCAGAACAACCCCAACTCCTAACATTTCAAAATAAACTTGCAGCACTTCATTTCTCCACCAGATGCTCACAGTTTACTGATGTACCAATAACACTACCAAAGTAGTTTTGTTTTGTCAAGTTCTGCAAAAAATTTTAAGCACATACCAAACACAAGCTGAAGGCAAGATAATGCTGACATATCTCTCTTAGAAACAAGCTGAATCCTCAATTAAAAATGCAGTACCAGTAATCTGGGCAGCCCAACACGAAAGCAAATAATTTCAACATGTGATGTCAAGAATCACAGAGCAACCTGTTGCAACACTTCTTGACAGATTATTGCCATGAAGGCTTACAGAAAGCACCATTACGGAATTCAGGTTCTAGCCTACCTGTGGCTGAGTCCAAGGCTCCAGAGTTGTTTCTTTCAAAGGAGTTTGTGGCCTTCCCACTTCTTTTGTGTGCTGTTAGGAGAGAAAAGCATATGTCAGTGACATGTTCAGTCAGCATTCAGCAGTAATTTCTCTCAAGGGAATAAAACAGGTACAAAATCCATACAATAATGTATCACAACTACAGACATTTGGAGTAGGCTGTAGGTTCTCTTTTTTTTTTTCTCTTTCCAGATCAGTAACTTTATAGAGTTGTCTTAACTTTCAAGGTTGGGGGTACACACCACCTCTGTGTACAGATACAATTTCAGACAAAAATATGAAATCATTTGCCAACAGAGTAAGGTTCAGCAGCAAAAATTCAGAGGGAACTTGACTCTAGTTTCTCTGCCGTTTCCTCCCCAGGTTGTGCCTGGACACCCTGCAGTGTAACTACCTTAAATAGGTGAACTGAAAGGACTATTATGAAAAATGTTTCTGAAGTCTGCATTACTTGGATGTGGAGCCAAGTTTTCAGATGAGAGCGCCTGCTTTTCCTTAATACTCTTTGGAGCTGATGCCAGAAGACTGAACAGTTAACATGTTCCTGTCTCCTTGACTTTCCAGGACTTGGAATGTTCCAAGAACGATCACCCCAAATCAAAAGTCCTATATAATCAAAGAGATTAAATTAGTCTTCAAAGAAGACTGACACTTGATGCTTCCTTTTTTTAATAATACCAAAACATCCTGCAATTACTCGTAACATCTGTAATTGCTCTGCTTCAATAATAGACGTGTAAGATTTTTGAGCACTGGGAGTGAGCACTGAATAGGATCTTGATTCCTTGTAAATGTCTCCATATGAAACTCCCAGGGAAGGAACTTTACACATTGTTGTAAAGAATACAAGTCCCATATTTGCTTTCTCCCTAATTTTCCCCCCCTGTCATAAAACAGAAATAGTGGCAGTCACAAAAAAAAAATATCCTCTGCTGAAACACGTTTTTTAAGTAGTGCCAGGATTTGCTTCCTCCTGAAATACAACATTTCTAATGCACTACCCTTTGAACATGGCCTTTGACAACGTATAATACAAATATCATCTTATCCAGGTCTAACATCAGAGCAATCTGAATGCCCATGGAGACTGCAAGGGCTGACAAAGAGAGGGAGATATGCCATTGGAATTTCTGTCATATACAGCAAACTGTGGCCACTTAAAAGGAAACACTTTTTGAAATACAGAATTTGTGGGCAACTTCAGTTCGCATGGAGCATTCACGGGGCTTCTTTCAAAAAACCACCTTATTAAATGGCAATTGTGTTTTGGCAGGTTGGATTGCGTGTAATAATAGATTACAAGCAATCATTTTTACCATTTTTTGTTATCTTATATTTTGGAGTAGCAAGGGAACATGATTCATTCTTTAAATAGAACAATAAGCGCATTTCAAAAGAAAAAAGAAATAACCACACATTTTGTGAATGCTAAACAGAGTTAAAATGAATGCATCTGGAAAAGGAAGGTTGTGTTTTTCATGTGTTCAAAAGTAAATGTATTCTACCTTATAATCTTGCTTTAAATGTAATCATCAAGCATCAAAGGGACCCAAACACATAATGAAAATTATTAAACATATCAATTGTAGTGCAGGATACCATAATAATTCCACACAAAGTAACCTGCCAGGAACTAACATTAAAAATCACACTATTTCTTGAGAAATCATTTTTCTTGAAATTCAACATCAGGGGTTTTTTATAGATTTGTCCAGTCAGTCCTATATTAATGCAGAAAGAAAAAGGAGAAATCAAGTGTACATTTAGGCAAAACAATACTTCAAGTACTTGACTAACACTGGAACCCATGCTCTAAGTATTACATACGACTTAATGAAGACTTCAATTCTTCATGCTGAATTTTCTATAGACCAGCACCATTCTCTTCCTACTGTTCTCCCTACAACCCCATCCAAAGAGACCCTTTTCCACCCCACTCTGAAGCCAAGCATCAAAACGCAGGGACAAGGCACAAAAGGAACGAGAATAGTGCAGATTCTGGGACAACTGCTATTCAGTCAACACCCTGGAGTGTGTGGAAGGACAAAACCAAGCACTAACTGCTTTCATCCGCTCACAGAGGAAACATCTTTCTAGCTCTCATTCCAACTTTATGATGCTGTTTCAGAGCTGAGTCCAGAAAAGAAACGCACTACACCACACAGATCTAGTTTGCCACAGAGAACCTGGAAGCTTATTTGCATCATCACCTTGCAGGGTACAAAACCATGTTACCCTGAGCTGTGAGTACACACAGGACAGGTGACACCGACCCAGCACTCAAACTGAAACTGCTGCAGCCTCCAGGTGTGAGTACCTGTTCTGAACTACCTGGTACCACAGCAGTTGTGCTTTCAGTATAAAGCTCTTTACTCACCCCTTGCTGACATAGACACACATTGCTAACAGATCACATAAGCAGCACTTAGCCATAAGTTCCCTTCTCTCTTTTATAAAGAATAATATGGTAAAGAGAGACAATTCTCCCAGGAGCTTCCTTCTTACAGCACAGATAAAGAAGCTCTTACTAAAATTCAGGAGTTTTTGGAAGCCTTTATCTGCCCATTTTGCTTAGAGCATCTTGCTACAGCCTTCTGCAGCTTCTACAATCCCTCTGAAGAAACAATAGACTGTGCCCACACTCTTGTGTTTATGTTGCCTCTACTTCCTCTATTTCACATTTAAGTTTCACACATAGAAGAAAAGTGTGCTCGTAACGAGCTAAAGATGGAATGATTTCGACCTGGATATTACATTACAGTTTCAGCAGTGCCATTAAAGCTCCCTTAGCTCTTGTACACACACCAATTACAATTTGTCCAGCAGGCAGCCTTGACTTCAGGAATAAATTAGGTTCTTCTCATGTTTGACGAACCACCTGTCACTCCTATTACAGCCAACTACAGTTCCACGAGCACGGGGTGTACCTGGACAACTGATTCAGTTCCCACCATTCATGCAACACCTTCCCAGATGTGTTCCCCCCAGCCCCCCCACAGGAGCTGAGGGACACACACTTTGCCCTAAATCATTCCCTGACACCCTGTACCATTGCTGTGGTACAGGCACTGAGGAAGGCAAAGGCAGACAGGAAACCACATAGGATCTTACTGGTTGCAAAGGTTTCCCTTATCTTGCTGACCCCTTTTGCCCAGTGGGAAACAATAAATTCACCTGTCCCCCAAGGCCAGGCAATCCTGTCTATCCACAGAAAGTCCAACTTTCAGATATTTTCAATATAAAGGAAGTTTTAGTTTGTTGAGTCATCACACAGTCAAGTCTCATCAGTCTTCCACCTGACCACCTAGAAATTACCATGATCACTGCCATCAGCAATCAATAAAGTCCAGCATAATAGCCAGGCAGTAAAGAGACTGTACAAAAAATATTTTGCTGATATTTGGAATTTTCTGTCTAATCATGACAGAAAAAGAAAGCTTTAATATTTAATCAAAGTAGTTATTAAATATTTTAAGGAAAAAAATTAAATTCATCATGACTATTTCCTGTTGTTTATTGGAAGAAGTAAGTTAACAAACATACAATTACTTATGACAACTTGACAGATAATATCCAGGCTTCCAAAATCTACCAGAGAAAATAAACTGTAAAAGAGATTTTAAAGGTTATGGAAGTCAGTGTTTTAAGTCAGACTTCATTTTTATCTTTAAGATGCTACAGAGTAGTCCTCACTTTGGAACATGAGACAGTTCAAACTGATCTTACAAGTGCTTGGGCACAGATGTCCCTTCTGATGGAATCCTATCCCTACCCCAAGTCATCTCCTGGTGCCTGCACAGGTTTGGATGCTCCATGACAAGATACTGCTTCATCTCTCATTTCTCCATTAGACTCGGTTCCATTCCCTCCCTGCCCCTAGGGATTAGTCCAGCTCTCCCTGCCTGGGATCCTGCCCTGCCAGCCCCCGTGCAGGTTGGGAAAGGTGGTGAGGAAGAGGGAAGGCTGTATCCCCTCACTTCCCACAGCCCCAAATCCTGAGCTGCTGGCAGCTGCTCTAACACAAAACACATACTCTAACACTGTGGCAAAGTCCTTCCCTTTCTGTTGGAGAGAAGCTACATTACCTTTAATTGTTTGGCCTCAGCCTCCTGAGCAGGAGTCATAAAAATTTCTAGTAACTTGACCCTTGGATATGACTAATTTTTCAACAACTATCATTTTCCATGCTGCCAAGGGAATTTGGTCTGGACCTTAAACTTCTTAATCTAGCTACTGGATCTGTTTAGATAGCTGTCACCTCCCTTTCCTCCCTGCTTTTCTACTGACAGGTTTTTGCTTTTCTTCTAAGCAAATCTGGATTTATTAGGGTTAAAAAGGAAAAACAAAAAAAAAACAAAAAAATTGGATTTATAAGGGTAAAAAAAAAAAAAAAAAAAAAAAAAAAAAAAAAAAAAAGGAAAAAGTTGCAAGATGACAATTTTGGTTCACTTATTTAAATAAATCCCTGGAAAGGCCATAAAATTATTGATATAGATACAACCACCAGTAATTCTAATGGCTATTGCTTGCTGTGAGAAGCAAAAGCAGACTGAAATTCAAAGATAGTACAATGCATTTTTCTTTGATGACTTACAGAATTGCTACAGCGGCATTAGGATTGTCTGATCCCAAGTGTTCCACTCCTGCACTTTAGACGGGGTGGGGGGGGTGGGGAAAGGTCCTCTGTGTAATTGTCTTTCATGCTGAAAGCCTACATGGCTTCAAGTGAAATTTAGGAAACAGAGAAAAAAATATTTGGTAAGTAGTATATCATCTGTGCTACATTGTCAGTTGGGAATGCAAATCTTTATTTGGGGCAACCTGTCTGCCAAAAGCTACATTTTTAGACAGAAAGTGAAGACTTGACCATTTTTCTGTCCCCCATTATAATCAGGAAATCATGTATAGTGATTTTACTGTCCAGGCAGAATGTCTTCATTATCACACTGAGGCAGAGGAATGCTGTAAGCCTGGGAAGGAGATTATCTCCAATAACAATGCCTCCTTCTTGTCTCTAAGTTGATTTCAGGTAATTGGATTCCTGAAGCCCTCTCCTTCAGCCTCCCAAGTTCCTTCACATGAAAGGTGGACAGAAGGGCTCATTTCAGTGATAATTTATACGTTTAACAGACTGTTAAAAAAAATATTTTGTTCAGATTTTCCAAGCTTTATATGAATATGGGAAAGCCATAAGACAGCTGAAAACAAGTAAGGATTCCTTTGGGAAGGTTTTGCTTTGTGTTCAAGAAACGAAAGGTCTGCCTTTTGCCAAAGGACAGTAAGGCAAATAAATATATCAATAAAAACCCCTCTGTGGAGATATCAGCAAGGAACTCAGTCTAGAGCCCTGAAATGTGACTTAGAAGCAATGGGAACAATCAGCTTTCCAACCCGGAATCACCACTGAGTACTACACTGTTGTGGCTGCAACTGCAGCTCCATTTCTCAAAGTGCCAAAATACCTTGTGATGTGTCTGTACATCCTCTCAGTGATTCCTTGGATGCAAAAGCCACAATTTAACCCAGCAAGCCTCTAATGTTGCTGCCAAAGGCAGCTTTCATCTTGCAAGTACCTCTTCAGAGGCACAGTAAGTCACCCAGTGCATATCCAGCCAGCACTGGGCCATCATTTCCAGAAGTGCTGCTCACCCACAGCATCCAGCACTTAAAGATGATATTCCTAGAGAAAAATCAGCTCTTGGCTTACTTACGTCCCTCTTTTGTTCCAGCATATCTATGAGTGAAGTGGGTGCAGGGCAGGAGGCCGAGGAATGCAAGATAAAGACAGGGCATGGGGTGGGGGTTGAACAACTACAGTGTACTAGGAAAGCTCAGAGGTTTAACAAAGCCTGACATGAGATTTGCCAGATGGTTCTGTACCGGATTGTAAAACTTTAAACTAATCTTCATTTAAGAGTTTTAAGGGCTGTATCCCTCTTATAAAGCCTCTTGCTCTTTTGCCTGGTTGATTCTGGTAAATTATAGATCAGACTTTAGAAAACTGCTTCCATGAACAGCAGCTCCTTAAATCTCAGCTAAACTGAGCAAGAAGATTACATGTTATTATGATGTAGCACAGCAGGATTTTTGTACAGCAAACATAATGATGTAGAGAAGGATAAAACTATCATTCTGTGCAAGGAGGTCATCCATACAAGAACAATGCTTTTTATACAGCCAGAAAATCCATCCCTACATGGTGAATCTTCACATGGCAAATGCTTTTTCTTAATGGTTCCGTAAAGAAACTCAACCATAAGCAAAACCCAAATCTGCATTTCAGGATTCAATGATCAAGCATTGCACAGCAAAGATGTCATTGGGGAGAAATTATTCTAAATACTACTGGAAGTATCTATTTCAATGGCAATTTTAGGGTAAGTGCATCTTGTTGGTTTTATGCAAGGAGAAACGATTTCCTCTGAATCCTCAGGGAAATGTCAGATAGTGTATGCAGCATTAAAAATTCAAATGGTCACTAATCTTACAAGTGCATATATATATACACTTTAATTGTAAATCAAATACAGTTCACACGGAAAAGCAAAAAGCAAAGTCACCATAGTAATGTGTAGAAATTCTTTCCACCTGCTGTTTGTATTTTCAATCTGACACAGTATCTTCACAGTTGAAATTATAGGAGAGAGAATTACAGATTTCAGACACCACATGATGACAAACTTGAAGTGAGAACAACAGAGAATAAATCCAGGTGTTCAGTAACCAGCAGTAGCAAAATTTCAAAAAAACCCCCAAGAGACTGAGACCACCAAGTTCTCAGAGTTGATACAGTAATTGAATACTAAAATCGTGGCCTATCAACCTTTTGAACAAGTGATGCAAATTCTTAAATCTATTCAGCTCCAAGTCAGCAGCCCATTGAAATAGCTTTAATTTTCATTTCCTATACATGATTTTGAAAGCAATGTAGAGATGTCAAATGACCTTCTTCTTCTTTCTCTTTTTTTTAATTGAAACATTATTTCCTGCACATGAAAGCTTTTGACTTAAAAGCAATCAGGTGTGATATTCACAGCTCTGCTCTTTTCAAAATGTCATGCACAGGAATTATACGGATTTATCCTAAAGCTCTCTGTAAGAATAGCAGCATTTGGATGCCTTAAAAATTGCCTGTCTATGAGAATTTACTAATGAAGACTATTGTACAACTGATTTTATTACATTTAAGTTACAATCAGATACTCTGTTGTCCTTCTGTTCATCTTGCACGTCATTCCTAACACAATTTGGACAGATTTAAAAATAATAAAAAAATTCTTAAACAATGCACAGTTAAATGCTTTCTGATCTAAGAAAAGAGGAATCCCCACAAACTCAACTAATCTTGAAGGAAAAACTTACTTCAAATTTTGATCAACACAGACCTTCTTTTTGGTTCATGTATGTAAAAAACTCTTTGCGGTAATAACTGATAAAATATGCTCACACTACATGTTCTGACTTGAAAGTATTTACATATATAAAACTAATGTGACATTATATGCTAAGGTATTCTTACATCAAGTGAAAGGGGAATAAAGAACATAATATCAAACAGCTTGTTTTACTTGCCTGAGCTCCATTTAGCTTTTCAGGAATGAATATAAATGTACACAAATCCATTTTGTGACTTGGATATAAAGCATCATGTTAAAAATGTAGTACATGGTAGCAAAACTAGGAATTTTTATATTCCTGCATATTTTCTCCAGAGTTGTTAAAATTCACATTTCTTGTTGTATCCTGTCATAAGTTTCTCATTCTCTAGGTTATTCAGGAAAAATAACAGTGTCTGTCCAGATCCACCTGGTCCAGAGATGTTTTTTTTCCTAGGACTTGTCATCTTCTTCCTCTGTGGTGTGACTAAGCTACACTTTACAGAAATCCAGCTTCTTATAAAGAACATCAGCAATTTAAATTGCTCTTTCTCTCTGAGCATTAAGTCTGAATTGGATAAAGTTGTGAAAAGGTAAGGCTTCCTAGTTTTTTTCACTTCATTCATCAAGCAAACTAAAAGCACATTATCAGAGTCCACCAGGAGTAGCAGGGACCTGGTTGATGGGGAGAGGCCTGGACAGGAATCTCACGCGCCAGTTACAGTCAGGAGAGAATGGCTGACCAACTCCTATGAGTTAAGCTTTGAAGTGTGGCAGAACTAAGGAAAATGTGCCACCTTAAATTAGATTTTTCCACAAAGTTGATAAATAGGCTTACTCATAAAGAGCACCAAGACTAATCTGCAATTCTCCTGACATTAGAGACAACATGATCTATAGAAGCCTTGTTGGATCATCAGTTCTTTTCATTTGATGTCATCCTATTTATATTCCTTATCCCCAGCTGTGACTATTCGTCTTACAAAGTATGTTTGATTTTTCTAGTGCATATTGTAGCTCTTAGTCTATGAAGTAAAATAAAAAGTGATATTGTTCTTCAGGTGGCAAGAATGTGTCCAAAACAGGCAATTGTACCATAAATAATCCCTCAAGAGATAAGGAAATACTCTTGGAAATACCTTTATTTTTCCTTATCATCTATTTGAAGATATTATTCAGCCTGTGTGGTAACCTATGGCAGAGAAATCAGACTGAATGCAAACAATGTAAGATGTAAAATAGGGAGGAACAAGGAAAGGCATGTAACTAAGGGTAACTTAAAGGTAAGAGAGGCTCCAGCTGCTCCAAGGCAGGTCACTGCAAGGGAGATCCATCGCCCTGCTTGAGCCAAGAATGTCTGGGGGCTGGATCAGCACAACTTGGGAAAAAAAAAAAAAAAAAAAGAATCTTATTATTAACACAGACATGCACAACCACATAGTAATATAATTTGTTACTTTACATGGGGTCATGACAGAGCCCACAATCTCAATAGTAAAATCCATTAAAACTCGTATTGCATTTTTGTTAACCAAAAGAAGCTGCTGCCTGTTGGCCTCTGCTTCTTCATCAGCCTTCCAGCAAGAAAGAGTATGAAAATACTGGTTTACTGTTCTCAATGGTCAACTATCATCACAAATACCCACAAAGCCCCATCATATTTCCCCTAATAGTCCTGTGCTGTACCAACCCCCTCTTCACTCTGTGTCAGGACTCGCTTCTGAGGTTACAGACCAAATGCTGCTTTGACATAATACATTTCTCTGTGTTCTTAGGGTTTGCTTTCAAGACAATCCTCATTCTCCTTAAAGAAGAACTATAAATTTCTATTCTAATTTTTTTTTTCAGATAAACATAATAAATAATAACATTATCAAATTACTTTTCTTCCTGACCTATACAACCCTTGTGCTATGCTGCCTTTCACAAGCAGGGGAATCTAAAATTCATCAGAAGCCTCAGCAGGCCAGGGACATCACTTGGGGAAGCTTCACTCAATAAAGAGATTTTGGAAGCCCCAACAGACTGAGGTCAAAGCATTTCACTGACTCTTAACTGCCTCCATAACTATGGCAGATTGGTGTCCTTGGGACATGGAGACAGGAGTGCAGACCAGGCAGGCTTAGAAGCATTCTCAGTGGGGTTTGAGTCTCTGTATTTTAAAGGATTAGGGAAGGTAGTTTAACAGATGTGCTCTCACTGTCCAGAAATCATTACAAGATTGCTTGGCCCAGATATTGGGTTGGCTTTAAAACTTAAGGATTTAATAAGATTATTACCTCTATTTCATCCATTTTCTTGTTCTTACACTATTCAGTAATATGTTCAGAGCACGGTCATGCAGCAGAGGCAGAGGTCAAGATAAGAGGCTTGGTAAAGTTTAGAAGATAAAATAATGAACACAGAAGAAACATTTTCTCCATAAGTTGTGTAAACAAGGCGAGAATTAAGAAGGCAAAGGGATGAGGGGACATTCAATTGTTTTAAATAATGGGGGAGACAGGAGGACTAATTCCAAAATACTGAGTGCTGTTAAGGATGTCTAAACTTAATGCTGAAAGGTGTCTTCACTTTAGATAAATCAGTTTGTCTTTTATGACCCGTATTGTACCTAAATCCAAGTGCAATCTCACCTACTAAATTCAAGTTTAGTTAAATCCTGACACACAATGTTTCTCAAATACAATTCCTGACAATTCCCATACTTTCTATTGTATTTTGTGTTATTCACAAGTGAGAGCAATTTCTGCACGCCCCCCCTGCCCCAGGTCAGGGTGGAGGAAAGAGAAAAAGAAAACCCAGAACATGGTATCTGAAATTTCATCTCCTGTAAACACATTATTATGTTAATTAATGCAGGTTAGCCTCCACTAATAACAGCTGCAGAGGAAAACTTTTCAAGCACAGTCCTTGCTTCATTAAAACAATCAACAATTAGTATCACTCTGAAAATATCCATTTTCCTCATTTAAACAATGGTGAACTAAAGAGCAGAGTCACACATACAGTTATTTTTCAGGCAACAGGCAATTTTTATTTCTAATGCTAAGATGAAAGACAGAAATGCTCCCTCTTTGATAAGACTGGTAAGAAAACTACTGTCATAAGTATACTAGAACATAGGAAATAGATTTCATAAGGTGTAAGATTAGAATTCAGGAGACACCTTTGAAAACAGATGCAGGTTGACACACACACTGTCACTTCCTGAGTTCCACAGCCACTCAAGATATCAAATATTTCAGCTGCATCAAGAAGTATTTCATGATGAATGCCTTGCATGTGTTTTATTATGCACTTCCATAACATAGACTCTGTTACACTGTAGATTTCTCTGCATCTCACCTCCCAGCTGTACATTGCAGGTGCAGGTCAAATGAAGACTGAGGAAAGGAGTTCAGTGGTTGGACACTCAGTTACCAGCTCTGGCCCCAAACAGAATACAACACACTTGGAATTTTGTCAGAAACATCAGGGAATATGGTATGGTTTAATTCTAGCTAGTTAGAACTTCAAAAATAGAGAAGCCATGATAGCAGAAACTTCAATTTGAGACGCCTTATAAAGAAATACGGAAAACTTTACAAGGCTTCAGACGCCATTTTGTTCCACCAAAACTCTACGTATTGTTAGGGAAAAAAAAAAGTCCCAAAACCAGGAATTACTAACTTCAGTAGACATACTTTCCATTTTCAGGTAGATAACTTCATAAATATGAACTTACTAAATTAAAGTTCTCTTTAAATCACCCTCTTTTGTAGAAATTTTGTGGTAATCAAAACTAAATCCTAGTGGAAAACAACGTTAAAGCAACTAGGATTTTGTACACAGAGCTCTTATATGTGTTAAAGAAAATGGCAATTTCTTTATTAGTGGGAATTGCTTTCATTCTTCCTGATAATGCATTCCAGGAGTAATTTGGGCTTTTGGAAATAGTCAAGGACTAAAATCATTGAAGCATCATTCTGATGCAAGTTGAAGGGTTTGCATCTCTCCCTCACAACAGAAGAGATTTGCAAATAAACCCTTGGAGCATGTGAAAAGGAATGGTAAAACCACAGAATGTGGCCATCACTGGATTTCTAAATTATTTACACTGAATTATTACTTGTCTCAAACACAATCAGTGAAAAAACACATGGCAGTGAAATCAGACAGTAGCTGCTTTTATTAATTTATTAAGTGTGTTATTCTGTCCATATGCAACTGACTGGCAATAACGTCACTTAAGACTGGAAAAATTTTCTAAAGGATTATTCAAGTCTTGCATGATCTTCTCTAATACCTGTGATGTATGTATTACATAAAAAAATCCATTCTTATCTCTAGATTGCTACACTAAACCTCCTGCTGCAAATTCTTGAAGAATATGAAACACACTCACAGTTTACAGGAATGTGACCCTTAGACCTTTTCAGATTATTCTCTCCACATTCTTTATTCCAATTCCTATGCCCTGCAAAGTACTAACTGAAGTGAGAGATCTGAACTTGCTCTAAGCAACTTTTTTGGTGACATTACTGGTTTTAACTTAGTAAAAAAGCAAAACCAACCAAACACCAAAAACCCTGACAAAACCAAACAAGCCTACGAAGTACAAAAAAACCCAGATCCAAATAAGCACTAGAAATCCAAACCAAAAAACCCAGGAAAATCCACAAAGCAAATGATCACACCAACAAAAAAAGGCAACCTAAAGCAAACCCCAAAACATCAGAACCCACAAATCAACCAAAATATTCTGTCTGTACTCTTTATTTTTACAAATGATTTAATCTTTTAAATGTAAGTGCAGCTCAGTATCATGTGTGAATTGAAATGTTACTACCAAGACAAATCAAAGAAAAGATATTAAGTGATCTATTTCTGAAGAAGGCAAATGGAAAACACTTTGCCCCACCGTCCTTGAAATATTATTGTCAGTTCTACTACAACATAAAGATAACCCACCATTATTACAACAATGCAAAGATGTAATGACCTATCTATACATATAAAAAGCATCAGCATTGAAAGGTAAAAATAACATTATTCCTTTCTTTACTGTTCCATACTTATCTCAAAGGGAGCAGCTGGAGAGAAAAGAAAGGCTGTGTAAACCACGGACTGAACCAAATGGAATTGTCTGGGCTATGACAAGCAGTGCAGATGGGTTGGATGTGCAAACACACCGGCTCCTCTTCCCCTTCCTCCTCTCCATAGCTGAACAGACTCTGCTGCTCAGCACTAGTGAAGAGGGACTCAAACAGCAAACATCACGGACTGCTCCTGGCCTTCAGAACTCCTGTGTTCACTTCTGACCCAGCATATGAGAACATTGCCAGCACCTGGCACAAACACCCTCAGCCAGGTTTGTATTGGCCAGCCCGAGCAACCTGTGCTGACAACATCCTAAAACTACCAGCACATCCTGTTTCTTTAGCAAACAGAGTTGGATTAAACAAGAAAATAAGAATAAAAATGGCACTGCTGCTCAGTCACTGGATGTTGAGACACTGCTGATTAAGGTATTAACTGAAAAGCCCAGAAAGACAAACCTTTTGAATCAGGCAATGAAAAGACATTTTTTCTCCTTTGTAGACAAACACTGATTATACTAGAAAAATTTAACGACTGCAAATATAAAAATCACAGCTAAAATAATTAATAAAAATGGCAAATGACATACAGACAAAATGACTTAAAAGACTTCCCTCAAAACCACCTGCTTGTGATACACAGCAAAATGAGTGTGTCATGCGACAGATATGAGACAAGAGACACATCAACAGGGATGGAGGAAGACTTCTGGAAAGCTGAAGATCAAATAAGAAATGCAAAACTACTTTCTGTGTTAAATATGTATGATAAACATCAACTTCAAGACAACAGCCCTAATCCTACATTGTCCTGAATCCTGACAGTGAGGAATTTTACATAACCTTGCATCTCTACTCCATGGAAAGCTTAAAGAAGTGTGTTACATGAGTGGATTTTTAGTCTCTTTTTAAACAATCTTAGCAAGGCCAACAGCAGTAAATAGGAGATAGGAAACTATCATAACATATTATACTCCTATTCTTAACACATCAATGAATCACACTACAGATTTAATTACCTGTCCCTCTTCTCTACCCAGCCCATCACACAGAGGATCTAGACTCACTTTTCACTAGATGAAATACCAGTAATACAGAACTCATATTTCAGCTTCCCTTCAGATTATGTCTATAAATGCAGGAACTATGACAAAAACCACAGGGTTTACAGAAGAAAGAAAACAAACAAAAATCAAAAAAACAAACCCAACCCAAAGACACTGGAAATATTTCTACTTCTCTATTTGCACATTTTTCCAACATTTGCCTCTTATATTAAAGGAAATTCTCTACTATAGAGATACCACTGATTCAGTTTAAGGAAACCAGTTTGTTTCAGCAAAAATTAGCATGGAAGAACCTTATCATAAAAGGCTAAAATGGCTATAAAGGAAATTACACAGCTCAAATAAAGTCTTAAATAGTTATCTCCTTGCAAAAGTTTAATGTTATATCTCAACCAGAAATCAGATTAGCTTTAAAAAATGGTAATATTTCCCTCCCAGAAACACATTGGGATTTCATGGTTTTCTTTTTCCTTTCTGTTTCAGTCATTAGGAAGCCATCCCTAGTATATAAAATTTCTTCAACCAATTTTCTGCCAACAATTGGCTTATTTAATTTACCTCAATCATAAATTCCCAACCACAAGAGTAGATTCTTTGCTGCTTTGAAATCTGCATTTAATTCCACATTCCTTCCTTTCATTTCAGAAATGTCTACCTTTATCTACATAATTTTACTTTGGGCCATCATTTAACTTAGTCCTCCCTAGCCAGAAGTCTTAGCAGACCCTCCCACCAACTTGTTCCTTCAGTACATTGATTTGCTGTCTCCTCTAACTATCCTCCACAACAAATCAATCCTTTGCCTCTTCCAACTTTTCTAGAGATTTACCTCTTGCCTGCAACAGGAAAGTTGTCATCAACCTTCTTTTCCTTTTTTTGCATTTCCCTGTGGCAGTGAAGAAAGAATAATCTAATCCTAAGCATTTGCCATCACAGCTGGGTTCACGAAGAGCCAATTTGCCCTCAGTATTCCCAGTCTCACTGCCATCACTATCCATCAGAGCTGGAACACAACAGGAACACCAAGAAAGTGCTGCCACACACCAAGAAGTTCCCTAAACCCACCCACTCACACAAACCACTGCACCACAGTTAGGAGTTCCCTTAGGATATGCCTTTCCATCCTCTGGTTTGGGAATACTTCTCTCACTTCTTTCCATTTGCCTCACTGTTAGAGTGCATCAGAAAAAAAAAAAAATCAGGAGAAAAAAAATCTGAGTATCTAGGATTTGATCTCAACTGACTAATGACTGGAATTGGACACACAAAGAACATTGTTAAGTTCTGCTGAGAGTGATTTCTGTGCCTCAACAATCTGAAGCATAATTAAGAACCACTCAGACATCCTGGAGGAAGTCAATTTCATATGAGATGTTATTTTGGAAAGGCCAACCACATCGTTAGCCAAGTCAGCAAGACAGGAAGAAAATGGATACAGATAAGGTAAACATTCCCAGGCTACAGAAACATTAAAATGAATGGTGCTGTCCATCCTAGAAGAAAACAAAGCATGGCATAAGATGATCTATATATTGGCACACAGGTATATTTGTAGGTTGAGTAAGTCACACAGTGACTGCTGGCAAAATTCTACTTCAAGAAGTGGGGGAACCAATTAAATTAGTCTGTTGATTTTTAAGAGCACAAAAATCTTGAGTACTGTATGGTTGGAGTGCTGAGCACATCAGGGATTTCACAACATGGCATTAGAGGGTAACAATATTCAGAGCTATAATAATTAAGACAAAATAGACACGATCTCCAGAGAGCAGTGCAGAACCTTATTTTCCAGCACCTTTAAGCTATTCTAGGCTGTGGGAGTGAGATCTTTATAAGTGATAATTCCACCCTATGGCACTTCTAACACATTTTTCATAAACAACTCACATTTGCCCGTGTTAGTTCTGGTGTGCTTTACAGTTTTAGCAACACAGCATTTCTTGTTTCTGCAGATTTGCATTTGTCCACACACATTTGATGTGAGCTGGCAAACCACAGCTCGTCTCCAGAGCAAAGCAGCCCCTGAACAACACGAGACCTCCTGCTGACAGGCAGGCTATGCCAAGATGTCACCATGTGTGTGTTCCAGTGACTTAATTTCAGAAGCTCAAAGTCAGAGCTCTGAGGACATGGCTTTCTGGGTGTGGGCAGGGCAAAACACAGCACTTCATGGTTCCCATCACAGCCCACGCCCAACCCGCTACACATCGCACAACCATGGCACCAGTGAAACATGCACAGTCACTGAATCATTCAACAGTTGCCATTTCAGTAAGCTACACAGTGTGTTAAACTGCTTTCCAGCAATAATAGAAGCAGATAAATGAAGAAACCATTAGGTAGTAGCAGGAGATGAGTTGTCCTGCATTTGCCAGAGCATGTTGTGATAGTCAGCTTCCCATCACCCATGTTAATAAAGTAAAAGTAGTTTGACTCTCAGAGAAATCAATGAACGACAAGTTTCATGAGAGAAAGCAGTAAGTTGCAATAGTTTTAACACAGAGAAGTAATAAAGTAATAAAAAATTATTTCAGAGAATTTAAAAGAAAGGAAAAACTAAACGTGGTGGGGCATAAGGTCAGCTCCCTAATGCACAGTGCACATTCACTAGCGTAAAAACCTTTTATGGTTTCCTGAGGCTCAACACGCTCTTTTCTGCTTTTAGATGTCAACAGGTTCATCCTAACTGTGCCCTCAGCATTCGTAAATCATCCACTTCATTATCAGCCAGTGCTGTGAGAAGAAACCTAGAGAAGTTAACTACCAAACACCCCATTGCCAGCACAGCACTCGCTCCTCAATTTGAAACTTGTATTCCTGAGACTGCCCTCTGTGCCAAGCGTGAGGAGATCACCTCTCTGAGAGGTGTTATGAATGCAGCACTGACCCAAAAAAACCTGCAAGCACCTTGGCCTTGCTGACCCAATGCTATAAGTTATAGACAGGTTCTCCACCAGAATCACAAACTGCCCTGTAGCACAGAAGGAACAACAGCAAAGCAGCACTGCAGCAAAAAGGCTCCTCATGCAGCTGTACCTGCTGGTTGCCCTTCACAGCTCCTCCAACAGATCCAGGGAAAACTACAGCTCATGTACTTATACTTTTGCCAATAACAACCCAAACACTGCTACCAGGGATAAACCCCAATTGATTATGTGTTTCCAAAGATTATTCCCAAGCTGAAAGCTTTTCTCACAGTGTCTGACTGTGAAAGGGAGAGAACAGACCCAGCTCTAATCCATAGTCATTCCCATTTCCAGAGGAGGTTTCTCTAGCACAAACAACCCATGTTTGCAGCCATTCGTCCTTGGCTTCTTGTTTCCCAGGCTGAAGGTTTGCTAGTGTTCACAGCTTACATACATCCTTACAGAGACATATGTGTTCAGGTTTCTTTCCCATAAACATGACAATTCAAGTGAAGTCATCAGCCCATGAAACAGTCATGTGAGCTAAAGTGTCTTCTGGAACCTGATTTTCAAACCCTTTTTATTAAGGCTGTAAAAGGGGTTTTGCTTGTTTGTAAGATTCCTAGCAACATAAAATCATGCTATAAAAATCCCACACCTGTAAATACCCTGGTTTTGTTTTTTCTTCCCTTCAGAAAACCAGGAACACATGCCCATTTGTATGGAGCTTGTGCTGTGGTATCTGGCAGCATGACAACCACATTTTACACAAGTTGTCACCAAGAGACTTGCCCTGGCCAGAATAATTTTGCTAACCACAAATGGCTATGTGCAGCAACATCCCCCCAGTAGGAAATGGCTTTGTCCATACTCTGTGTGGTCAGAAAGTAAGAATACTTTCCAAGTAACTGAAATCCTTTGAAACTCCCTGGTCTACTGTTTTGTTTATGTTGGAATAAACCCAAATGTCTCAGATCAGATCTACTTTCCCAAGGAACTCTCAAAGCTCAACTTTTGTTCCCAGTATCTTTATGAAGAATAAAACAACTGGAGATGTCTCTGCTACTCTTTATTTATATTATGTTAGCTAGTACTGGGTGCCAGCACAGCACGAAATATTAATTGTTAAAAGACTAGGCTTTTCTTCTTTGAGGGCACAATCCAGACTGCATATCAATTTACAAGTATTTTATCAATCATTTATAGTTAATTTTAGTATATGAATAAAAACACTACTTGTAATTAACTTTTGTCCCTTTTTTATACTTTTGCATATATATATATGCACCAACTTAAGTAATGAAATGCACTATCTCTTGAAGGTAACTAAGAAAAGTAAAGAGATTTACTGAAGTGTTAAGTGTACAAAAATAACTATACAACTAGTGTGAGTTTTAACACAAAGTGCATAGTTTTAATAGATTTTTTTTTCTTCAATCAAGTAACCTTCTCTAGTCTCTCAAAAATATTTTAAAGCATCATAGGTACAATATAATTGCAGAACTACAAAGATCTGTTATGACTGACATGGCACTAATAGTCCTCGTGGGTGTACCTTTCTTTTAAGAAAGAATCAAAATTTATTGTTTTCTGTCTTTTCATCACAAATTGCATTGTTGTGGGTTCCTTTTTTTTTAAAAAAAACACATATTCAAGTAGTTTCCTCACAGCTTTTCTTCTTTTTGAAGCTGAAGAACTATTTCACCACTTCAGACATAATAGAGCAAGTAAGCCTTCTATTGAACTCCAATGATTAAATTACTAAACTAACCCTTCCTGCAGTAAGAGTTGAACTTCAAATGTTTATTTAATTTCACTTACTCTTCTATCCTTTTAGTTATCTATTGCCAGCCATCTGGATTACCACCATCAATAAAAATTGGTTTGTGCTGTTAGGCTGGGGTCAGCATCTTGAAAAGACTCTCCGTGTCTAATTATATGGATTTACAATTACAACAGTGTAAAACACTTAACATCCACATGTTAAAGCTATAACTTATAGCCTATACTGAAATAATTACACCAGGGAATGCTGTTATGTACTCTGTTCCCCGGAGATAAGCAGTGTAAGATCCACTCCCAATTACTGTCATGACACCTGAGGAGATGCATGTCCCAGCCCTGGCCCAAACCATAAAATGGCACCAATTCAACAGGGCACTAATTCACACAAGATAAAGTGTTGGGGAAGACAACGCCTACGAAAATTGGAAAA
>VXBX01004843.1:844575-858513 GCA_013400415.1 Scytalopus superciliaris | reverse complement strand
AAAAAAGAGGGGGGGGGGGGGGGGGAGAAGGGAAAAAGAAAAGAAAAGAAAAGCAATTGGCACATCTGCATTCCGTTCCCATGGCGACAGAAAGCACCGCGCTCTCTGCCGAGCCTCCCCGGCACGTTTTCCCAGCTGGCGTGGAGCGAGCGCCCCTGGCCGGGGCCGGGGTCCCCCGGGGCCCCCCGCACCCTGGGNGGTTATGCTGCCCCATCGTTTTCTCCGCAGTGGGGATCCCTTGCAGAGGGAGAGGGTAGCACTGCAGGGCTGACTCGCATTTGCCCACCAGCGTGCAGGGATGGTGAGAGGTGGGAGCCCCCCGCACCTCAGAGGCAGGTTTTCCACCTTCCCTTGCACGGGGTAATGGCGTCAGATGCCACGTAGGCCCGCAAAGCTAAATATGCCTGTGCACCCTTCCAGGGCCAGCAAAGCACCGCCATAACCACAGTAAGGAAAAAGGATCTCAGCCTGAATTTGGCTATACCGGGAGAAAGAAAAGTTCTGAGGAGCTGTTATTATATATTCTAATGAGAAGTCATTGGAGAAATTAAAAAGGGCAGAGAAAGACGAAGACGCCAGCACTAATTCCGCAGGAAGCCTCCCAGGGAAAAGGCTGTGTGAGTGTGAACGCTGAAAAGCATGAAGGCCTGGAATTAGACTATCATTTAGAAAGCGTTACTAATCCGAAGTTACAGCAGTAATTCCATGATTTGCTGGGTCCCACACGCAGCGCCAGAATTAAAGATACGGATTTTCTAGAAATGTAACTCAACTGTGGCACCGAGTCTCGGGAAGATCCGAATGAATCATTCATTCCAAAGGCAGCGAAAGACGTGTCATTAAGAACCATCCTCCTTCTCTCCAGCCCATCTGGAATATGTATACTCGATGCAATCCCAGAAATTGTGGAAGAGATCGGAGGTGGGGAGGAGGGAATGTAGTCCTTTCCCTCCTTTATTATGTTGGTTATTTTTAAGAAATAATTTTCCAATTATTTTCACAATATTGTGAGTGGCGCTCAATTCTTCTCCTATTTATTTTTTCCCCCTTTCGTCCACTGGCATCGAGTCAGGTGCAAACGGTTTCAGTGGAGATGCTTTAAAACTAGACTGAACAAAGCAGGAGGGAACTGAGCAAGGTGGTTGATGAATGCATTTATTCCGGAGTAATGATTTGATGGGGGATGGAGGAAAGAAACATTCAAATTCCTAATGAATATAATTCAGGAGGAATCATTCAACCAGCATGTTAGAGAAAATCTGTTTGGTGGGAGTGTTTCTGCACTGGCAGAACCCAGGAGGTATTTCTGTCCCTGGCTTTTGTAATTGCAAAAGGTGAAAATATAAAAAGAGGATCTGAGGAAAAAAATATACACACATATAATAAATGTCTTTGTGTGTGTGTATATAAATATATATATATATAATTTTATGAAATAAAATGCAAGTGTGGAAATCTGTGTCTACATGAGAACTCTTAAAAAGGATCAATTCAAGCTTTTTCACCTTGCTATTTGATCAGGTGGTCAGAAACCACCCTTGACTTCTACTTTTTTTTTCCTCCCCAAAATTGCCTGTTCTGAGCTGATTTTTAAGGTATTTTTTCAGGCTGTGGACTTGATTCACTTACCCCAGAGCAGTTCCCCTGAAGGGGATTGAGACAGGCGCTGAGCGATTTGGCCTTTAGTGTGTCCAGGAGAGAGAAATTGCAGTTGAATTTTTTTCTGGAGCTTAAATTCTTCATTTTTGCCCCCATTGTTGGCAGGAACCTGCGGGTGTTTGGGGGAGGTGTAGAGGCGACACCCCCTCAATTAACGAGGGAGGTGGCAGTGAGTGATGGGGGACAGTGGTACGAGAATTCCCAGCTCATGTGCATGTGGGTGGAGGGTGAGGAGGTGGATAAAGCCCCCCAGCAAATCCCTGCTTGTGACATACCCACTGTATTTAGAAAGTCCCTGGCAGCCCACCGACAGGTCTCTGCTTTCTGTTTTGTTTTTTTTAAAAGTGCCATGGTGAAAGAAAGGTCCCCAAGGGTCTGTTGTTGGGCCAGGGTTGGATTTTGCTACACACAGTTCCCTTTGTGGCTTAGCCTTTTGCCCTGTTTGTGTAGCTGTTGGCTGTGGATGGATCTTTCCCCCAAAAAATCAGAAGGGAAGGCATCTTTTTGGGCTGCACTGTCAGGAGAGCCCACCAATGTCCCGGCATTCCTGGCTCTTTCTCTTCTCAGTGGGACTCTCCTGGTGGAGCAATGGGATGCAGCATAGGCCAAACATGGGTGAGGTTCCTGGTGAGCTGGGCCGTGATGTCTTTGTTCTTCAGGCAGAGGTGGGGATGGGCAGGGGAGACAGAAACAGAAGAATCAGTGTGTGCCATTGGGGGATCGATGGAAAATATAATTTGTGAGTTTCACCTTGGGGAAATGATGCTCTGTGACATCGAGGGCTCCAACTCATGATTTCTCATCTTTTTGTAAAACTTGGCCACCATGCAGTGGGTTTGGCTCAAGGCATGAGGTGAAGGGGGTTTATACCAGCTACCTGAGTAAGCCAAATTCTCTTGGACTTGGGGGCAGATGGAGAAGGGGATGTTCAGTTCCTGCCATTTGAAGAAGCTGCCTTGGAAGCCAGGCCGTGCAAACCCTGCCGCTTGGTTATGGATGAAATCCCATCGATGGGCATTTTTGCGGAACTGCCTGGCAATGGTGGGTTCAATGCTCAAGGCTGGGGTCAGCCATTTCTTTTGTCTCTCTTGGCTCCCAGCCCCTCCCCACACCCCTGACACAGAAGGATGGTGCCTCCCTTTACCTGCTGTTCTGCCCCGGCTTTGTCTGTGGCACCGGAGAAGGGGCAGAGCCCAGGGACTTGGATGGTACATCCAATCTGTGGCTGTGGATGGGTGCTGCTTGTTCACCAAGGAGGCATCACGGCTGCATGCTGGAAACACACTTTCTCATGTCTGGGTGGAGGGAAGATGCTAATTTGGCATCTGTGCAGGTGCAAGCACTGAGGTGCTGGTGCCTGGCACGTGGCGGTTCACATGTGCCATTCGTGGTGTTGGGTACCGTGTGTCACCCCTGCAACTGGTGCTTCCACATCATGGCCCCTCAGTTGTCCTCAGTCTCTGGATGTCCCTGGGGGCCACCAGCATAAGATGGATCTGTGGCTGCCTACGCTGGCTTCCCCACCATGTGGTACTGGGAGTTGCCCTGGAGAGGTCGGGGATTTCAGTGTTCACAAGCCAGAAAGGTGTTTGCCAAGAGCCAAGCTGGAAAAACATCATCTTGGGCTTCTCACCACCCCTCTGTCCCTCTGGGCACTGTCCCATGTGTTTGGGACCAGGGCTTGCACATGAGGCTGGGCCATCACACTGCCCACAGCCAGGCTCCTGGGATCTGCAAAGAATCAGGATGAGGCTCTGCCTTTCGTGTTTTCTAATATTTATTCAGGGGCTCAGGTTTGGTTAGGAGCGTTTGCCTCGAAAGCTGAGGAGTGGGGGTAAAAAAAAGAAAATGGGGGGAGCAAAAGAACACAATCTCCGGCAGTTAGCTGTCTCTTGGAAACTCGGCTTGCTGTTCCTATAGAGGCTTTCTCTTTTCCTTCACCCTGGTCTGGCCTTAAGTACCACTTTAAGCGGGCTTTGCTCATTCACATCCAGGCTCCTTAGAGCAATTGAGCCTGCGGGGGTTTGAAAAGAAGGGACAGTCCTTCAATGGCAGGACCTTGGGCCAGGCTAATTGGTTTTGGTTCAAGGGGATACTGGATTTGTGAAAAGCCCAAAGACATCTTTCCCACGCCAAATCCCAGCTCTTCAGAGGGGGAAGTGAGGGGTGCTGGGTGGAGAAGGGAGCTGAAAGAAAGGTGGTTTAGTTGAGGAACCTCTGTAACAACGTGGACGCCCACCAGCCTCAGCAGGGATGGGTGCAGCGGGGGGCAGTGCCCAGGGTAGCACAGCAGCAGGGGGATGGCATCACTCCTCCTTGGGGCAGGTGGATGGCGGTGGCTGGCTCCCGGTGGCACTCTGGCAGTGATGGCCTGGTTTCTAAAACCAGGCTTTTTCAGTGCATGCCAGACTCCCGTGGAGATGCCAGCAATGAAGGAAGGATGGGACCTGGGTCCAGAAACCAAATCGCTTCTATGTGCTCGCCTGTGCAGCCATGGGGTGAATTTGTTGAGGTCTCTTGTATCTCATTTTGATTTAGGAATTTATTTATTTTTAAACATTGACTCTCTCTGGCACCATTCCAGCAGTTCCACGACCTTTACTCTCCCCAATCCATAAAAATCACTTAATTATTAGGCTGAAAATCAAGGCTTGGAAACAAAGCCAGCTTATGGGACCATCAGTTCTTGATATATTTCCTGAGAGGACATATTTCTGGGCACCTTCAGAGCAGAGCACGCAGCTTGTTGGATATGAGATATCAAGGCATTATTTATTGAGGAAGTCTTCACACTCCCTCATCTGTTATAATTAACTGATGACATTTTTTCTTAGGTTCAAAATATGGTGAAAAAGTATAATTAGCACGAAGCTGAGGCACTGCATTAAAATGTCTCCTATAGTTAATGTGGGGTAGTCGTGCTATTTATTATAGGAGGAGCTGGCTCTGACCTCTGTGTTGCCTAACACTTTTTATTGTAAAGATTCTTGAACTTTTTTTTCTTTTTGAGCACCTCTGACACTCCCATTGTTTGCTGCAGGCCCTTGAAATTCGTCTGGGGGAAGCGCTTAGGCTCAAGAAATGCCTATTCTTTGTGCCTTAAATTCCTTTCAGGTTTAACTGAATTATGAATTGTTCAGAATCGCGATTTGCCTTCAGTTGCCTCTTGTTTGGGGGTGGGTGGGGAGAATTAAAATTTATTGTTTCCCTGTAATAATAATAACAGATCAGGAGCAGGGTGAAGCCATAGACTCCCACCACTTTATTGCAGAGCTCTGGACCAGCCAGGGAAGGTGGGAGGATGTTTACAGCCAACTCCATCACCCCTTTCCACCTTTAGTTCATATCCTTCCAGTATGGCCCCACCTCTTGGGAGAAAGCTCCTTCGGGTCCTGGAGCCAGGAGGAAAAAGTGTAGGGGGTGTGGGTGTGTTGGCCTGGCACTGCCAGCCCCAGTGGTCCCCTTCCCCGCCGGCCCCAGGAGAGCAGCCTTCTGCCGCTGCCAGATAACATTAGTCCTGTATTTCATAGTGGCAGAAATCTGTGCCGAGGCTTGGGGCTTGAAATCGCTCTGCCCATGCAGGATGAAGCAGGGATGGGTGCGGGGTGGAGGAAGGGGAATTTGTTACACTTGCCTACAATTGTTTTTCTTTTTGCTTATATAAACAATCTATTATTTATTAGCTATAAATAATGCATTTTTCTGTATGTTTAGAATGCACGTGATTTCTGTATATTAAAAATGTACATGGTTGAAGGCACCAGAGCAAGCGCTGGCAAGTCAGGGGGTACCCGATTTCATTTTGACCATGAGACGTTAATTCAGCCTCTCCCTGCCCGTGCCCTTATGAGGCTGACAACACGGTCACAGCCTATTTTTAGCTCACTCCCTCTTTTCCTGTCCAGAGTGGCTGCACAGCGAGGTGGAATTAAGGTTGCATGGACAGCCATAAATTGGACACTTCCTAACTTTGAAGTGCTTGACCACGCAATCTAAGCGAGTGCTCTTCAGGGCAGTATTTCTGCATGTGGCATTAACTGCATTGGCTGGGCACGTCAAATACAGGGGTAGAGAAGCCTTAGAGCAGAAAAGACCTATCAGACTATTGAAAGTGCTCGTTTGAATAGGTGGGGGAGTCAGCAGAGCCTACACTTGATCTGAGCTAAATGGCCAAGAAGATGTCTCCAAGCTGAGAGGGGGAAGCCTTTGTTCCTTCAGTCCTAGCCTTGATGTTTTCTTTGCCTTTCGTTTTGCCTCATTCCCTCCTAGGGAGATTTGGACTCCTGCTCTGGAGGGACCTTTGGCTTGCGTAGTGAATTCATGTGCTTGTGAAAGTGAGGGTGTCCCCAGGAATGTGCACACGTACTCACGCTCCCATCACTGCACCAGGAGACGTGTGCTACCAGCTCACAGATACTTGCTGATTGGCATCCTTGCCTTGCCTTGCCTTGCCTTGCCCACTCCCTCTTTCCCATGTCGCTATCAGAAGCCGTTCCACACATTGGAGGGAAAGGAGAGGCCTTTGTGTTTTACATAGGAGGGATAATCTCATTTTTAACTGCTGGAAGAATCACTCCAAAGGTGATTATATGCAAAGCACATTTATCATTGCTTGAAATAGAACTTTTTTTGGTTTTGGGGTTTTTTTTTGTTTTTTTTTTTTTCTTGCTTACTGGTGGGTATCTCCATTCTGGCTCTCAGTAATACTGATGCTTGGCTGTCTGTTTTCTAGTGGAGTGGACACCATAAGCAAATCTGTCTGGGAAGTAAGCAGCCTTTTGTTTTACTTTCCTGGGTGTAATGCAGTCACAGCCCTTTGCACATACCTTGTGCTGATACCAGAGCATTCTCCCCTGGCCAGCAATGTATTTGCCCTCGGTTATAATTACTTGACCTGGCAGTTTTGCCTTGTGGATTCATGGAACCTGATACCTGCCTGGGGCAGTTTCTGGATCGGCACAGGTATCTAAGTGTCCTACATTTGGGTTTCCATTGTTCAGGTTTGGCTTGTGTTTCATGAGCATCTCTTTCATAACTTTCCCCCTTTCTCCTGCCTCTCAGTTCAGCAAAGGGCCTGTCTATCTGGATGCAGGCAATAAACATCTGTTCTCACCCTCACTTCTGTTAATGAGATAGAGACAGGTAAGCATCACACATACCAACTTCCCTGCTCTCAGCAACATCAAGGAAACGGTGACAAGCTATTAATGGAAAGTGATGGTCTGGGTGCTAATTAGTGCTTCCTTTTCAACTTTTACCTACATGTCTGCCGAGATGCCCATCCCAGTCTCTCCTCTCTCCTTGCATCCCTTTGTTTCCAGCACGTTCTGTGTTCACTGTGCACATCCCATGTCAAAGAGGCTTCTCTCTTTATTTTTTCCCTACCAATCACTTTCTGCATCCCTTCATTGCCTTTTTTTTTTTTCCACTTTTCCCCTGCACCCTCATTCTCCTGTGGTTGTTCCAGGCAAAGAATAAGCACAATATTATAGTAGGATTTGAAAGCTCGGGGATGGGACACGTGAAGTTGGTCAGGAGTTTCTTATCTTCATCACTGGGTAGCAATATTTGCTTGTGGCACCAGTGCACAGGGTCAGATTACCTTGGGGACATGAGGTCAGAGATCTGTCCCCTCTTCCCACAGGTAATGCTGTAGCGAGGCTCCCAGCAGCTCACAGGTCTTGATCATGGAGTAATTAGTATTTAAAGCAGATCCTCTGGTAATGCCCAGAGACTAAGTAGGACAGGCCTCCGTGGTGTGAGCCTGCAGGAGATGACAGGTCCTGCCCCAGAGAGCTTGTGGTCTAAACTCTAAATGATTTTGCTGTCCACCAGACCCTGTTAATGGCTGTTTTTTGAGATCCAGCCTGATTTATGCTGCTGCAGCAACATGATTCCTGGTCTCAGCTTGGTGCCCAGTCTCTCCCGTTTCTCTTTCTTCTGGTCCCTGGGCTCTGCCCCTTCCCCAAGGACCCTAATCATCCCCTCCTCACCTCTTTTGCACGGGCTGTGGGTTTCTTGCTGCCAGGCTTGTGTCCCAAGGAGCTGCCTAATCTGCCCCTGTCATTCCCAGTCACAGGCTCTGCACACGCCATAGCTTTATGGGGAATGCTTGCAGGGCAGTGGGAAGAGGCAGCCATGGTTTGCACATCAGCTAATTAATTTTCATGACTGAACGATGCTGCCTGGTCTCTTGTTTATACTCCTCGCCGCTCCCCTTCTCCCCCTCCTTGCTGACACACACACAAGACGACACATCTCGTAGGAACGTCAGCATCCTTCCACAGCCTTGAGACGCGAGCGGTTATTCTGTTGGCTTGTCAAACGCGGGTTTCCCTGCTTCATGGTACACAGGGGCCCCCTGTTTCACATTTGCTGATTCTTATTAGACCCAGCGCGCCAGGGCCTTGTCTCTCCCCGCAAAGCAACGCGCTGCATCCCATCCATAAATCCAACCCTGGAACAAAGCCTCTTCTACCCTGCCCCATATTTCTACCCAGCCTGCCCACTTTCCCCTCTCTCTCTCTCTCTCTCTCTCTCTCTCTCCCCCTCTCCCGTGCTGAAGGTTTCCTAGTGCCAGGGAGATATGATAATTCTTGTGAAGAGAGCATGAAATGCCTCTGCTCTTTGTGTCTGTTTAATTCAATGAGAATCCCAGCCCCAGATGTCATGAATGGTGGGCTTTGTGCTGGCCCTTCCTAAGCCCTAACCGCCAGCCCAGCTCTCTGTCTTTCTTGTTTCCCACCACTGGATACTGATTAACAAACTAAATTATTTTTCCTCCCTAATGATGTTTTCCCACTTTGCCCACCAGGCTGGAAGAAGCCACGGGGAGGAAAGAGTTTGTGCAAAGGATGAGATAGCCAGGGAGAAAATTAAAGAGACAGTGTTGCTCCCTGGGCTCTGGCAATGCAGGTCCGCTCAGCTTTATTTCCTTATTAGAGAATGGGGTCGTGTCTGGCTCTATTTTATGTGGCTGGGTGTATTTCAGCCAAGGGATGGGCTTGAAAGCATCTGCACAAGGTATGCTCTGGAGCATGCCAAGGTCCGTAACTCACTTGCAATTGTGTGTACGAGTTTGCACAGCCCCAAATTTAAGGTCTCTTTTCCAGCCATGAGTGACATCCAGTAATTACTTGACATCCGTCCGTGCATATGGGAACCTCTTTCTAATTGAGACAAATTCTCTTTTCCCTTAATCAGACATGACTGAGAGTTCGTGGAGTGGGATGCCTTGGGAAGGGCTGGGACGTCTCCACCTGAGCAAGGAGAGGTGAGTCCCTGGAAGTCTTGCTGAAGGATCAAGTCCAACTCGTGCATGGGAGACCAGCTCTTTTACCTGATCCCTTCCTCCATCCCACAGCCAAATTCCCAGCCAGGCTTTTGAAATAGGGCCAGTTGTTAGCTGCTGCTGCTAGAGAAGACCAGCAGTGATAATCCAGGGAGACTGGATGGATCTGGAAGCAGGTGGCCAAGGAAGGATTGTGCAGAGCCACCTGCTTCTTGGTGCCCAGCAGTGCCTCCTTGCTGGGCACCAGCGAAGCTGTGGCCAGCAAACACTGTCCTCGAGCAGAGAAAGAGGATGGGTATCAACTTTGTGAGCAGAAAAGGCAGTAGAGAGGGAGAGAGCTTTTCAACAATGACCTGGCAGTCTGAACTCTGCAGTTGGGCATCACTGAGAGTGGGTTGGTTTGACATTTTGATTTTTTTAAAAAGAAAGCAAACAAAAGACCAGAGGACTCCCCCTATGCTGATTGTGTGGAATCCTCTCAGCTGGTACATGGGCAGGGTCACCTCCGATGTACAGGGCATGACAGAGAGCTGGGCATGCTCAGGAAAGCTCTATGGTGGTTCAGGGTGCAGCCCTGTATTTATGAGACAATACAATTTATGTATGTATCTCTCACAATTGAGGCCTCCAGTCAGAGAGGGCCAGAGCATTGCCTTTCCCTGTACAGATCTGGGGAGCTTGAGCAGGCTCAGCTTGTAGAGCAGCTTCTGCTCTCAGAGCCACACTGATGCTGCAGTATCCAGCCACAGTTCCCCTTTTCCTCAGCTTCGACTTGAAGGGGGAATAAACAGAGCAAAAAGAGTTGCTTGCCTGCACCCACCAAACCCCTGCAAGCACACCCACTGCATCTAGCAAAGCACTGCCTTGTGTATGGCCTTTGCTTCCCACTGCAGTCACATCTGACCCTTATTACTTCTGCAAGGTAGAACAAGGCAGGAAAAATGGCTGTGCAGTGAGTTTCTTCATGCGCCAGGATTTATTAAGAACAATAGGGGAAATCAATCCATCTATGTAGAATACATCGCAGGCTGCAATGGGATAAAGCATTTATTCCGCTCTTGAAGGGTAGAGCTATAACTCATGGGAGTTAGTGCTCTGGAGTCCCTTCCCTTCATGTGTGCAAAGAAATGCTTTAGCCCATGGCAACCTACCAGCTATTGAATTTGTGTGGAGAATCTGCCGTCCTTCCCCTCTGCTGGCCCCTTTTTGGAAGGCGAGTCACTCATTAAAACACACCTCTGGAAAAATGAAGGGGCTGTCGGTCCGAAGGCATCTCTGCATCTCGGTTTTAGTTGAAACAGAAAGGGTACAGAAATGTCCCAGTGATGTAAAAGCAACCCCCCACCAATTCTGAGAGGACAGATTGTGCTTAAACCAACGCAGGATTTGCTGCAACTTTCTGCTGATGCCCAAGGACCAGGCGCTGCAATTACAGTGGAGAGGGATGGGCTGGGATGTTGTGACAAGGCTGTGCAGATGCTGTGCAGGGAGATGTGTGTTGTGTGGCTGAACACCTCCAGTGCTGACTAGATAGATGTGTGTGTATATATATAAGTACTCCCGGTGCCCAGCTCTCTGCTCATGGTGGAAGGCATGCGGTGCAAGGACTGGAGCAGTAGTTAACAGGGGCAAAAGGTGACCGGGATTTGTTATAATCTTTCTGAGTGTGAGTGTGAAGGCGCGGGGGGTGGGGTGGATGGCATTAATAGTCAAATGGTATTTTCACTAAGCCTATTTTCACTGGGTCTAATCTATGTTGTGGGAAGAGGGTCTCTTCAATAGGGCAGACCCAGTGAGGCTGGTGAGCTGTTTGGAGGGGTCTGGGCAGCTGAGGAGTGTGGGCAGGGGAAGCGTGGCAGTTGAGCGGACACATCAGACGGCCTTCCTCAGCAGAGATGACTTGGTAGGTAGCATGCTGTTGGGCAGATGGGGTTAATTCTTACACCCAAATCAAAAGGCAACCGAGGGGGGAATGTTTTATTAATGAAAGCAGCCCTTTGTGAGTATTCCTCCCGAGGCACGTTCCCTCCACCCGCTGCCTTCCCCCCTGGCTGCTGTCTGGCCCCACGTCTTGCTCGGTACCTGCTCAGCTGCCACTCACCCACTGATAGGTTTCATCAAGAAATGTCTCCATAAGCGTCTAAGTCCTGAACCTGGGTATGTGGGGTGGGAGGAGGAGGAAGGTTGGGTCCTTGGCCATGCTGGAGACAGGGATATGCCACAGACAGGCAGAGCTTGGGCTGTCACAAGTTTCATGTCAGCCCATTGATTGCTGCAATAGTGCTGCAGGAGTGACCTCTTGCTGGTACCAAAGAGCAAGAGAAACAGAGTGCAAGGTAAAATGCTGGTTGAAAGTGGGTATGTCAGTGGGCTGGGGATGAAGGGAACGGTGATGCTGGAGATTGGGTTGGGGAGGTTGGAAGTGCCTTGTCCACCATTCAGCCTCCTTCACCTCCCGCTGCTGTGCTGCCTGCCAAGCAGTGAGCTCAAGAGAGGAGCAGCAGATTTCTGTGCACCAGAAAGCAGCCTCTCCTGGTCTTTCTTACCCTGCGGTCTCCCCATGCCCGTGACCTCGGGGGCCCTGGACAGCTTGTTCTGCCAAAGGACAGGGCCGTGGGAGTGGAGATTATTTCTGTTGCTTTGTTAAAAATAAAACAAAAGCTGGTTTATGACAATTGATTCAGGAGAAAGAGGAAGTGGAGCTCAATTCCCAGAGCACCTTTTAGCAAGGCTCTCCATGTGCGCGCGCGCGTGTCGTACGCGTGTCAGAACTGAGCACCCACGGAAGGCCGGGTCGGGAAACCTCACATGGAAGCGGGGAAAAGACCCCAGTGCATGGCTGCTTCCCTGAGGGAACCCCCGCAGGGCTAATGTTTGATCTGAGGCTCGGTTGTACTCCTCTGAAACCTTGGGATGTCAGGAGCTCGAAGGGAGCCTGGGATGGAAGAGGATGCTATTTGCATTTTCCTATGAATGCATCTATTTGTATAAATCTGGTGTCTCTGTGCATGCGCACACTCCCCTACGCATGCATTTGTTTGAAGAGCAACACACTGTCCCCATGGTGTTCTCTGCTCAGGGCCAGAACTGGTTAGTCTGAAATTCAGACTCTTCCTGGAGGAGCTGCAACTCCCCTCCCCGCTTCAAATCTAGTGATGGCTACGGACATAGGAGTCCCGAGATGGTTCACCATGCAATAGTGGAGTTTCATTGTGGGGGATGAAGGCTCCCCCTTTCAAATTTGCACAGACATCAAAAGAGTCTGGAAGGTTCAAACAGATCACAACGTAATCAAAATGCCAAGCCACCGTCTGCTTCTGCCTTTGGGTTGACAAGCAGGATTAGCACCCAAGGGAAGCAGGGTGTAATAGTGTTTCACGGGCACTGTGAACAGCCCAGAAGTGTGTGGAGTACAGAAAGGTTAGCCAAAGGGCAGGTCTAGCTACAGACATACGGTTGGGGGGCAGATTTTAAAGCAAGGAGCTGTACGTGTACAACCTCCGTGGATATTTACTTTAGCAGAAGGCAGGACCCTCCTGTATACCAGTTATGTCATGCTGGAAGCAGTTTAAGCTAAACTGGAGAAAGCCAGTTTAAGAGTGGAGATGTGCACCAGCGTGGCGAGGAGCAGCAGCAGTTGACCTATAGTGCTGTCATTATAATGGTGTGGTTTTCCATGTAGACAACCCCGGAGCGGAGCAGCTAGCCTGCCATTCCTTGTGTTTCACTGTCTAACTGAGATGTATAACACGGCCCTGCCTGCGTGCAGTTGCAATCGCCCTCTGGTTCTCTGCAGAGTACTGGAGCAGATGCCGAATTTTCAGCGTGCAGCGTGTGCCTATCACACCATGTGAAATAGCCCCGTCATGGCTAAAGACATGTGAAACACTTCCCAAATACTGCTTTAATGGCAGTCACTGCTGATCCTGTCGTGAGGACAGCCTGAGACCAGGGGCGAGGGTTCTTTGGTTGGTATTTGGTGTTGCTCGTTTGGAGAACTGAACAATGCTGATGTGTCCGCGGCCAGGCTCCTTTGGGGTGGGAAATGTGGCTGTAGCTTTGTCCGTGCTGTCTGTGTAACTTTGTCTTCTCCTTTTATAACTGACCTTGTTTTAAATCTGTGTTACGATAAGGTTTAGAAAGCTCGCTTCTTCTTTAATGGTATCTCTGCAGTTTTGCTTTGGGATTCATTTTGTTTTGGCTGGGGGAAAGGCAGAATTTGGCCGTAGCTTGTTCTCTGAATGCTGGGCAGGTGAACTCTCACCTTGCAGCTCTCAGACCATTGTACCCACCCAGCCTTGTCTTCCAGGGCCAGCCACAGCTCACGGGACTCGCAGGACACGCTGGGGCGGGAGCTGTGCCCTGGAAAGGGCTGCCCATGCGGGAATACCCCCACTCCTGTCCAAGGGGATGGCCACAGGAAGGGCACAGCTGCCTCTGTGGCCACAAGCAGGGCCTGGGCAGCATGTGCTGCCTGGCGGAGGAGAAGTGTGCTGGGATTGTTGCGGCCGGGAGGGCTGGGGAAGAGGCCGAGGGAGCGCTGCGTGCCCGGCGCCTTGGCACACCAGCGGGGCCCGGGCTAAGATGGCCGCTCGCCGGCGCACTCCGGCCCGCCATGGCACCTCCCTGTCTGCCGGGGCCCCGCTTTCCCAGCCGCCGCCACTCCCCAGTGCCCACCGCCTCAGGGCTGGCGGGAGCGAGCCCGCCGGGACGGGCCAGCTGCAGGCCCGAGGCAGTGTGGGCCCCGGCGGCCATTTTGCGGGAGGCGAGCGCCGCCTGTAAGATGGCCGCATGGGCATGAGGTGGGGTGCAGCGCTGCCTTGTCCTCACCACGCTGCCTCCCTCACGCCGTCCCCTCCTTATCTTGCTAATTACCGATGAAGGCAGAACAATAACGGGAGCTGGCATGCCCCAGTTCTTTCTCTGCCACCTCCTTCCTCGGGCGGAAAATCTGCGCGCACACCTCCCTTCCCCCCCACCCCCCCGCC
>VXBX01004843.1:823435-844568 GCA_013400415.1 Scytalopus superciliaris | reverse complement strand
CCCCCGCCTGCCAGCCCCTCTGTGATATTAACTGAATTAACATACTTCCTAATTTGCCCTGTGTTTTCCCTGCGCCGGCTCCCAGCCGCCTCGTCATGGCTTCTCCAACTGGTGGGGAAAGAAGCGAGCGCGTTCATCCCCTCCGCTTGTTTGGTTGTATGCGAAAAATCCTTAATGACATCTAAAAGGGGTGGTGGGACAATAGCCCACGCGGGGTTTGGCAGGAGACGTGCGATATTTACCCCGCCAGACCATCCTCGCTGCCGCCTTGCCGGGGGATTACGACGGCCGCCATCCCCGCGTTCCTCCATTTATTTATTTTGCCGGTGGCGGGGGGGACGCGTTGGCACGCGGCTGCTTTGTGCGCCTCGCTTCACCTATGAAAAGGACACATTAAGGTGTTGCCATAAACCCCCGGATGACAAAGAAAGCACCTTTCTCTTCAGCTCGTAGGCAGCAATGACAGAAGCCTTTAAAACCATGATTTTTTTTATTTCCCCCCCCTCCTTCAATGATTGCAGAAGGCTTCCCCTAAAAGGAACTTAAATGCATATCATTAGTTCTAAAGCGCTGAGCTCCTGCTAACTATGCCATGCTTTTTGTTTCTGATAATATTTGTCCGTTGCAGAGAGCAAGCCAAGGATGCGGAGCCTCCCCCGCCCTCCTCCCTTTGTTTAAGTGACAAAATGTTTCTATGTTCTTGTTTAGAAAATAAACCTTTGTGGGGTTTTCAGGTTTTAGTTTTAGTTTTTTTCCATCTATCGTGGTGTGAAATCCAAACTCCCCTTCTTCCCATATCTTGGTAATCCATGTTCCTCATGATCAATTTTCCCTCCTTTATCTAAAAATACAACATTATTTTATAGCATTACTCTCAAAACGCAGCAGTAATATTTTGAATTTGAGTATTTGGAGCTTCAGGATATTGCAATTTTTTTTTTTACAAGCGATGAATGAAATGCAATGATTTAAGTGTGTAATGCACAATACAGATGCCATGCATTGTAAATACATTTCAGGGGCATAAAATCCAACACAGAGAGCCGGTGTTCCACGAAAGCTGGGAGTCCAAAAATAACTGTAAAAATGAACTGTCTGTCGGGACGAATCTCTCAGATCCAAGCCAATATTTGCAGGGTTACAATATACAACTGGCTTACTTATTGGCATAAATATCTCATTTTAAAATGCCAATGATAAACTGAAAAAGAGGTGAAGGAGATATTTGACTGATTACTGGATGCCATGGATTCCTTGCATTTAATTTCATACTTACATGCTATTTACTTATCCCATGTTTATGGGTATGCGCTTTAGCTTCATATAAATCTCTCCTGTCTGTCTGTCTCGCTGCGTTCTTTTCTCTTCTGCCATCCCATCTGCTTCTCGTGGTCCTTCTCTTGAAACCACATCACAGGATCTGATGGGGATAATGGGAATCCGCCTCTGGTCTCTATCATAAACATGCCAACGTGGGCTATTGTGTCGGGAGCCGGCGGTCACCAGATGGTGCCTGGTTGCCCAGGGTCTGTGTCGCTGGGTTTGGTCTCTTGATAAACCAACAGCTCCTTTAGCATTGTGTTTTTCCCCAAGATCTACCTACCCTGGCTGAGGAAGTTGTAAGGACCTTGGGTAATGTACCCCGAAGGATGAAATCCTTCTGGGTGTGTTGGGCGCTTTGCAGCCTCAGCCATGCAGCTGTGAGCTGCCCTTGCAGAGCTGGGGCTTGTTAATCCCTGTGCTCAGCTGTGTTCACCCTGTCTGCATTCCTGGGAACTAAAATGAGCGTGGTAGTTTAGGACTGAATGCTATCTTCATGTGAAAAGTGGCCCATGTCAACTTGAGCAGACATCTTGCTATCTTTATATATTGGGCTTGGGAAGACAGGGCAGAGATATCTCTGGTGCAGACAAAATCAAGCCATCTTCTCTTGCCTGGCCTCCCAGACAACCCTGGAGTGTCTGCAAAAGGACTGGCTTGTGCATGTATCATTGAGAGATGGAGATGTTACAGACAGTGACTGTGGTATGGGGCTTTCTCTGTGAAAAAATGTCCTCCAGCCAGGAGAGACCCAGGGACAAATCCTGCTCTTCATTTGGTGCCTGTATGTCCTCAGGAGGTCCTGGACATGGTTGTGCATGTGAGCTGCAGAGGAGGGATTAATGCAGAAATAAAGATTGAAGATAAAAACAGTGAGAGCGATGGCTCTTCCTGAACACAGACAGATGGAGAGAGCCTGGCATAATTACATTTAGCAAAGGGCCGCCATGAATGAAACCAATTAAAGGAGAAGCAATGCTCGTACGAGAGAGCGAGGGAGGGAGGAAGGCAGCCACCTCTCTGGGTCATCTCGGGCATCCGCCTTCCACAGGGGTGAGTTCTGCACAGTCCCCGAGCCATGGGTGAGCTTGTGCATACACCTGCCTCCTGGCTTAGGGGGACTTTGCTTATCTGCCCGGGCTAAGAAATAAGGAAATGGGAAACATCGGGCACCGGCGGGGCCAGCGTGGAGCTGGCTTGCAGCCAGCCCCAGCTTCGCCGTCTCCATTGTCTCATGGCTTTAATGCGTGCCTAGAAATCCAGTATTTAGGATTCAGGTTACCATTGTAAAGCAGAAAGGTCGTGCTCAGCGCTGCTTGGCGTGGATTCTTCCGGCAGCTCTTTTGCCTGCGTGCCCCATGTTGGGATGGTGTTGGCAGAAGGCCTGGGGCTGGGAGGCTGCAAGGAGCATGTCTTTGCTGTCTCTGACATGGTGTGCACCTTGCAAGGGATGCTGCTGGCTTTGGGATTTAGGGAGGGCAGCGGGAGGTGTCCAGAAAGCCACACAAAGGAGAGGTTTGCATTTCCTGGGCAGCCAAAGCTGAGCATGCCTTGCTGAGAAGCTTGGCATAAAATCTGCCAAAGCAGGATCAATATGTCTCTTCCTTTGGCTCTCACTTGGTGGGAGCTTCATGAGTAGCTGCTGCTGGCCAAGGCTAGGAGAGGCTTTTGGGACTGTTCCTCCTGATTTCATTTGTAGTCCCAGAAATGGCTGTTTTCCAGCTTTCTTCCCTTCTACTATCCTACTCTCAAGGGGAGGTGCCTTTTGGGTAGAAGAGCAGCTGGCAAGGCTGGACTAGAATAATTCACAGGGGTTTTAGTGCAAAACTTGGGATTTGGGGTGTCGGTTGCAAACTGCCAGCAACTGTATTTAGGGACTGTTCAAAAGTCTCAGTTCTCACTTAGAAGTCATCGAATTATGCTAACAAGAAATGTATTTAGGGACAGTGCAGGGAAAACTCTGGAAACTAGTCAAAGACCTTGTAAGGCTTAGGCATTACCAGTCTGAAAAAAAATCCCTTCAAGTACTTGTTTTTTTGGAATGAGGCTTAGCAATTTTGGGAATTGAGACTCCAAGCTCAAGGCTGATAGTCCAAGATGCTGCATAATATCGAACAGGGAGTGAAAGAGAACCTGACAACTCAAAGTGTCATGAGTCACACTGGGTTGGATAGTGGCTGGCTTGGGTCTCAGGAGTGGTCTCAGCCACTGTTGTATGGCCCTGGGCACAGAAAAACTTGGACACAGGGGTCTGTGGTCTGGAAGGCAATAATTGGTGTGGCACCCTATTCTTAAGAGACCAAGTGAGAGATGCACATCTGTGTACATGCTTTTGGAGGCAGTGGGGACAAAGCTGTACAGACGCTACTGTGCCTGTGGACATGTATGGCTCTGTCTCATTCTGGGAACAGTTTGAAAAACAGTATTTGACTTCCACGCAGCCAGTACTCAGAAAAAAAATGTCTTCTAAAATTTATTTGGTCCTTGCTTTAACTGAGAGGTCATGTACTGTGTGCAGCACTGTGAAAGACTCTGCTTAAGAGCCAGAGGAGGAGATGCTGTCTCCGTGGTGTCCTCATGGGACCGTGCAGGGTCTCCCCAGGCTGCTGCAGACATGTCCCAAGTTGCTACTTGGACCAGTGTCTCAAGGGAATGTGCTCCTTCCGTCCATTTGTGATACATTTCATAGGCATTGCCCTGGTTCCAGTGGCTGCTTGTCTGAATGTGCTATTACCAGTGTGAGTTTAAATATGTCTTAAGCAGAAGTGTAATGGAGCCCTCCCAAATGAAGGGCAAACTGCATGCATGAATATGGACTTGTACAAGCATTTAAAGTAGTTGTGGTCCTGCAGCACCCCCAGGCTGGGCTTCCTGATGGTCTCGCACTGAGGAGCAGAGTAGAAATGGAAGGCTGGGACCCATTTGACTCATTTTGTGTGTGATCAGGTGGATGGGTGATGTGTCAGAGCAATGTGAGAGCTTGGGAAGGAATCAAATGGTTCACATAGATAAGTGCTGGCTGGAGAGCCCATCAGGGGCCTGATCCCTTGCAAGGGAAAGATCTTTCCTGCAGCTTGTTGCATTTCTGTACACTCTGACTGACTTCTGCCTCCTTGCCTCCTTCCCATCTCCAAATGCCGAGGTTAAAGGAGTGCCTACTATTGCTGCAACAACTTGAGGATGTTGTAGGAAATGGCTGGTCTTTCCTACTTAATCAGCAACATGGCTGAGTGCTGGGCAACAAAGGCTTCAGTTTCTACATTCTCTTCATCCTTCTTCCCTTCCTTCCTAACCCCTAGAAGAAGCTGCTCTGCTGATACCACAGGATGTTTCCATAGATGCTTCTGTGGGTGTGTGGATATGAATGGAACTGTCTTGCTATGTGCAGTGGGATGATGTGCTTTATCCAAGTCTTGGATCAAGCACTCCTAGGGGAGGCATGACTGGAGGAACATCCCCTCTGCTTGGGCTATTCCCAGCTGTGACTGTCTTGAAGCCCTGCAGAGTGCCCTTGTGCCTCCTTTGGGGAAGAGCTGCCTGTGTTGACCCATCTGGGCATAAAGCAAGCAGAACCAGCCACAGATGCCTGCTGCAAGCGAGGCTTTGGTTGCTCCATACTCCAAAGGCAGCACTCTGCTGCTGGAGTCAGCCTGGGATTGCTGGCACCAGTGCTCAACGGGGCCAGTGCACTTGGCTGAGGGGCTGGAATCTGCAAGGACTCTGCCAAAGAGGGATTCTCTGCATCAGAGGAACTTTCTGATCAGACCCACTCAGTAAGAGGCATAGTGGCAGGCAGAAGGACATGGGTGTTTGAACTGCATGCTGTGCTCCTGAGGGACTTGCTTTATGGCTGTGCAGAATTAGTCTGTGTTTTCTAGGCCACCTTTGAAAATGGCTGAAAATTTGCTTTCCGTAGCCTAAAAACTGAGCTCTGTGTTTGGCTCCTTAAATGAAAGGCAGGGACTAGAAATCTCCTGTGACCTGACAGCCCAGACAAGCTATGAATGGCTCAGTGAGGGTGGAAATGGGCTTTGCAGTTTGCTTTGAACATAGTGAAGTTTGCTGCTGTTGTTCCCCCCATTTAGACACAAGTGCCATGGTGAGGAGGATCCCACCATCCCACCTCCTCTCTGCTGCCCTACTAGGGCAGAAACATATCCCTTGGCAGGACTGTCTGGTTTGGGAAGGACTGGAGTGGGGGCCATCAGGACTGGCACCTCATTAGTGCTGTGCCTTTGTGGCTGTGCTTAAAAAGGGCATGTGGGCACAAGGCCACCAAACCCAGAGAGAAGGGACGTCTCCGGTGACGTCCACTCATTTTGCCATGCAGCCCCGAGGAGCGGGAGGCTGTGTGTCAGCCCGATGGAAGCTCTCCGCAGGTCCTCCTGCCTGAGGAGCTGGCAGTGACACATTTCTAACACAAACTGAGAGGAGATGCCAGCGTGAGATCCCAGTCATGTCATCTGGGATCAGGTACCAAACCAAGCCGTGGCTGCAAGCAGTGAAGGAAGCAGCTGCCCCAAGCGATGGTGAACATGATCCAGAGCTAATCCCGAGGTGTCTGTTCCCTGTGTGTGCCTGCGGCGAGGTGCTATCCTCAAGGTATCCCAGCCCCACACCGTAACTGCTCCCGGGGCTCTGGCTCTCCGTATAGGGATGCTGTGGATGCCGGAGGGATGCCGGCTGAGGATGTGACGGGTTCGCACTGGGCTTGCATTAGATGACGGGTGCCGGCTCCACAGGGTGCAGGCACAAACATCTCAGGGGGATTTGCTTTCCTGCAGAGCCTATTGCTCTCACAGGAAGATGGAAGAATTCTGGTCCTAAAGGGATGAATGCTGCCTGCACTTTGAAGGCAGATATCCCAGGAACCATAGGGAAAAAAGACACCCACTGATTTTTATTTTTTATTTTTTTTTTATTTTTTTTATTTTTTTTTTTTTCTCCCTGTTTCTGTCTGCCTATCAGCCTGTCAGCCAGCTAGATGCTAATCCATAGCAGCAGCAGCAGCACAAATAAAGCTAGACTAGAGGGATGCTAATTTATGCCTGGATTTCATGCTTTGTTTTACTTCCCCACTTTATTGGACAGAGTAGGCTTTGTGAGTGACGTAAAATGTTGCGTGTGCTCTCCCCATGGCAGGTTTCTGCACATGCAGCCGAAGAAGTTCATTTTTCCATAGCCCCTGCAGCCTTGCACATGCCTTTCTCTGCCTCCCCTGGGTCATTTCAGGGGGATCCTTCCTGATAAACCCCCATCTGACAAGCACTCACTCTAAGTTTTGTTGCACTGTATGTGAAACCCGGGGATGTGTTTCCAGTCTCATTGTGTCTTCTCTGATGATGCCAGCATTTATGCATCTAAACTGTAATTTTTTACGCTCTTCCTCGGTAACCAGACTACAGCCTCTGCAATTTGCATGAATAAATGTCATGTAAAATCATCCATTCATGGGTAGTGACCAGCTGAAAAGTTATGTTGTGAGGCAATCTGTTCTGAGTGATCTGTTTAATGAGATGTTGAGATTTACACCTCTCAGTGTCCGAGAGGTAAAACATGTATAGATTTAAGGTCACAGCCCTGAGGTGACCTTACCTGTGTGGTGCAAGTAGATGAGAAGTTAATTACTTGTTGCTTATGAAACTCAGAGTGATAAACTGCTGGCAAAGCAAAGGCCTTTGAAATGCACTGCCTTAGAATAAAGGAAAATTTAAAGAATAGTGAAATAGGGTTTAATAACAGAGGGTCTTGCAGGGTTTTTTGTGAGGGTCTTGCATGAGATCCACATGAGGACCATAAGGACATGGGAAAGGTAGGATCAGCTGTCAGGGGCAGGAAATGCATGTGTTGAAGGAGTGATAAGGTCCTCAGCTCCCATGAGAGGCAAAGGAGAAGGGATGCCCAAATGCCTTTGAGTCTTTATGCTTACCACACTGGTACTGACTTCCGTGAAGCAAATGCCCCATGAGCAAAGCATCAAATCACTGTTGAAGGACAGAACAGCCAAGACGGAGCTGAAGAGACCTTTGAAATGGCCACATTGGTAGGGATCTATGAATTCCCTTGCTTTTTCACTCAACTTTTTCACAACTCCTGCTGACCTCTGCAGAGCAGGTTGGGGGGAAGAGCCTAGAGCTTGGTCTTGTACCAAGGTCTGTCCTCAGCTTCACTAGGTTAAATCCTGAGTGATGATCTAATTGCGTTCAGTAAAAGCTGCCCAAATTTACAGCATGGAAATGAGAGCAGAATCGTGAGTGTCCTTGTTTCCCTTTACCATCAAATAGCTTTTCTCAGCCTTGACTCCTGTAAGCTGATCTCTGTAGGGTTTTATTTCATTCGCTGTCTTCATTGCCCTATTAAAACAACTGCTCTGTCCCCAAGTCCCTGCGTGTCACTGTGTGTCGAGTGCTTATTCCTGTGTATTGGGGCAGAGGAACGTGGCAATAAACCTGCTCATAACCACTTGTTTGGATAAAAAGCACGGATTTGCTTACTTGGCAGTAGTTTCCCTTTTTTAAGCAGAAATGTTTGCACAGGTGACTTTTGTTTTGTCACAGCGGTTGTGGGAAAGAAATGTTTCACCTCATGCATGTTCTTGAGTTTCTGTGTGACATTTTGTCCTGCCTTGTTTATAGCAATGTCCAGGAATCTCTTAGCTTTCCTCTTATGGAATTCAAACAAAGGTCTAGGGGGTGGATCGGGCTGCAGGAGCAATGTCGGAGGAGCTGGGCTACCTCTGCCCACTGAGGTAGGGCTCATGTGGGTTTGCATCACAGCTTTTCTCTTCTCTGACTAAGCTGATGGACAGGAATAGTTTTGTACTCCTAGGGTGCATCTGTTTGTGTAGGAGGATGTGGGATTGTGGCATTTCTCTTTGCAGCTTTCACTGGGCTCCTCAATCAGGCTATCTTTGGGCTGATATCTGCTCAGATGGGGGGGGGGAACCTCTGGGTGGCATGACATCTTGCATGGCGCAGGTCCTCACGTGCAGACACTGCAGGTTTACAGAGGTATCTGGCTTTGTGCGGGTCTCAGAGCCAGCCTCTTTGAGGTCTCTTTGTTTTGTCTCCCTCTGGGTATCTTGTGCAGATACATTTGCATATATGGAAAACACTGTCATCATCTTCTCCCCCTCCCCAGCTCCCGTTCCCTTTGCCCTGCTGGCTTCATGGGCATTTCCAGCTGAACAGATCTGCCAAGGCCAGTCAAGCGCGGTGGGGCTGGGGGCTCACACCCCCCATCTGCACCTTCGCAATTTCCTTCCCCAGGGCTGGCTGGGCGGTGGTCAGGGCACTGGGGCATTTTTTCCTATTTTTTTCCTCCTATTTTTTTTTTTTCTCCTGGTGTTTAGTAACTAGCAATAGGCAAAGAGCAGGGTCCTGAAGGGTGTCTGGCCCATCCCTTGAGCCCCGAGCTCTGACACCCTGCTTCTCCCTCGCTTTCTTCTCACACTGTAGCATGTCTGGCAGCAGCACCAAAGAGAGCAGTCCAAACCGCGCCGTGAGGCTGCTCGCTTGCTCTAAATCCACAAGGCCAGGTTTATACACTTTTTGTTCCTGCCTGGAAAGCCTTGGAGTGGTTATACCAATAAATCCCTTGCTCCTCCATGAAGATGTCCTTCCCAGGACATTTTAAGTCCCTAATCCTCTCCAAGGCATCTCTGGCTCTATCTTCTCTTCTCTAACCTGTACTTGCCCCCCTGCTGCCAGAGACTTGAATGCCCTGAGGCTTCATCCCTTCAATCTGCCATCTCTCCATGCACCTCTGTGCAGCCCTGCTCCTGCTCCCACTCCGCTGTCCCGACTTCCCACTGTCCGCCTCGCACTGGGGACAAGCTGGGCCATTGGAGCGGCCGGGGGCGGAAGAAGGGGGTGGAGGAGAGACAGGGCAGCTGCGAGGCTTGTGTTAGTAAACACTTCCTTGGGTTCACATTTTAATTCCTTACCCCCCTTCCACATCTTCTCCCCCATCCTTTCCCTTTTCTATATGCTCACACAATGAGACCATTGTCAAGGGGTGATTTGAATGAGGGGTCTCCGGGCATGTTCCCAGCATTGTCAAACAGAGTGGGAAAAAAACCACAACTCCAGCCTAGCCAGGAGGACCAGACCAGACTGAGACAGATGCCTAAATTAGTGACAAAGCCTTTTGAATGTCCCCCCTAGACAAGGGTTGCCTTGTGCATGCGTGCGTGTGTGTGTGCATGCTCGTGGGTGTGTATTTGTGGCTGGGTGGCAGCTTGCATGTCTCCCCATGTTAATTAGTTTTGCATGCATGTCTGATAAGGTGCCAATGAATATATTTGTACTCCTTCCATTGGCAAAAGCTGTCTCGGTTGGCGGGGGAGATGCGGGGTGGTGGGGGTGTGCTCAGTGCAGCCCAGGGTAATTGAGCTGTGTGGAGCTGAGAGAAGAAGGGGTGAGGGTTGCATTGGCAGAGCTGGGCTTCCCAGCAATGGGATCTGCTGCTTTCCTTGCAAATCATGAAGAGTTTAAAAGGGAACTGAGCCTTTTTTTGGTTCACTGGCTCTTTCTCTTCATCTTGGCTGATTGTCTGGCTGAGGGTCTGTAGGCTCTTTCTTCTCCTCTGCCCTGTGTGTCTGTCTCTCAAGTCCCTTAAAAGGTGTTTATTTCCAATGGATTTGTATCCATCTTTGTATACACACATACACATGCGATCACTCACACAAAGCCCCAGCAACAAAACCCCTGCCTGCTTCTCCAGAAAGAGAGTCAAATCTGCTACCAGTTACAAAATATGGGAGGGAAGTGAAGCATGTGGGTGCCAGGGGTGGAGCAGTGGAAACAGGCAAATGGAAATGCAGAACAGGAGTTGGAGAGACAGAGATAACGTGTGCTATAAAGGATTTATCAACATTTGCTCAGGATAGAGTTATTAATTACCAATGCAGAAAAAAGTCTTTCCACATCCCCAGCGTATGGACCAGCACATAATGTCATTCCTCGAGTGCTGTTATCATCCATCCATCCATCTATCTGCATTTTGTAGGTTCACACAAAAATTCATTGTATGCGTAGGGATGTAAACACCAGTTCACATCTAATTAATTTCCTTTCTAAATTAATTTTGCATCCTTTCCCTTAAATCAACAAGACTTAAGAACCCACATACGTTTCTTGAGCAGAATGGGAAAAAACACAGGAGTGGGTGGAGATGCCTATTCTGCCTGTGGTCCTGTCTGTGTCTGAGCAGCTGCTGGATGCCAAAAGAGAAACTTAGATGGCCCAAGGCAACTCTGAAGGGGAAGTAATTTTGGGAAGTTTTGCTGGAGCTCAGTTTGCCTGCTGTGGTGTTTGGTGGCACCCAGCTTCATCTTGGCTCCCATTTGCTTTGCCTTATCTTCCATACTTGGGTCCTGTTGCAGTGAAGGGATAGAGAGCAGGAATAGATATACCAGGACCAGGGCTGGTACTGCAGGGAGCCTGGGTGGGAGATGGCTTTGTCTGAGCAGCAGAACATGGGCTTGGGAGGAGAAGGAAGGTCCTGATGAACAAGGTAAGGTGGCCACTGACATCAGCAGGCTTTGGGTTGGGAAGGGCTGACATGTCTTCCCTCACAGGCTCTCCAGCTGCACTGGGCTTTCCTCTGCTACTAGGAGGGAAGCTGGGAGGTGACATGGAGATATGGCAGAGTAGCCAGGAAGTGACAAAGCCACCTGTCTGAAGGAGAGCTGACAAGTCCCCAGCAGGGTAGAGTGGACTGCAGGAGCAGCAACTCTGATCTGTGCTCAGAGAAGTCCAGGAACACTGGCTGGCCCAGGCTACACCTCCCCATCGACCTGCACAGGGAATCTTGTGAGGGAGCACTCATGGCCACCCCAAAGAATGCCCCAAAATCCTCTCTGCCGTTCCAGCAGTAGGTACAGTGGGCAGCTCATCAGTAATGTGCAGGAAAAACGGACTCCCATGAAACACAGGTCTTCCAGTTGGAGAACAAAGGCAATTTCATGTGACTTATCAGTGATGCCTAATTGCGCAGGGTGAATAATGAGCAGCCAGGGAGGCAGCGCTGCGGTCCCTCCGCGAGCTGCAGTCGGTGGCCACGGCTGGAAGCCCCAAGTCAGTGCCAGCAGACCGTGGGCATCCTCAGAGAGGTGCAGTCCCATTTCTGTGCCCGTTTCAGAGCCGTTTGGGCTCCTCCATTGCAAAGTAATTGTGTTGATCCCACATGGACGTAGGAGGGGAACCTACTGTTGGAAATACTCACTCTGCGATTGCTCGGACCTTCCATTTATGCAGAGGGTGAATGTGTCATCCATGCCTGACCCAGATGCAAGGTGGCCTTTAATTACAAAGAAGAACCAGGCACAAGCATCCTGCTAAGGGCTTGCAGTTCCCTCCCTGTCTGGTGTCCTGTCCCCAAACAGGGGCTGTTTTAGGGACCCCTTCCAGATGGTTTCCCCCCACTCTGCCCTCTTCTATTTGTGCATCCCTATCTCTCCTTAATTCTGCTCCCAAACTCTGGGCAGGGCTATGGAAACCGCTTTGTCAGAGCTCCTCACCAGGCTGATCTGCCAAAGGGGTTTTTTTTTCCTTTCCCTTTTGGGATGACTATTCCCACACAAGCAAAGCCTCTTAATGAATCTGTGGCAGCAAAGTAGGTAACGTGCTCACCCTGCCAAGGCTGCTTGGCACAGCTGGAGTCACGTAATCGGGCTGCGTTGCCAGCCGGGGATAGAGCGGGAAGAGTTAAACTGAGGACAGTGCAGGGACAACTAATCCCCAACAGGAAGAGTAGCAGAGACCTCCCTGTCCTTCATCATCCTCCCCCTCCATTCGTGGACTCTTCCTCCCTCTCCACCACATCCTATTCCTCTCCCACATCCTCCCTTTGCTTATTTCTTCTTTCGTCTTTCTCATCCTCCTCTTCTCCATTGCTTTCTCACTCCTCCTCCCTGATTTCCCTCCTGCCCACCCCCTCGCCTGCCCGGTCTCCTTTCACATGCTCTGTCATGTCTCCAGAGCTGGTTTTTGAGTGGGACTGAGGGACAGTGTATTTGGACTGCAGTGGAGGTCACAGCTATATGGGGATTGTTTAAAAGAGATTTGCCCACATCCCAGCCCATGTGACCAGCCTCAGCTGCAGGTCTCTCTTTCTTAATCTGGAGATAAGCGTGATTATCCGAGGAAGGGCTGTTCGGAGCTTTGTAACTGTGACAGGGGAGCTTTCAAGTCGCACTTTGCTGGCAGAGCAGCGTTTAAAGCCGGGGAATCAGATTCCAAGCGTGGCTTTGCATCTCTTTTCTGCTGGGAGCATGGTGCAGGGCTGGCAGTGGGGATGGGAGCTTTATTAGGACTTTGCTTATGATGCGGAAAAGGAGTTAGGGGAGGGAAATGGGGGGAAGAGGGAGGTGAAAACCTCCCAATTTGCCATTTCCCCATCAGTGGTGGTGTAGGAGAGGTTGGCACTAATTCAAGGGGACAGGCCAGCCTGAACCCTGATGTGGAGCAATAAGGTCCATCAAACCTAGGATCTGGCTTATTTTTAGCCTGGAGTTGTGTCTCCTTGGTCTGCGCTACCCCGCCTCGCTCTGTTGAATCTCTCACCAAAGAGGTCTCTGGGGCCCTGTTTGGAAATGAAATGCTGTTTTAGCAGCTCCCATGGTACAGCTTCCCCTGGAGACATGCCAGGGCCAGCTTTGCTGCCGATAAACACATAGTGCCCCAGAACTCAAGGCAGCCAACTCCCTGTCCAGAGAAATATCTGCTGGAGATGGGCCCTTGTGGGGCATCTCTTCAGCCAAGGTGAGAGCATAGGGACATAGAACAATTGTGTAGTTTAATATCATATCAGTGTCTTGTACCGCTGGAGGCTGAAATATTTAACATCTCATACAAGTGACACTGTCCCCAAAGATTTCTTTGGCCGGGACAGGTATCAAAATAGGGTTTAGTGGAAATGTTCAGCTCTAGAGCAGGTGCTGGTTTGTTTCTATTTGTAGACTAGAAACTCAGAGCACAGACGTATAACAGCTCTTCTTTTGATGGAGATGGGTCAAGGAGAAAGAAACCTGGATGCATGCCAAGGGTGGGAATCTGGGGCAAGGTTGAATCAGGACGAAGTGCCAGCTCTTTGGACCGTCACTTGGGCAGGACTCACTGTTCTTGCCGTATCCTCCTTGGAAACAGTTCAGCTTCCAGCACGGCAGCTGAAGCCAGCCTGATCCAAAGGACACCCTGAATCCCATCTGCTCCCCCCACACTACCCATTCTTAGTGGGTGGGAATTTGTAGTGAGAACACCAAACAGCCCCTTTGCCTGGGTTTGTTTGTGGAGAGGCAGTTTCTTGCCTGTGTCAGGATAGTGAGGGAAAGAGTACATCCCCCTTCTTCCTCTCCCATAAAGGCACATCTCGTATTTGCATCATTTTGCCATGTTGGTTGGTCAGCCTTAAAGCAGCCGGGGACATGCACCTGTACCTGTACCTGAAGATAAAAATGGGTCTCTGCAGGGCAGGTGACTCAGTTTACCTCCAGCGGTTACAGAAGGGAAACGGTTGCTAATGTATCATCTTGAGAGCAATCTCTGAAACTTCTCCCACGTTGCCTGCCTGTCTCTGGAGCCCCACACAGCTGCTCTGTGGGTGGAATCTCTGTTTTCCTTGTGCCCCCATGAACTTTATTTTTTGCTGTGTTTCTTTGTGTGCTGCTTAGATGAATCCTCTTCAGTGCCTACAGCTTATTCCAGGGCTTTAGTGAGGATCTGGCCGACACATATAGCCTTACTCCAGGGCATGGCTCTTGAAGAAACTAGATGGACACAGCATCTTTTTAGTCTAATGACTGTAAGACCAAACAGCCCAAATCCCAAACTGCAGCCGTGTTGTGCAGAAAATGCCTGTGCCCCAGTGGAGAACAAGAGCTCCCCTTGAAATCCCACAGCCTTGGATCTGGCAGCGGGAATGTGGGCAGGAATATGTAGGTGTTGGCATGTGCAGGCAGGAGCACGTGTATGCCAGGGCAAGCGTGCCCATCTCTGCAGGCACAGTCCCGTGCCTGTCTCTGTACCAGCCCATCTCCGTGCCCTGGCCGCACATGAACCGGCCCCATACCTGCCTGAAACGAGGGTTTGGGGGCATAAGGTGACTGTGAGGGCTGATGGTAAATTTACTGATGGTAAACGAAGGGAAGCCCGGTAGATGGGATTGACAGAGAAATCCATTTGGGATACAGCAAGAGAAGATTTCCTGATGCAACAAACAAGAGAAGGAGCTAAAAAAAGGAGCAATGTGATAGATATGGGTGTGAGATCAAAGGCTGTGACAGGGCCAAGAACAAGGAGAGATTGGAGCCAAGCACAGTTTGTGGTGTTGGGTGCTGGGTGCTGCTGAGGAGAGTGAAGGAAAAGCACTGGCTGCTCTGAACCAAAGCCATTGAGAGAGGAGATAGGAATGGGATGGAGGGGACAAAGCAGGGGTCACAGATCAACAAGCACTAATCTCAGGGCTTTTGGAGGACCAACTGGGTGGCTTTCCATGCTGGGGTGAAAGATGGCTGGAGAAGGGTGCTTAACACTAAGTGAGGATGTGCGAGGTGGTTGTGGCCCATGACAGGGAGCCAGCAGTGTCCCACAAGTTTGAGATGCAGGGTGGCTTTGAAATAAAGAAGCTGTTGCAGTGACAGGGTGGGTGGTTTCCCAGAGGTGACCAAGGTTTCCAGGATAGAGAAAAGGAGCTCCACAGCTGGGCTGGGAAGAGCTGAGTCATTTCTTGAAACACCACATTAGACCAGATGCTTGCGTTTGAGAACAAACTGGGCAGTGACATACAATGCAGGCACAGCATCCCTGAGCCACACTAGGCCTGCAGCTCACCCTGTGGCACCAGGACTCTGTGGGTCCAAGGGGAAGGGAAGAGCTCTGGCAGCTGTATTCTCATTCTCCTTAGACTCATCCAAGCATCCACCATCACTGCACTGACAGCTGAGACCCAGGGCCAATTTGGGCCCTTGCTGTCATTGGTATTGGTCAGGGATGTTTCTTACAATGCCCTGGCACCTCAGTATCTGAGTCCAGCTTTTGTGATTAATGAAAAGTAAAAATCTTGGCCAAAAAACATAATGTTTGCTTGCAACCTCATTGCCATAGTAACAGAGGTCCTGAGGACACCTCTGAAGTAGGTCACCATGAGCCCCGTTTTGCTGCATCTCCGAGCATGGCATGGCTCCAGAAGCAGAGTGCACCCACCACAGCCCAGCCAGGCATTGCCCTGGCACAGCCCAAACCTGCTCAGGAAAGGCCAGGCTGGAAAACTGCCCCACAGTGACAGCACCCAAGGGTGCCAAGGACTGTCCTGCACTTGATCACAGGAAACTTCTGTCCCTCCTGCTGCCCCCATGCCAGCTTGTGGTGTCCCCCAAGTCAGGGCTCCCTTCCAGCCTCCCCTCTCCCCATCCCCCACCTCCTCGCTGGCTCCCTTCCCCCTTTCCCCCAGCGCCTCTCCTCCTGCTTTGCATAATTTTCCATTTTCAGTGTCCCCTTTTCTTTTTCTCCTCTCCATATGGTGCGTCCCCCTCTCTGCCTGGCGCAGGAGCCATCCTTAACAAGCTCAGCAAAGCCCTCTCTCTCAGGGGCTGCACATGAAAGATGCTCTGTAAAAACAGAGGCTGGGACAGAGCTCCCCCTTTTTTCCCCCTTGATTTATATGGGGCTGGGATGTGGGAACATTTCTGAGTCACATTTTAGAGCCGCTGGGTGCTTGTGCTTGTTCTCTCCAGCCATTCAGTGGAGACCCCCAAGGCCAGCTTGTCCCCAGCCTTTGATCTACAATGCAGAAAGAGCGGCTGGGGCAAGTTTGTGCCTCTCATCCAGCCCTTGCCCTCATTTTGGCTGGCAGGGAGGGATGCCCTGTCCTGTCACACCAGGAAGAGGCCATGCCCTTTCTGCTCAGTGTCCACTGGTCTTTTCCAGCTGCCTGTTTCTGCTTCCTGCTACATCCCTGACACCATGAGGACCTTCTATCTCGCCAGGTCCAAGGTGCTGGGTCATGGTGCAGCAGTGGGTCATGGGATTTGTGATACACAGCGACTCAGCTCACCTAACGCACCGCTACCCCTCTCTAGCTCCACCATGGATACTTGCCAGTGAGCACCCTGGGATGAGTGGAGGGTGCCAGGGCTGAGCAAAGGGTACTGGGGCTGGCAATGCCTGCCCAGCATTTGATGGGTTAAGCCAGTCTCCAGCTAATTTCTCCCAGCGGCTCCCCTCCTCCTCCTCCTCATACTTCTGTATGCAGCAGGCAGGGCCTCAGCGCAGGTTCCTGCACTGAGCTGTTGCCAGGGGAGTAGTTAGGCGAGTCTGAGCTATGTGGGGAAAAGGCCCGGGCTGTCAAAGTGTCTGAGATGAACCATAGCCCGGTCCCCCTGCAGCTGGGCCCAAGCATGCATCAGCCCTTGTTTGGAGCCTGGGAATGGCAAAGCCCAGGGAGGTTCAAGGGCAAACTTGCTATTCATTAGTCAGGGGTCCTTGACGTTCCCACTCTCTGTCTCCCTTCTTCTTCTTCTTCTCTTTTCTGTCCCTCTTTTGACAGATTCCTGGGTGCTTTTGGGGAAAACTCCCCTCCTCCTCCTCGCCCCAGCAAAAGCCCTCCACATAAACTTCCCCAGCAGACAAGGCAGGAGGACAATAACGTCAGGGCCACGATGCAAACGAGAGCCAGCGGAGCAGCCACATCCCCCGGGTGTCCTTTCTCCCTGGTCCTTCCTGCGCTGCCGCGGGAGAACCAGCCGACGCATTCATTTCACTCATCTTGCCCATCGCCGATGTTTTATTATCTTGATGCTTGCAGGAAATTGTAACTTGAGATAAGGAAAATGTCAGCCGCCTTCTCCTCTCTCCTGTAGCCCAAAGCTCCAAGAAGTTCCTCCGTAGGAAATGTAAATGCTTGCCCAGGTGCAGAGGATGAGCACGAGATGGAGGGAGCCTCGAGAGGCCGTGCGAGCATCTCCGTCAGGAGATAAAACTCGCGGCGTAGGCGTAACACGGAGCCTCCCTCCCACCCCGCTGAACAGAATATTTCATAGCTCTTAGAAGCCGAAGCTCCCTTGTAATTATCCAAAGCAAACAGCACGTGTTATTAGTTTAAAATGATTTTTTTTTCCCCCTCCCCGGGCCCCTGGAGCAGAATGGAGGTGTAATTGTGCTAAGGAGTTAGCAGGGGAGAGCACAGCTTTTGGTCACATTCAAGTTGGAGGGCTTGAGCCAGGGAGGCTGTTATGAAAGGCTGGTATTTGCATAAGCAGCGTGCATCCCTACAAAAAAGAAAGATATCAGGGGCTTGCAAAATTCAATCAAGGCTGGGAGGGAAGAAAAAAAAAAAGGGAGGGGTGAAAGGGAGGGGGGGAAAAAAATTGACAGTGAAAAAGGTTTTTCTAAGTAACACCCTGGCGAGATTAAATTGTCCAGAAAGTTTCTCCGTGTGAGCCGGTGAAGCGGAGGCTGGGCTGAGGGCAGGGGAGGAGCGGGGTCCCTCCTTCCTGGCCTCAATAGGGGATAGGAATCTGATTAGGCAGAGTGTTCTGCATCCATTTACCATTATTTGAGGGTTTTTTTTTTTTCCCTTCCCACCGCCCAGAATTGCTGTGGCGGGGCAGTTTGTCAGCTTATAGACCTCAGTGCTGGCTTTGTAAGGACAAGGAAGCACAGGAGCAAGTCTTGGGGCAGAGGCTGAGCTGTAGTTTCAATTATTGGTGTTTTTTTTAAAGAGTGATAATAGTTCCACACACTAGTTTGTGGGATGTTTTCCCTGCACAGGGCACTGAGGAGGGAAGGCAGCACTGGGCTGGGATCGGGTCCTGGTGGAGCCCTATTTTTGCAGGCACTCACAGCGGTAGGCTGAACTCTGACTGCAAAGGAAGTGCATGCAGGAGATTTGAGCTTTCCTAAAGCTTAGGTCAAATCAGTTGGGTCAGTCCATCCACTCCTGCCCTCAGCTGCTGAGTGCCAGAAGCTGCAAACCCATCAAACAGATGGGGGGTAATTTCCAGAGTGGATTGATGTCTGGTACCAAGGAACATCCTCTCTATCAGCACCACAGAGGAGGTTCTAAGCCACAGCAAATTCATCCTGTGCCTGCAGAAGGCAGAGGGTTTACCTGCCAAGTAAAGGTTTTTCACTAGTGAGCACAAGGGTTAAGGCTTCTCCTCCTCTCCTGGGCTTGCAAAAGCACCCACCACCATTCAGATCTCATCTGCCCTGGCCTCAGCATCCTTACCAGCCATTGGGAATGACTCCTAATCTAGGAGGATCTAATAGGATAAAGAAGTGCTGAGCCTTGGCTTCTTGCAGTCTGTATCTACCTACACGCACACCAGCATGGGGTCTGTCCTCTTGGCACTCTAATTCTCCAGAGACAGGCCAAACAGGCCATGGTCCTACCCCAAACACATGCACATGGGGTGGGTTTGGCCTCTGCCTCTCTTAAGTTTTAGGCTTTCTTCAAAGTTGCAAAAAGGAAGGGATTTTCCTTGGATTTCCATCAAGTGCTTTATGAATATTGCAATAAAGGGGTTACAGAAGATCTATTTTTAAGAGAGAGAAAAAATACCCATGAAAATTGCAGCCTGGACCCCAGAGTGTAGAGTATTTGCACAGTTCAAAGAGTTACGGTGGTTCATCCAGTCACAGCCCGGGAACGTCGTGGTGCGACCTACAGCAGATCACATGCTGGCTACTCCCAGGGCGGCTCATTAGAGAGCCACACAGAAGATTTATCTCTTAAAATGGGCTTGCAAATATTTTATAAAATTTGCAATATTTTATAAAATTACAATTTGGTGCAATAAAAAGAATAAATTAGCCAGATGATGGTTCCTTTTGCACTCTGGATCCAAGTGTACTCAAGGATTAGTTCTATTAGTCTTTACCCCTTCCAACGTAACAGTTTATAGGCAAAGCAAAGGGAGGACAGCAAAGGGATGGGACTGATTTGGGGGCAAGGGAATACGTGCTCAATATGGATAAAGTGCAAAGGAAACAGAGAAAAATTGTCAGGAAAAGGGGAGGAGAACATGCTGCAAGGTGCAAAATGTGTGGGGAAAAGCACGGGAGGTGCAGGGAAATCTGAGAAGGGGACTTGTGCTGAGTGTCACAGCTTCAGCTCCAGCTCGGTGGCTTGGTATCACTTTCTCCAGCCAGGCAAGGGCGCCAAGGGCAGGGAAAGTTAACACGAAGATTAAAACATCAGAAGGCTGTGCCTTTAGTGGCTCTGACATGCAGAGTAATCCCATGCCCCAAAGCCTAGTGAGGAAGGACAAGCGGTGAGCCCTCCCCTGGCTGGCGGTGTGCGGGGCAGGCAGAGGTAGGGGGTTGAGGCAGGCGCAGGGTAAGCTTGGCGTCTTGGGGACCACAGTTTTCCCGGATGGGAAGGGGGAAAGGTGGCTCAGAGCTGTGAGAAACATGTGGTGAGAAGGGAAAGAGGATTGGAGTTTCACTCCATCAGTGAAACAAGTTGGTCTGTTCTCAGCTGAGCGCTGCTGGACCATTTCCCTGACAGAGATCATAACCACTCTGTTTTTTGTCTTTCCTTCCTAGATCCCAGCAAGTGGAGAAGGGATTTTTCAAGCCTGTGAATTCCTTCCTGCAGTTGTCTACAGCCTGCCTGGACTTGCCTACTGACTTCTCTGAGTTTCACCAGGAGGGTCCCAACCTGTTTCTCCACTGGCCCCAGAGAGGAGGCGGCTTTGACATGATCGCAGCGAGTTTCTGCATCACCTGGAATCATGCCAGTCCACCCATGGGGAGAGAGCCAGGGCAACACGGGGAGTCAAGGGATCATCCCACATCACTCCTGTATGTTGCCTGCAGTGCCCTCAATACCCCGGAGCAGGACCAAAATGCTCAGGCAGAGAGATCTGAGCCAGTCACTGTGTCATCTGTGAAACACTGGGTGTGTGAAGGTGGGAGGGAGCTTTTAGCTCCCAACTTTGCTCATGGAGCAGAGTTTGGCCCTTGCTGCTCTTGATCCCTGGGTCTGTGGAGCTGTGGGAGTGCAGCCTTCCTGAAGGTGCTGTACTTGTGGCCCAGAGGACCATGAGCCTGTCCAGGCCAGGCAGCCCGCCTGCTGTTGTACTGCACCCTCTCTGTTCCTGTAAGAGAAACATACTGCCTGTAATTCTCTCCCATTGAAATCCCGCCCCCCCCATGCACTGTTGAAAATAAACTCTCCCTTTTTCAAAAGTGAGCCGTGTGATTTAGTGCGATCTCGAGATGGAGGAGGCAATGGGCACAAAATAAACCCAGGCAAATCAACAGGAAAGTGGGAGCAGCTGGGAGCCAAGCGGCCGGGCTGCGCCATGCCCCGCATCAGGCACATTTCCCTGAAAGCCTGAGCGAATCCCTCGCCGCTCAATGATCTTTATTTGGTCTGAACCCCGTCTGGGAAGTAACCGCTAAACCCAATGCAAACAGACCCCCGTGAAAGAATATAATGAATATGTCTCTCAAATGATTTGGAGCCCTTCTGCCTGCAGAGCAGGGTTCCCCATTGTGCCCCGCTCCCGGCGTGCTCGGGGCAGGCTGCGCGAGGTGGCCGCTTTCCCAGCTGAAATCCGAAAAAAGCAAACAATGGGTCAAGGCCGGCATTGTGCGAGCCCAGGCAGGCAGAAGGAGCGCAGCCCGGCATGGCCAAGTTCAAGGCTGGGCAGGGGGCCGGGCGCGCGGGGATGCTAATGGGGGCTGTGGGGCAGGGGCTCTGCGTGCCGTTACCCTGTGCAGCCACGAGCACCCAAAAACCACCTCACAGAGAGGCAAAGGGACGCGATCGCCCAGTGCAGGAAGGGGTGCTGGGGGCATTGGTG
>VXBX01004843.1:767870-803930 GCA_013400415.1 Scytalopus superciliaris | reverse complement strand
AAAAAAAAAAAAAAAAAAGAAAATCATTTGCAATGCGACCCAGATTTTAATGGCACTCTGAAATGGATGTCGCCTGGCTTTGTTTTAATTTTTTTTCTTTTTATGAACTTGCTCCCAGAATGGTGAAAAATCTCTCAAATCTGGATCATGAATGTGTCCTGAATTGTTTTTCTGATTTTTTAAATGTTCCTGACAAATAATTGTTCTGTATCTGAAAGGAGATTAAAATAAACTTCATTTTACATGTAGCTAACAGGAGCATATTTTACCATTGGAAAATAAAGCAAAATTGTATAAACCAGAAAGGTTTAAAATATATAAATTAATAAAAAGGTGGAATAAGCTGTTTCCTCAGGTTCATGTGTGTAAAAAGGCATTTTTATATCTTGCCTGGGCTAAGACTATTGCTGCCTGCTTTCAGAAGAGGTTTCTTCCCTTGAATTAAGCACCAAGGTAGTAAAGATACAGTATTTATAAGCCAAAAAATAAAGCAGGCACAATTTATTAAACAGCTACAATGTGACAATAAATAATTTTAATGTCAATCAAAATTGGATTATTGTCACTGAAATTTGGATTGAAAAGATAAAAGCCTGAAAGGGAGAATTGAAATCCAATGCTGGAGACAATTCCAATATCTTTGTTCTTCGCAATAAATATTTTTGGTGAGAGTTTAAACCAGCTCATTCTTAATTTGGGAGAAAAAAGGCTGAGTGTGGTAGGCTTTTAGGAAATATACTAAGAAAATATATTCATGCTTGGGATTGGTGAGAAGAGCTTTTGTTTTGTGGAAGTAAGAAATAAATAAAAAAAAATTATTTTATTCTTTTAAAACTGCTTGGATTTTAATTTTCTTTTCAGTGTCAGGCAGCGGCAGGAGAGGGATGTTTTTCTTGACCCAGCAAATATTCCCCCTCCTTTCTCCTATCTTTGGAAAACCCCAACTCAGCCCCTCTGGAATACATCGGCCAAAGCTGCCCGTGCTTTGGGAGGGAGGTTTTTTTGGTGCAGCCAAACTCCGCTCCCGCACAGCCACAGCCCCAACTCCCTGCCTGCCATGCCGGGGCTTTGGGGGCAAGGGCCCCCTCCCAAACATTCCCTTTTGGTCCCAGGGATATTCAGGGTAGCATGTTCTACTGGGAAGCAAACAGCCCTTTTTGGGGATGGTAAAAAGCCCACAATTATTCCTCTGGCGGGCATGTGGGAAAGTGGGGGTCAAGGACACAGCTCCGGGAGAAGCACACCCATCACCTGCTTTTTAACCCCAAAATGAGGATGGTGAGGATGCTGGGGTGTAATGGGGTGCAGGGAGGGCTGCTGGTGTCGGCTTGATTCCCCCGAGGGTCTGAGACCCTCCGAGCAGGAGAAGGGTCCCTTTCTCGATCCCCTTCTCAACATCATTGCCCAGCTGCCCACTGGTCTCCGGCAGCGGTTCTGCCCTGGCACTGAGTTCAAATGATGTCTGAACCAGCAAATATTCAACTGGAGTGGCCGAGGCAGAAGCCCTCCGTGTGTCTCTAGGGCAACGTGTTTATTCTGCATCCAAATAATGCCCAATTGCTCCTTGAGACAGCGCTCCCGATTATTTCTACAAGGATTTAGGTGCATGACATAAATAAATAGGCTTTTTTGTATATATTTAAATGTGTATATGAGTAAACCAAATTAATACCCAATATTGGCTTAAAACCCGGGGCACCAGAACATGCATGGATAGAGGTGTGGACTAGGAGTGGGATGTCTAAGTTTGTCCCCGGAGCGGCTGACGGATGGACAAGGAGGAACCGGCGGGGGCCGGGTGGTTTTAATCAGCATGTATGTGTGTGACAATAGTTGGGTGAAGAAGGGGACCTGACACCGGCATCCTTGATTTGTTATAAATCACACACATAAAAATGGGGGGGGAGGAAATTAAATCTCGGGGATCACAGTGCTTTTAGTGCCAACTCAGTCCCCAAGCTGGAACAAAGCTTTGCCAGCCCTGAAATAAATGATGCTTCTCCTAATGGCTCTTATCCCTTCCCCGCTGCCTCCGACCAGGCAGCTTTAGGGTTTTAATGATGCCGATGCAATGAGAAGCAGCATCTGGGCCTGGTGCTGAATTGTACCAGCAAAGGTAGCCCTGCCAGGTGGGGTGGAGGCCCTGGGGGACTGGTGGTGGGGAGGGGAGTCTCGCCCCCATGTCCCCACGTCCCCTGCTCGGCCGTGGCTTCGCTGATGCCCCACAGCCGCCGGGCTCCTCTCTCTGCTCAATTGCACAGCGCGCAAATGGAATCGCTCTCCTCGCTGTGTTTGTGGCCACGGGAGTGGAAGAATTACATTGGGCTGAAAATAGTATTTACTTTTACTGATTGAAAAATAGATGTTAGGAAAAAAAAATAAAAAAAAAAATGCAAAAGCAGGAATTGAAACTATAATTACAACAAACCATATGTAAACTCCCAGGTAAACACTGATTATACTGTGTCATTTCAGCCAGACTTTATTAGCGAGGGAAGAAGCGAATCTTCTTTTTCTCTCTGCCTGCGGCGGATGCAGCACACAGGATCCCACCGCCTGCCATTTGCAGAGCACTTTTCACCCTAAAAAAAATCTCACGTTTATGGCCTGATCCTGCATAGCTCTCATCGTCTCTGTTTCCTGGGCTGAGCCGTGCCGTCCCTCACCATGTGGGTGCAGAGTGGGTCTGCTGAGGGGCTGCTGCAAGTGCAGGGCTGAGCTGCCCCGTGGCATCCCCTCATCTTTAGGGAGAGGCAGGAAAGGCACAGAAGTGTGCAGGGAAGTGAGAAACTTAGGGTGCAGGACCCAGACTGCTCACTCCTACAGTGCTATCTCCTTTGGGGTGGGATGGGGTGCCCCAATTGCAGCATTCCCTTTCCACAGGCAGTTCACAAGCCCAGCTGTGGGAAGACAGGGCTGGCCAGATCTATCCTTGGAGAAAAGCTGAAGGAGACAATGGCTGTAGCCTCACCAGGCCCTTTGCTTGTTTCCCAGCAATGGAGCCAGACCCCCTTTGTCGGGGAACTGCATCCCTAGAGCCCAGCACCCCAAATGCAGGAGAGGAGCAGTACATTGTTCCTGGACACCTGCGTTACTCATCATCCCCCACATTGTCCCACAGAGCCTCCAGAATCTTTCCTCCCTGTCAGGTCTGCTGGAGACAGAGCAATGGTGTGACAGTTGGTGTGACAGTCCCCACTGTGTCATACTCAGGACCCCTCGGAGGGAATCACAGCATCCCTCCTTCTGCACTGCAGCTCAGGGGTCACCTGGCAGCGCCGTTTCCTTGGGATGAATATTTGGGGGTCTCTTGATGCAGTTGCCTTGTGCGGGGCGTGTGGGGAGATGAGAAGCGAGGAGAAGAAGGAAACCACGAGTAACGTGGGTAACGCCAGGTATCCTTACACAACAGGGCTGAGGGCCCGGCGGCCTTACAGCTTTGCCATAGTGGCACCCTGTGGCAAAACGCATTACTACAGCTGGCAGGGGCTCTGGAGGGGGACACGGCTTGGGGGGACCCTCGTCCTGGGGGCTCACACCCCGCGGGGACACACTCTCCCCACGCATGCAGGGATGGGATGCCGGGGGCTGAGTAGGGGGTGGTCCTCAACACCGTGACAACCCAGTTCCCCGTGGTGGGTACCACCCAATCCCGTGGGGTCAGTCGGGATGCTCAACCAGCCTAAACGTCCCCCTGGGATGGTGCTGGGATGCTGGCCATTACCCGCTTTCTCGCTATGGGCTCTCTGGTGACACCCGCGCGGTCGGGAGGAGTGGGGCTGCGTGGAGTGGTGTATGTGTATGTGTGTGTGTGTGTGTGTGTGTGTGTACGTGTTGGTTTTCTCCTCCCGGAGCAGACCCGGAGTGACGGAGCGAGCTCTTTGTCTGCCTGCGCCTGCCTGTCACGGCTCCCGGCGTTTCCCAGCCACCTTGCACGGCGCGCAGCCACTTTGGCAGGAGCTGTCTCGGAATTTTAATGCGGCTGCTTAACGCGCAACGATGCAATCGTGGAGCCAGCCTTACCCCTGCCCTAGCCTTGCCTTTTTGGGGGAATAAACAACCAAACCCAAACAGGTACCCTCACCCATGGTGCATCACCCTGTTCTGAACTGAACTGGGGAATGGGACCAAGCTGGAGGTGTGAGGTGATCCCAAAGGAAGAGATCCTGACGCTGGTCCTGTCTTAGCCCAGCAAGCTCTGGGGTGTAGTGGAGATTCTTCTGCCATCATGGCCAGCAATGGCAGAGCTGGTTTTGGGGCTGGCACAGAGGTGTGTCGAGGGATGTGGTACTGCATGACACAGCAAGTGGGAAGGGTCACCTCTCCCTCTGGGAACAAGGGTGAGAGGTGGAAAACTCCAGGCAGAAGGGAAAATGGTGAAGGGGAGAGGATGGAGAGGGAGGGGAAATCTGTGTGCAGAGCGGGGAGGAGAAGATGGGTGAGCATATATGCCTGGCACCCAGAAGAGGACGAGGGGGAGTTATTGACACAGAGGACACATTGCTAAAAATTAAATCTGTCCCTTCCTTAGGTGGTGTTGACAGAAGAGGATGGGTAGGAGATATCAATGGGAGGCACACGTGTCCCAGGAGAGGGTGAGACACCAGCAGAGGTGGGGCAAGAAATGAACCTTGGATGGCTGCAGGAGAGAAATCCAAACCCTCCTTGGAAACTGTGGGGCACCTGAAGGCTGAGGACACTCTGTGAAACATCCAGTCCTACAGGCACTAGGGAGGTTCCTGTGGCCTTCAGGGCCTGGTGTGGGCCCCACCAGCATTGGTGAAGGTGCAGGGCTGTACAAGGGGCTCAGAGAGACCCCATACCACCTGTCTTGGGAGTTCTTACAGCAGAGAGCGGTGCAAGAGGAGACATCTGAACATCAGCTGCTCTACCAGACCTCAACCGCAGCCAAAAATGAGATGGAGAAGATGAGATACTGAACTCTTTCACAACAGGATGGTGACTCATGCCTGCCAGGCTTGGTGTGGGTTTGCTCCCATCTCCATTGACCCTTCCTTTGCTATCCACAATTCCCATGCAGGCAGTGGAGCCCAGACAAGTGGAGAAAGAAGTAAGGAAGGGAGCAGCAGCTGCAGTGACAGGGACCACAGCCTGGGCATCCCTGTGTTGTTCATGTGCCAGTGAATGGGAGCACAGTGACGTGGTTCTTCTTATGACACAGACATGCAAGCAGGATGGTGGTGGGGCAGAGCAGAGTGGGGGGAGAGTGTGGGAGATGCCACTCAGGACCCACCATGCTGCTGGGATGTGCCCATGGGTAGAAGGAGAAATGAGAAGGGGACAACTGGGCACCCAGGGAGCACAACACCTACAGTAAAGGGCTGAAGGTTGAACATAGGAAGCAAAGGTGGTTTGGGCTCAGATGGGAGAGAAGACCCCTTTCTGGAGCACCTCCTCCAGTGGGAGATGATTTCAGAGGGATCATGGGGGTTTTAACTGGCTGAGAGTTTGGGCTGATGATTCTAATGTGATTGCAACCAAGCCAGCTCTGCTAGGGATGTCTGTGATGTTTATTCATGATGGGGATTTAGATCTTTTAGATCCCACAAGTGTAAAGAGGGGAAATGGACCTTTTCTCAGGCATTGACCATGGACCATGATCATACTACTTCACCAACAGCTCTTTCCAGATGTCATCTGTGTCCCAAAAAATAAATTATGAAGAAAGGGAGAATAAATCCCAATGCAAGCAAGGCAGCACAACCTACTCCTCTGCTGCTCTCACTAAAGGCTGAATCGACCCTATTTTTGGTACCTGCAAGGTGAACCCCAAATGCAGAGCAAATGCTTCTTAATAGGGGGGACTCCTGTTGTGCCCTTGGACCAGGGACCCCCCCCATTTCCAAGCTGCTGGGTGCAGACATCTGGTCCTACCATCATAGCCTTTAGTCCCAAGTGAGAGTTTCCTTTGGGAAGGCAATTTCACTCCCATATGCACCATCCCTGATTTCTCTGGGGCTGTGTCCCCCCTCTAGCCTCCCTTTACCCTATTAATATCCTTTGACTGTCCTCACACCTGCAAACAATCTGGTCCCCAACCACCTCCACCTCCCCCCTTCCTCAAAAGCTTCCCTCAGCTGTCTTTAAGTCGTAGCTGAAATCTGCGGTATGTAGGAGGAGAAATTCAGTCTGACAGCAGTTTAAAACACCGCACTACTTGGCAGATTTAAATGCTATTTTAAATATAAGCTATGACACAACGGACAAAAATAGCATTGAAAATACCCTGTCATGTTCCATATTGCGAGGAATAGGGAAGCAGACCAGGCTAGAAAGGAGCAGGGAGAGAGGCCAGATGGAAAGGAGAGGTTATTTTGTTTGTTTTAAAGAAACTGGATAAATGTATATTGTATGTGACTGAGTAAATGTGTTTCATGGAACATGGAGCCAAAAAAAATAATAAATCTTCTCATGAAAAATCTACATATTTTATTTGATGTGGGATCTGCCAAAGCAGGTTTTCTGGTAAATGATTGGTGAGAGGATGTATTTGTTACAAGGATGTTTTGGAGATGCTCAACACCAGCAGCCACCAGCTGTTGAAGACCACTTGGTCTTCTCTAAGCCTTTTTCTCCTCTATATTTAACCATGATTTAACAGGAATTTTCTCTCCTTAAGAAAAGAAAAAGCCACACTAAATACCTGGAAGTTGCTCTTTTATCTTCTTTCCCACCCCTCCGCACACACTGTTGTACAGGGCAAGCAAACATCTGTCCACTCTTTGGGTTTGTCTCAGGGGGCCGGGTTTTGGCTCCTTCCAATCCTCCCCAGTACAAACATAAGTAAATCTGGTGGGAGAGGATGACCTGAGCTGGGTCCAAGAGATTTGGGGAGAGGCTGGAATATGAGCAAGCCTCAGGCTGCAGCACCATGTGACACCCTGGAGATAAGGGCTATTGCTTCCCACCTGACTGTCCCTGTCTGGGGACAGGCACAGGGTTGGCAGTCCTGGTACAGTGGTGCCAGATGCCACTTGTACCCCCCAAAATGGGTTAGAGTGTGGGGTTCACTCCCAGCACAAGATCTGAGTATCTCTGCCTCTGACTGCCTGGCCGCAATAATAATTGCCTTTGCTTATGCTGGGTAAAGACCTCATCCTGACAAGCTCATAGCACAAGTTATCAGGGTGGCCAAGTTACCAGTGCCCTGATAAACCTCCTGGCAAGAATTCAGGTGCTCCCTAAGCCTTCTCAATCCACTGCTAGTTCAGCTGCAGCAGCAAAAACTAGAGGCAGGGACACATAGTTAAATGTTTTTGTTATCACCTTCAGAAAGGTCTTATTTTATTTTAAACCCACCATGTTATTAGAGAAACACAATTTGAAGAATTTAACAAACCAGTTCAATGAAGTCAGGTTAGCTTTAAAAACCAAAGACTGAGATCTTACAAAGCACCATGGCCTGGAAAAACCTGCCCTTCAGGCAGAGTTCCCTGACCATCCAGTGATGGATGCAAAAAAAGCAAAAGTTTTTTATCAGGAGAGAGAACAACCCTGAAGCTGTGCTCCCATCTCACCCCCTCACCTCTGGCTGCCCACTCCCAGCCAGGGGCTCACAGCTTCTCCTGACTCTCCGACTCTGCCAACCCTTGGGATTCCTATGGACAGCAGCTCTGTGGGCACTGTGGCAGTGGGACCTCAAGCACTGCTCAGCATCAGGAATGGCTCCACTGCTCACAGCACCAGAAAGTCTATAAAGCTCCCAACATGGTACCATGACCTTCTCCAGCTCTAGGCTAAGGCAACTGGCAGAGAAGGGCACCCACAGCTCCACATCTTAATACAGATTTTAAATCCCCACCCCCACAGAGCAGTCAGGTGGGCAGTGGTACCAGCATGGAGTGTGGCTCCAGGCACTAATGCCAAGCAGGATGTACTCCTGCGGCGGTTCTAGGCCTTTGTGCACCTTGCAAAGGGGAGCTTGTGCCCTTCTCAACACTTCCCTGCATGTGCAGAAATCCAGAGCTAGAGGGAAACAGGAGGATCCCTGGTGAGAGATGAAGCAAAACGCTTGGAAGAGCCAAGAGAAGCTTTGTTGTATTACAGCCAAAGTAGCATCACTGCTGCCAGAGCTGGCACTGGCCACTGGGTGCTCCACTCACTGAGTAATTTTCATGCCCCATTCAGAGAAGCAGAACCACCATTCTGTAAAAGCAGCCTCTTTGTGCTTGTTTTCTATTTCAGATGAAAATAAAAGCATTTCTGTGTCTTTTGATCTGCCTCACTTCCTTACTGACACATTCAGGATTCTCACAAGCATTTGGGTACTGTGGGTCCCCACAGCTCAGCAAGGTCCCCAGGGCTCTCTGGGGAATTGCAACCATGCAGGTACAACCAGTATCAGAGAAGCAAAGCAAGAATGGGTTGTGTCCCCAGCCCCTCTGCCTTCGCCCAACTGTCTCAGCCCCTGAAATATCACCCCCCTGTTGCAGCAGAAGCCTTAGGGTGCAGAGTTAGTGATGCTCAGGTACATGGCCAGCACGGTCTCAGGGGTACACCGTGCTCCTGCCCACCTGCAGCAGCTATTGCAGGGCCAAAGCTGCTCACCAGAGCGGTGGCATTGCAGTCCTGCCTCCTCTTACCGCCCTGCCCAGCTGCGACGGCAGCTCAGCTCCCTCCCTTGGTCTTTGTTAACCACTGAATTCATCTGACAACTCAAAGAGAGAGAGAGAGGGGAGAGACCCTGCGGCCCGCCGTGGCCGGCGCGGTTCCCCGGCTCCCCCTCTGCCCTCATTTGCAATGCTTGAGTGGGGATTTCTCTATTTACTAAGCTAACAATGTGGGTTCCCAGGGCCTGGGCTGATGATGACATCCCGGCGCTGGTGGGTGGTGGGGCCGGGGGGGCGGCGAGGGCTGGGGGGGGATTGCATAATGCCGAGGCAGGCGTGGGAAACCACAGCATCTGCGAGAAAAGTCTCTGCCAGCCGCTTTGAGCATGGCTCAAAGGGCTCCCAGGGAAGCCACGGGGCAGAGGAAGCCCTGGGGACCCTGTGGCAAGGGGAGATGCTCAAACCCACATCCCACGACCCCAGCCCTGCTGGCACATCCCCGCAGAGTGGCCAATGGCCCCTCCGGCACCGCCTCTGTCTCTGGAAGGGTTAACGTGGGCTGCCATGGGTCTGCTCATTACAGGGTTAAGGGGGAGATGGCACTTGCAAATCCCTCAATTACCCGGGCCAGAAGGCTGCTCAGGAAGAGCTTTATTAACGGTTGCCGTCTTCATTAACCACTTCTCCACAGCTGCCTAATTACGGCCGCCATTAGGCTCGCTGGGTCTCCCCACCACCACCCTGACCCCCGGCCCTCTGATTAACCTTAATTACACCTCCATCCTTGGAACCGGGCACTCACCTGAGTGGGGCCACGGCCAGGGGCTCGGGGCTGCCTAATTGCGGGCATCCCCGGCGGGGCGGCGCGGGGAGGGGGCCCGTGGCCAGCCGCCCGCCGCACGCCAGATGTTCGCTGCTGAAAAGCCGAGGGCTGCCCTCGCACTGAGCTAAGCGGTGGCAATGAGATCGGTAGCAGGGCATTGAGGGAGTCGGTGAAAGGGTTTCCCACCTGAGCCGATGGGGCTCTGCTGGGAGGAGAATGGGGATTGCTGGTGAGGAAAGGCAAAGGATGAGTGGTGGGAGATGCTGTGCGATGCTGTTGTTTGCTCTCTAGAGCCCATCCCTGCCAGAAGGCCCACCATCCTTGGAATGGGGGGTTAGAATTAGATGATTTCTAAGGTCCTTTCCAACCAATTCTGTGATGATCCTTCTGGGTTTTCCCTCAGCCTTTCTCCTCTCTGCTTAGGCTGTGACTCCCAGGCTGGATGCAGCACACATGGATGTCTGGCCCTGAATGTGGCTGTATGGTACATGCCCAAGCTTGGCATTTCAGGCAAGGCCACAGGTGCTACAAAGGGTGGCAGTGACCCCACTGCCCTGCAGCTCTGCTGTACCCAGGGTGCCACCACTGTTCTAGGACAGCCCCAGCCTGATGTACCACCCTGGCCTTCTTTCACAAAGATGATGTTGCTGCTTTTCTTCTCTCCCTCACTGAACAGGGCGAAGCACAGCTCCTCAGGCACAGGGAAAATGGAGCCGCTTTCTCCCTCTTCCTCACGATGCCCCTACTACATTCTTCCCCCTCCTCACCACACACCTCCCTTTTGGGAGAAAAAAAAAATAATAAAGTTCTTATTTCCACCACATTTGCCATTTCCTGGTCTAAGTAAAGAGTGTCATAAGAGTGACAAGCTAAAAGCCACTGATTACTGTGGATTCATGGCATTTATTCTCCTCGTGAAAAGAGCAAACATCAGAAATAATGTGGTCCGGCCTGCCTCGGAGCCTAACCCTGCAATTAATCAGCATTCATGTGCAGAAGGTGCACGAGCATCTGATATGCAGAGAGGGAGTAATTAAAGGCAGATGCAATCTCTGCTTCCCGCAGGCCTGGGGAGGGCAGCGGCGCTCCCCCCTCGTTGCGGTGCAGCCCCTAAAAGCCGCCACTGTTCCCCATTTCCTTCGGAACAGTCTGCCCACGCTGCCCCAGTCGCCTTGGCTGGGCGCACGGGAACAGGCTCCGCTCCCTGGGGCGAGCCGGGAGATGCCGACCCTGCATCCCTTGGCTGTCGGCAGCGCGATCAGGAGCGCTGGGGGTGCGGTATTTAGGCTAGCTTCCGATGCCTTGAACTCTGACACGGCTCGGTGACACCACGAGGTCCCAGGAGAGGGGGATTGCTGCGGGCTGGGGCTTGCCCGGGACTATCGCTGGCCTCCTCCCGCCGGGGTCTGCCCCGCTGCTCCCGCTGATCCTGTCGAGACCTTTAATCCGTGGGGGATCAGCAAATTAATCCACTAAAGCATGAAGGGCCTGAGCTGTGTTTAATCGCTCCCTTTTGTGTCAGGGGACGGCTAAATGACCATACAAGAGAAAAACCCACAGAAGGGTCAGAGGGGAGGCGGTGGGCGATTAACCCCCGTCACCTCCCTCCAGGCTGCGGCGCGGGGTGAGACGGGGCCGAGCCCGCAGCCGACGGGCCGGGCATCAGTAGAGCTGGTGTCCCCTTGTGTCCCAATGCCCCGTGTCACCCATCACGGGTAGCATTTTAGCCTATGGCGCTCTGCAGTCCCCCGGCATGGTCGGAACCTGCCCCAGCCGTGGGCAAGATAAGCCGTCCGAGGTCGCAGCCTGGCTCCCAGAAGACAAGATGTTATCACGGCAATTACCCCACAATACATCCTCTGGGAGCTATTTTGGCCGAGGGGTCAGCGGTGCTGACAGCGGCCGAGTACTCCCCTTGCTCCCGGTGGAGGAGGAGCCGTGCCGGGGGAGGCTGAGCGCAAGCCGTCTGCCTGCTCCGGCACAGATTGTGCCAACGCGTGGTTGAGCGCGGCGAACGCTCGCAGCCAGCACCCTTCAAAAATATCACTCGGGGAACAAATGACACCACCTCCCCCTCGCCATCCTCGCACACCAACGCCCTCGCCCAGGCAGAGGCGGCCACGCCAGCCTGGGTGCCACGGCCCCCCGGTTCCCCCCTTCCCATTTTCTTCAGAAGGAGAATAACCTGCAGTATATATATATATATTTTTTTTTTCCTTTCTGGAAACTAATGGACTCCTTAAATAGCAAAAATTGCACCCTGTAATTAAGATCTTGCTTTTTAAATGATTAATCATTCTAACCCCTTCCAGCGGCATCCCACTTACTGCTGCTCTCATATTGAAATGCAGATCTGAGAGGGAGGGAGCCGAGCAGGTCTGTGGAGAGGAGCAATTAAATCTTCCAGCTGTCGCTGGTCCACCCCATCCTCCATTTTTTTTGGGAAGCCCTGGGCGTTGTCCGCAGGGCTGGCTCCATGCTCTGATTCACATCCCCCTTTTTTATCCTGTCCATCCTCCTTTCTACTTCCATCCTTTTTTTTTTTTTTTTTTTTTCTGTTGACTCTTGGTTTCTGGGTTTAGTGATACTATTTCACTGCAAAGTCTGACCTTCCTTTCCCTGGAAGTGTTGTCAGCTTCCCAAAAAGCTGCCTGCAGCCCTCTTCCCAGGAGAAAGGATTTGAATGCATGGTAACATCAGCCAGGTGCCTTGGAGAACCAGCAAGCCCAGTCCAGCCCATAACAACCAGATGCCTCTTCTGGTATTGCTGCTCTACATCTCTGTCTAAGCCAGTGTTTATAGCCCTCTGAGCCTGCACTGTCCTGTCCTTCCCTTGGCTTTCCCCTGAACCACATCCCATTGCAAAAGACACCCATGAACATGTGCCACCTCCCTGCCAGGGGTCCCCACAGACTCTGCACGTCACCTCATTCACACTTCCTCAGGACCAACTACAGGTTTCTCAGAATGCTTCAGCAGGAAACCTGCTCAGCTGTGTATAAACCATAATCAAAAGGAGGTCTTCTGGCCTAAATTCATTCTGTACATCCTCTTTGGGTTAGAGGGAAGCCTGAAAGTGTTTTCTAGAAGCATGCTGCTGGTTATTCAGCCCATTGCTGTGAAGCCATGGGTGGACGGAAACAAGCTAGGGAAAAATACATCTGGTTTCAGTCCCCAGCAGTGTCAGGATAATGGCTTGGGAAGGGCAGGCTTCTTCCTGATCATCACCCAAAGGGAAAGCACTAGGGATGAGTGTTTCTTATTCAATGCCCTGCAGTAAATCCCCCTTTCTGTCACTGCCTCAAGCCAGTCCCATGGCAAGTCTGTGAGGTGGATGGGGCTGCAACCCCCATCCCTGTGGGCCAAGGAAGAACTTAGTACTCTGTGTCTTCTGAAAATAGACAGAGTTTCTCCAAGGAATCAGAGAAGGGACTCTTCAGAGTTTCTGTATCTCTCTGTCAGTTTGATTTTTCTGATATGGAAATAGAGAAGAGACAGGAAAGTGTGTACCCATGTGAGATGGGGGAAAGGGAATGACAAAGAGAGGTTGGAATGGCAAGAGAATGCTTCCCACAGAGTGGAAATGAGGACAAAATACTTTCCTAAGGAAGGGGAATGGGAAGGATCTCCCTTTGTTACTATAACCCCTAAAATGCTCACCTGTCCTCTCAAAGGTTTCCAAAATAGATGATTTACAGAAGATCTGAGGAAGGGAAGGAGATTTGAGCTCCACTGGACCATCCATCCCACAGTCATTCCTTGGCTTAACACAGTGCTGAGCCCCTGGGCAGAGCATGGGAAGGATACTCCATGGGCCAGGGGAGTGAGGAGTGAGCCTCCTCCATCACATACATCAGGCACAGTTTGCCCTCAGCACCAGTGCTGTTTCCACCCTGATTTTTGGGCTTCTTCCTTATATTTTGAATTGCAACATTTGGCTATGACATAGCTACACAATAGGACCTGGTTCTCCCCACCAGGTGCTGACTTAAGCCAATATTGTTAATGAGGACAAGGGGAGTTCCATACCTTCACCCTCAGCCTCTTGACATGGGTGTATCCAAGAGGAACGAAGGTTCCCTAAGTGCTTTGTCCTGTCTGAAGAGTGCTTTGGTCTTTATAGTCACCAGGATGACTTTTAATGTTATGGACAACACCAGTCTGGGGCTTCATTCTCCCCTGACCCGGCTAGAGGGGTGAGGGGCCTTTTTCCTGAGATAAAAGGAGACAACATCAACAAGCTGCATAATAAGCAACAGGGAGCCATGCAGAGCATGAGCTGCCCTCCCAGGACTGATTCCTTGAAGTCCATGCTGTTCTGACACCTTCTCTTATATAGTCTGGATGCTCCAAAACACCCAGTGATCCTACAAGTTTCTAAAGCATTAAATACCTGGTTAGTTGGCATTTTGGCTTTGGTCTTACTGGGAAAAATGTACTCAGCCAGGCTTGTATGGCCAGAAGCACCACAAGGGTTAACCAGTGGAAAACAGAGTTGGATACAGATGATGGGACCAGATTCTCAGAGCACTAGGAGAAAAGTCAGTAAACCCCACCAAGCTCTCTATTTATGGATCCTCACTCTGATGCATGGCCTTTATCTTCCTCCTCTTTACTTTCCTCTTTATACTCTCTGCCCAGCATTGCAAGGCGAAGGACCCTGCTCTGTAGCCAAGACCCCTCCATGCCATCATTTGCATTTTCACCAGCCTTGATTAATGCCAGAGCCTGTTTATAGAGTTACAATCTCCAAATTAGGTTGCCGAAGGCATCCTGGGCCAGCCCTGGAAAAATCTCGGTGGCTGAAAGGAGCCATAACTAAGCCTCAAGCAGACGTCTTTATTCAGCTGTAATTGACGTTTAACAGACGTCTGTAACTTCGTCTGGACTTATAAAAAAACCTGAAAAAAAGTTCTACCCTCTCTTTATGTTCCCCCCTTTTATCCAGCAGTCAAAAGTGTAAGAGCCCACCACACCGGCCCCACTCGGTCAGTGTGCAGCAGGGGCCGTGACAATAGTGGGGCTGAGACAAAGCCGCAGCCCACGCTGCACACACTGGCGCCTTGTATGTCTATTTACCTCCTAGAGTGGTTTATGCTAATTTATTGGCGAGCAGCGACCACTTCTGCATACTGATGTGCTGCCACTTCTTTCTGAGCGGGGGCCCTCGTCTGCAGGGAGGCCCATGGGGGGACCCTCTTCCCCACTGGCAGCACCCCAGAAAAGGATGCCGCGATGCCCAAGGCTCCCTGTGTGCCCCCAAACCATCCAAGCTACTGTTTTGATCCCCTGATGGCTCTTTATTTAGGTTCCCTTTGGGTACATGGCAGCGACACCGTCCCTTTGCACAGGGATGTTCCAGGCACTGGAACCAAACTCAGGCAAACCGAACCCATAGCCATAGTATGGAGCTAAGGACATGGAAAGAAACGCTATAGATAGCTGTGGAGACAGCCAGATTTTCATATAAATATATCTCCGCGGTGTTCTGCTGACATGTGTGAGTACGGAAGGGTGCTCACAAGTCAGGAAGACACTAGAAATCAGGATAAAATTATTTTCTTCTTTCCTGAGTGCTTACATTGTGTACTATTCTTTGCTGCACAATGGTTTATTTCAGCACTGGGACATGAATTCTCAGATCAGGTTTTACTGACTAGTTCTTGAAGGCAAATTTTCCTTTCTTCTTCAAGAAGACATGGTGTTGCTCACCCCCTGGCAGTGGAAGAGACCCTGTGCTCTCCCACAGATGATCAGACCATCAGGAGGACAGTCAGGTCCCTCTGCAGACCACATCCTTCCCAGAGGAGGGTTTTAGAGCATTTAAATCCAGAGACTACCCAGAGTTAGAGGAAATTGGTTTCAGTGGTTCAGGATTCCCCAGAGAAAAGAGAAGCCAAATGGGATGCTCCTGCTCTCACCCACAAAGCAGTTTCCAACACCTGCCAAGCACAAGCCAAAGGCAAAGCCAAGGTTTGGAGGCAAAGCCAAAAGAAACAACTGAGACAAAAGAAATAAATTCAGGAGTAATTAATTTTGATGCTGGGGACTTGCTTTTTGCAGCACACTGAGCTCCTACAAACCTGGTTGGTGCCATGATGGTGTGAAGGTGAGGGACAGCCAAACACGGGGCTTTGTGTCCCTCGTGTGAGCATTGGGTCATCATATTGCAGATGATAAAGTGCATGAGTCGGATGGTTTATCCAAGAAAAACAGAGGTCATCTGCAAGTGTAACCAAGCAATGGGCCAGGAAACTTTAAGATGTATGTCAACAGTCCTTCAGCCTTCTCCAGGAGAGAATGAAGACTGTTGCGCCCCAGGCCCATCTGCTCTCTCACTGCTCGTCTGCACAGGTGACTCCTGGCTGCAGAGCAAGGCAGGAGACCTGTCTGTGCAGTGGAGAACATGACTCATGGCTGGCAGAGAGACATAAAAAGAGTGAGAAATCTGGCCTGAAGTACCAGAGGAGTGCTAAGGTCCTAAAGCTGGGAGCTTGCAAGTGCCAAAGCAGCCAAGAGTCAGGAAAAAAGGTTGACAGAGAGTTAGTTGTACAGGTAGGATGGTGTGAGGGTCTCAGAAGTCAGCAGACCTTGCCTGTGATTTGCTGCCTCAAACCTACAGAGATCTGAGCGCATCCTTCATAAGCTTTTGCCTGGGAGGCATTTAGTTAGGGTGGGTGCCCACTGCCAAGCATGGCAAGCAGCCCATGCAGCCACTGCTGTCCATGGCAAGCACAAACTGATAGAGCACCTGCACCATAACACCACTTTGCCCCAGAGTGCCAGATGTAGATACTCCTATTCCTGGGAAGACTGGAGAAAGTCATCATGCCTCTGATGTGACTTAGGACAACCTCTGGGTACTGGGAAGTCCAAATGCCCATGGTATTGGATGTGGCCATGACATCAGCACTGGTGATGCCCCTTCAGTCACTGAGTGACTACATAATCTGGACGAGAGCTCACTGGGCCAGAGAAGACAGTTTTTCAGCTGCTTTGTACTGCTAAAACTCCAGAAAGGGGCTATATTACAGCCACAGATCCAGCCTTCTGTGTTTCAAACCTGGAGGCAGTGGGTTTCTTTCCTTTTTGTGCTGCTGAAAGCAGCTGTAACTTTTGCAGCCCCTCCGGCATCTTTCCCTGCATTTTTTTCATACCAGCTGGGCACAAGGCATGGTCGTGGGGAGGGAGCTGTTGCAGTGCTGTGCTAAAGTGGTTTATCTTTCCTGTGGAAAAGGAAACAGCCTCTCTGCATGTCTCTTCCACAGTCCTGCATGTCAGTGGAGTGAACTCTGGTCACCTCTCTCTATCAGGAGATAAAGGGCTTGTGGGAATCTGAGGTCAAGAAAGACTTCCCGAGCTGAAGTGGGGATGAGGATGTTTCTCCAGGCTTCCTACAGCAGTGGAGAGGGAGATTTCCTGCACCAAGCTGCTCACAAAGAGCCTGAGCTGCCGTTTGTCGCTAATACTCAGAGATGCCTTTGCTCAGGGCTGGCGAGGGAGGTTCAGCATCAGCAATAGAGAGTCACTGGAGGGGAACACGCATGAAGGAGAGTCTCCTTCCTCCTCCCCAGCACCCTGCCAGCGAGGGAGGGCAGGCAGGACAGGCTGGGAAGGTGCCAGCCCAGGCCCTGGCAGCCTGCAGTCCTGCCTGCACCGCTGCTGTACAGGAGGGGAGGGAGATGTGAGCACCATGTCTTAGGCGAGGGCACCTCATGCTGGCAGCTCCAGAAATAGCCTGGAAAGCCTTTGTTTTAGTGATTTCCCTTCTTTCTCTCAGGGTCGCTTGCCCTGGCTAGTGCTGACTGAGGAAGAACGTGCTCTGGAGCAGGGTGAAATTGCAGGTACCAAAAAACGGTCCCAAGCCTAGAGATCATCCTCCTGTTTCCTCTGCCACAGTACCCCTGCAAGACCATGCCTAGAGCCATCCTTGCATGAGGCCAAGCCAGACTTTTCCTTGGCCACCAGCACGGAGTGTCCTCCAAGGCCACATCCCCAGGGTCCTGCTGTGTCCCAATCCACCGGGACATGGAGCTGTGCGGTGTCTGCCCTTCCACAGCCCTGATAGGGACACCCCTGTGTGTGACAGCAAACTGCAGACATTTAGGGCTGAGCACCAGACCCCAGCTTCCCTATCTGCCCTCCAGCAATTCCTGCACCTTCCCTTTCCTCCCAGGCCAAGCTGCCTCGGCGGGGGCATCCCCAGGTCTCGCCAGCGAGCTGTTATCTGTCAGCCAAAGGCGGGTGAGAAAAGAAACACCCTCCTTAAAAAACAAGATGTCTGGTGTGAATATCCTGATCCCGCTAACCCGAGGTCTCCGCTGGAGCCGGCCGCGTGCAAGCGACAGCCCCGGGTCTCACTTAGCAACAGGGCATGGAGCAGCCCGCGGCTGGCGGGGAGAAAAAAGGGTCTTTTCTTGTCGGTGAAAGATTCATCGTTGGGCTGAAAGTGGCCCCTCCCCTCTTTCAAATACTTGTCAGCAGGGAGAATACAGCTTAGATACTGGGCTGATCAGATCATGGCTAATCTGTTATTCCTGGCCGCGAAAACTGCCGGAAGACTTTCAAACAACTTCACTGCGAGCGTGTGCGGCGGGAGGGAGCAGGCAGGAGATGCCGAGCCACTGGCAGCCCCATGCTGGCATCCCGAGGGCATCTCCTGCTCATGGGTGTGTGGGGTGGGCAGCTCTTGTCCCCCCCACCTTGTGCCAACCAGGGCATCCTCAGTGCCATGGACAGAGGGGACAGAGGGGAAGGGGTCAATGCTGAGCTTTAGGAACAGGGAAATGGGCTGACTAAAATGTCACTGCAGTGAGAACGGGCTGTCCTAATTGCATGGCTTTTTCTCCCAAGTTAGGTGGTTTGGAGATGTTTGTCACTGTTGAAGGACATTTGCCACTCGTGTCTGGGAGCCTCATCACCACAGGGAGTACCAAGAAAAAAATGGCCAACTCAGCAAAAGGTGCTTTCCTCCCTCTGGGCTGAGATGTTTGTAAGGGAAAAACCAGACCAGACAAATCAAACAATTTGTACTCAGTGGTTTGCAGAAATTTCACATGGTAACCCAGATTCTGCTCCTGTACGTGGGGGTACAACAAAGAGATGCAGTTAGCAGGTGAGGTAGGTACACATTCACCAATATCTCCTACATGTCCTGTTATGCCCAGTGCTGGGGCCAGTGTGGGTACCAGCCCAGGGGACAGTGACAATGCACCCTTTACTGCCAGCAGTCCACTTTTCCCGACAAAACCAGGTAAGATCTGATCCCCAGGCCCAGCACATGATATTCTGCCTCGTCCCAGATGCTTTGCATGCCCACACATCTTGACCATGCACTTTGCCCTGTTTCCTAGCTCTCCTGTTACTGCTCCTTTATCCCACTACATCCCACTGTCAGCCTGGTTTAGCCCTAAATCTGCCTCTTTTGGGCTCAGCAGTACCCATAATTATTGTCCAGGATGTGCCATGAAGGTGGACCTTTGGTGGGACAGCTCTATCTATGACAGAAAGGAAAACTACTCCAAAGTGGCCCAAACTTACAGTAGCCTGTGGGAGGGGGATGGATGCCCAGCAAGCCTGGGGACTGGTCTGAACCCCAGCAAGATCCTCTTAGTCAGGAATAATTAATTACCTTCTTGAGGATCTTAGCTTCAGCCCTTCCCTGCTCATGCCCCAGCCCAGGAGAGGAGGGAGGGAGGAGACGGCAGCGAAGAGGGTAGAGAATTAATTGGACATTGTGTTGGGAATCGCCTCCTGGTTGCTGTCAATCTTGGGAGTGAACAGCCTCTTGTCTCACTCAATAGGAACTTTATATGCTCCTTTAATCCTTCAGTCCGTATTGTCAGAGCTTCCCCCCTCCTCCTGTCTCTCCTTCCCACCACAGGACTTTTGATGACCCCAGCTGTCTGAGGCAATACAAAGAAGCCCCTTAACTAACACCCTGTGATCTATACAGGCAATAAAGAGAGTCCCCTTGACAAGGATTTGCGGGCAGAATATATGCAAATGCTGGGAGGTGTGCGGGTGGGGAGGTGTGCCGAGCAAACCGCTGTGCGGCGGGCACGGCTCCCGGCCCTGGGGATGCGGTGGCCAAAGTGGGCATGTGGTGCAGGTGAGGGATGGCCGGAGAAAACCAGGGTTGGCTGAGGCTGGCTCGGCACGGCACACCCTGCTGTGGGCTAAAGCAAACAGGAGTGTCCCATTCACGTGGCCTGCAAGGCCAAGGCATCCATGGGCACGTAAATGGGGGGCTCTCCCGGCCCGTGCCCCCCTGTGCTTTGCTCCTTGATGGCCACCTCCTGAAGTCAGGAGGCCATGCTCCTTCCCACATTAGCACATGAATGGGGTTAGGGGTGGGGGGGAGGCGTGAAGGGGGGCAAGCCCCACTGTCCACTCAAGCAAACAATTTGGCTAGCAAATTGACATAATTACAAGGGACAGAGAGAAAAGAAAGGCGAGCCCCCTCCCCTGCGCTCCAGAGGGCCCGACCCCTGCCGAGTTACTTAGACCCTTTGTGCGACTCAATGCTAGGTACTGATGAGGGGACGTATGCCCTTTTCAAGGGCCCTAAGCGACCGGCTGCCCTAATCTGATTACAATTTACAGCACTCCTTCAGAAGGGGCTGGAGCGGTGCTCGTGCAGGTGTGGACACGCCGAGTCAGACACGCACAGGCTCCTCCAACCCAAAGGTAGATAGGCATGCACGGAAAAGGTAGATGGAAAGGCACAGCAAAGGTAGATGGATGTGCATAGCAAAGGTAGATGGATGTCCACAGTGACACTGTGGCCAACAGCATATCAACGTCACCTGCAACACTGACAGTGTGGATTTCAGTGTGGTGGTTGTGCAAGGTCAAGAAGGCTGAAAGCATGTCCATGGGGACACAGCACACTGCCATCAGCAGATACACCATGGCCAACACCTGCAGCGTGCAATGAGCCCATTCCAGCACAAATCCAGGGTTTGCACCATGTACCTGCACCCATGAACACCAATACACACATGGGCACAAATAGAAACGTGCAACCCCGCCTTCTCCCAGGCAGGTCCACAGATGGCGCCCCTCTGCAGAGGCAGGGGAGTGGGGGACAGAAGAGGTGAGCAAAGGCCTTCTGCCAAAATCTCTGCAGCAGCTCGCAGGAGCTGGAGTGTGAGCAAAGCTCACCACCTGCCTATTTAAAGTGGGATTAAATTATGCTGTACCCCCCCTACTCCCAGCCCCCTTCCTGCTCTCTCTCTAACATCATCCCCTTGGGGAAACCACCACCTTTACATGAGATTTTTCCTTTTTTTAGACCTCTTTTCTGCTCTGTGCCCCATAGATCCCAGGGGATTAGCAGCCAGGCTGGGCCTTCCANCCCCCCCCCCCCCCCATGGGAACCTGCCCCAAGACAACTTTGGTCAATGCCTCCGGTGCTTCCCAGCCAATTTGTACCACCTAATCCCTGCGAGTATCGACAGCCCCTTTCTCACACGTTCTCCCGCCTGCTGGAGCAGCCCAATCCTCTGCTCTCCACGCTTCCCTGTTGAGAAACCCTCTGTCCACCGCTGGGGCCACGGCCGCACTTCAAACGCGCCAGTCCGACCCCGGCATTGTTTGCCAGAGAATTAAAACTGCAAGGCCAGCCCCAGCGAGTGATTTAGGTACTGAGACCAGACTGAGCCCTGCAAAAGCAAGGGCAATAAAACGCTTCGCTGCCCAGCAGCCTGGGCAATTTAGGTGTCTTCCCACGAGGAGGAGGCAGAGCCCAGAGGGATGGGGAGCTGGGTCAGGGCTTCTTCTTCCATCATGTGCACATGGGACAGGACCATCTCATGGTGCTCACAGAGCTGCCCCACCAGAGATGTGGGCTGTCCACCTCGCTAAAGCAATGAGGGTCACCCAGTCTTTGCCACTACTGATTCCCATGGCCCCTTGCAAGCTGCTGGGAGGAAAGACCAGAGGTCATGGGGAGACACAGCTGGATGATTGCTTATCTGGGACATAGACAAAACTCATACGGCAGGGACAGAGGGACACTGGTCCAGTGACACAGTAGGAAATTCAGTGCCCAACAGGTCTGCTTCTGCTTTCAAATTTTGCAGACTTGGCACAAAAAGTTTAGGACTCCCTTTTTGAAATGAGATTGTCTATGGTGCCTGTCAGTAACTCCTGTGGTGGTTTCTGATGGGTTCTCTGGATGAAGCTGTGAGCAGAAAATGGCTGTTTACCCTTTCCCCAATGCAAAGCGGCTGTGAGGTGATCTCCTTCCTTCAGCAGATCCCAGTACAGGGAAATGAGGAATTGCCCTTCATTTTCCCATCCATCTACCAGGGAAAGGATGTAGGACAATGTATGCTTCAGCCTCTGCAGGAATCATTCTCCCGAGACCATTTCTAACCCCTGTTAGGCCTGCCTTTGCCATCATCAAAGAAGGTACTTGCTGGCAAGTGGGCTGGGGCTCCTGATGGCCCAGCTATGATATTTCTGAATTTCCCCTTAGCTAACCAGCTTCTTCCCTTGCATCCCACACTGCTGCCATGCTCGAGACCAATCCTATGGCGGATTTTAGGCCTTGCATTATTCTTTTTTCAACTGTGAGGTTGTTTCAGGACAGACAGAGGCAATGGGGGCTCAGGAAAGAGCATCTCCCGTGCCTGGCTGTCCCCGTCCCTGCGCCATGGCGGGGGAACACAGTGTTTCGGCACCTCCTCCTCTGTCACAATGTTTTTCAGCTCCACCAAGCAAAGTGTCCAATTAGAGCAGAGCCTCTTGCTTCCATCTTTGCCGACATTTAATTAACATGCTGCTGCTGGCAGCCGCTGACAAATTCCAGAAACATGTTGTAAAGGGTTTTTGTCTTTACCCAGCATGGAAAATGAGGGTGTCATATCCCAAGGGGATGTGAATAGCTACTTTTGACTCCCCCCCTCAGGTGTGAGAATTACAGATAGACGCAGTGAAGAGACCTATCAGCCCTCCTACCTCCTTCCCCCCCCTCCTCGCTCTTTTCCTTTCCTGCTCCTTACATTAGATCACCCTGGAAAATATGCAGATTTTAGGCCTGATTTTCATTCCTGTTTCCTACAAGTCTGGCTGAAACCTGATGGTCCAACTAAGAGGGAGACAGTGGTTTGGTTTGGACCCTTTCCATCAGGATAGTACCAGTAAGCGGAAGGAGCTGTCTGATGACATGGGAAAACATTGTCGAAGCCAAAAAAGAGGAAAGGGTCTTGCTCATGCTGTATGTGCAAACAAGGTTCCTGGGGAGCTGATGGAGGCCTCAGCAGAGCAGGTCAAGGCAAGGTGCTGGTGGAGGCAGGTAGAAGTGTAGCCAGACTCACAGCTGGCTGTCACCCACACTGTCGATGGCTGGATCCTGCACTGGAGTTCAGGGACAGCTGCTACACCCAAACACCCCCTCCCAAAGACCCACCAGCCTGGCCTGTGCTTCCCATAGGGACTCAGCCCCCATTGTGGGGGCTCATCACCCTCAGGATCGCTATCTTAAGGTGCCAGGTTCTTACCCAAGCATCTTCCCAGCCTGCACTATCTAATGCATCATCTAATTAACACACCTAGCCTGTATTGCCATCGTTCATGACTCCACTTTGTCTCCCAGGTGCCAGGAGTGTCCCAGCAGCTCCAGCAGCCAAGAGCCAAGAGCTCTCCCGATAGCTGCTCTGTGCCACTGGTGGGCAAGACAGGCTCTGGGGCGACATCCCATCCCACTCCACTGCTGACGCACGGGAGCACAGGCCGGGAAAGAAGAACACGTCTTTATTTTATCCACAACAGAGCGTTACAAAAGCGCAGAGAGTAGGGCAGAGCCCTCGTCGTCACGGGCAGTAAACGAGGCTTTGGGCAGCGGTCCTGCGGCGGCGGCTCAGGGCGAGGCGGGCTTGTCGGGGTTGTGCATGTGGTACGCATCGCTCTCCTCATCCTCCGGCACCTGCGGCGCGGCAGAGCCCCCTGAGCCCCGCGGGCCGACAGCGCCATCTCGTGCCCCCCGCCCCGGAGCCCCCTCACCTCCCAGTAAACCTCGTCCTCGAAGCAGTTCTCGGCGGCGGCGTCCCCCCAGATGGGCAGCTTCAGGATGCCCCCTGGAAGGAGACGGGCAAGGCGGTGGGCAGGAAGCCGGGATGCCGGAAGGATGCAGGCGGGATGCGCGTAGTACACCCAAGGGGGAAAACGCAGCCCTGGCACGGTGCTCGATGCCGTGCCCCCCCCGACTCATCCAGCCGTGGGAAGGAGCACAAGGAAGCCTCCGTTTTAGCGGCAAGCTGCTTCAGCTCTCCCCTCTCTGCGCTCCCTTCTGGCTTACCCACAATGGCCCCCCCGACAAACGCCACCAGCAGAGACACCACAATCCCAGCCGCCTGGAAGCCTCCTTGGACACTGGGTGTCCGCGTCTGGTACTCGCCAGTGAAGTCAAACGCCTTGATGAACCTGCCGAAGGCACAAATGGCAAGGTTTGCTCCTGGCAGGAGACGTTCCCTGGCTCCGGAGGAGCCGTGATTCCCTGCTCCCTCGGGGATTCCTCCCTAGCCCCATCCCTCCTCTGCAATGGACCAGGAGAGAGGTGCAGTGACCAAAACACCACTCATTTCCTTCTCCTCTGGCCCCTGGTGAAGCTTTACCTAGGAAAGACTACAAAATATAAACATGCCCTTTGTATTTCAGACCTTTAGCCTTACCTGACCCCCCCAAAAACAATGGCAGGGGGAGGGAGGAGCACTTCCCTACCCATTGTGGCCCAGAATAATGCTAAACAGCAGGACTGTGGCTCACTTTGAGGCCACCAGAAGTCAGCTGCAAGAGATGAAGCTTTTACACTTCAGTAAGCCTAACACAGTCATTGCACCCCATGTTTTTTAGGGGCAACTCTGAACAATTAACAAAGATTTTTAATTGCTCCTTGCTCCCAGCCCAAGGAGCCTCAGATAAAATGTATACTCAGAAGATTTTCAAGCTCTCTTACCCTTCCTTTCCATATACATCCTCTGTAGCTGCAGCTGCTGTGATGGCCCCCACAATGCCACCAATAAGGCCTGGCATGGCATGGAGGTTGTGGATGCCACATGTGTCTTGAATGTGCAACCTAGACTCCAAAAAAGGCTGAGGGGAAGGGAATTAGAGAAAGATCAGGGAGATGAGCATGGCCCTGGAAAGGATTAGCTCCTTCCATGGAGGACTTCGATAAGCAGAGGAGGAAGAGTGATACTGTGTCCCATTAAAGTGCTAAGATCTTGTAGACAAAGATGTGAGCCAAGCTCAAAATAAAATAACAAAATATCCTTTGAACACTCTCCTACTGAGCATCTGAGTCTTCCTGAGCATTTTGGGGCAGTAAATGCAGTCAGAAGTCCATCTCATAAGGGATTCTGGGAAGCAGGAACCCTCAAAGGGAAGTGAATCCATTTCTGGTCTCCTTAGCCAGGGCAGGGCTGCAAACCCCTTGAGCAGCACTCACCGTGAAGTAGACATACCCCACCGTGGACACGATGCCAGAGATGGACCCGACAATGAGGGAGCCGTATGGAGTCAGCATCATCTCCGCGCTGGTGCCCACGGCCACGCCGCCCGCCAGCGTGGCATTCTGGATGTGAACCTGCAGAAGGAACCGCCCTGTCTTGGCATCTCGGGGAGATTGCAATTGCTCAGGCACGGTGCAAATGGCAAAGCAGGAGAATCAGCTCTGAAAATGTTTCCGGAGTAAATATCAGGGCTCATTTTCCTGCTCGATTGTGAAAAACAAGAGAAGAGCAGGCAGTTTCTGTCCGTAGCACAGGTGCACAGAGACTCCCACTCCCTGTACCACACACGTTCTTTGCATCCACAGATCTGGGTGGGGAGTTGCGATAAGATGGAAATTGTCTCACCCGTGTGTCATGCAAGCTCTGCTGTCACAAAGACATGTCACCCACACACCTAACACGTACAAGTCAGCCCTCTGATTGCTCACGAGCTGCTGCACAGGCCCTGCTTGCTGGAGAGTGCTGCCAAACATGGCTCTGCAAAGTGCCCAGCAGTGGTGCCCTGGGCAGAGCAAGTCCAGTCCCTGCTATCACTTGGGTCCACTGCAATGCAGGACATCACCCCACACCTCAAGCACTGCAAGATACATTTCCCACTTTTTTAACCTCAGGGTTTCTGCCTGGATGCTGGTTTCACCATTATGACCTGAAAACCCATACCTGTTCAGCAGAAGACGAAGGCCAGTCGTTTCCTAGACCCTTGATCAGCCTCATTATAAGTCCCAGAGGCATTGCAGGGCTGTCTGCTCCCAACTTACCATGTCAAGCTTGCCCTTCTTCTGCAGCATGCTGGAGAAGGCCATTGTGGTGAGGACACAGGCAGCCAGGGAGCAGTACGTGTTAATGGCAGAGCGGTGCTGGGAATCCCCGTGCTCAGATATGGCTGAGTTAAAACTGGGCCAGTACATCCATAGGTACAGGGTACCTGGTGGGATGGGGAAGATGGGAAGGAAGAGAAAGAGAAAAGAGAAAATACAGGGACTAAAAAAAGAAAACCCTCTAAAGAAGATCTTTCTGAACATGGGGAAACTAAACTGTATAGTCCTGCTGTCCCAGAGCTGCACCCCACATGATGAAACCAGCATCAGGAAGGGCTGTCAGAGAGACAGAAAATGCATCCTTGTTGTTCCAAGCATCATTTCAGCCCATTCACTGATGAGTAACTCTGAAAGGTGAAAGACTTCTGGGATACAGAGCTTGTCAGCTCCATATCCTGGTTCCATTTTTTCCCAGAGACACAGGAGGAACCACCCTCTGCAGCTGAGTGGTCCACACCTACCAGCATCTTTGAGATGAGGGCTAACTCACCGATCATGGCAAAGAGGTCGGAGTGGTACACGGAGCCCTGCTTGTCCTTACTCTGCTCCAGGTTGGGTCTGTACAGGATGCGTGTCACTGTGAGGCCAAAGTAAGCTCCGAAGGTGTGAATGGTCATGGAGCCACCTGCATCCTTTACCTGCAGCCATGGGAAAGCAGAGGTTTGCTTCTGCAACGGCCATCCATTCTGGAGCTGAGGCCTGATTGCATCATGCCCAGCTTGTTTTCCCACTCAGCCTTTCTGCCTGCACACAGTCATGTGGAGAGGTGCAAAACTGCTCTGGTCCTGCTCTCTATCTTGTTTGCTTGGTTCTGTGCACTTAGTTTCTGCTTGGAAGGCATCAAGGCAGAGGGGAGTTTCTGATCTGTGCAGTGATAGCCAGGTTGGCTCCTAAGGGCACTCTTGTGAGAGCTTCCTTGCTTCCAGCCCTCCAAGCCCTCTGTTGGAGGGCAGGATCCCTGCTTCTCTCAGCACATATCTCATCCTCTTTGACACTTGATTTCCTTCTACAATACCCATATTCCATCAGGGAGAACAGACAAGAGAGGAAAGCTCAGGCACTTTGTGAGTGAGTGACTGGTCATTTGTGCTAAGATTCCTTGTCTGCCTCGGGAGCTGTGACAGGGGGACCCAGTACTCCTGAACTGCAAGACTTGTGTGTAAAACCCCAGATGATCTCCTTTCTAAGGTAGGTACCACCCACTGACCCTCTCCTTCATAATCTGCTCACTTTTTCTGTCTGAATTCTTGCACTTTAAAAGCTTATGAAGAAGCCATAACTTGGTGGAATCACAGCAAAGGGAGACAATTTGGAGAGATGCAGAGAGGAAGGAGCAGAACCAAGCAGGGACTACCTAGAGCCTTACATGGAGCAGGTTGAGGAGGATGTACTCATTCACTGAAAAGAGTGTGACTTGAAACAAAGTCATAACAAGAAGTTGTATGGGACTGGTTTTGCCCAGGATGGCCCCAAAGGCGATGCACACAGAGCCCACGCAGAAATCAGCATTGATCAGGCTGGAAAAGAGGAAGGGAAATTGTAGTTTAATAAGGAAATACTACTCTGTAACTCATCCTTACTCACCCACAGCTCTAGAGATCCCAACCCGAAGACAAACAGGTAATCAGGAGACATCCCTGGGTTTTCCACTGACCTTCCTCCCATCCTTACATACTGGCCAGGAAATGTGCTTTCCCCCAGATTATTTAGACAATGTGGATGATACACGTTCTCAGCACTGGCATCCATTGTACTTGGCTTGGGACTAAGAGGATACACTTGTCTCATGTTTTCCTTTGAGCAGTACCACCACAGTGGCAGGTACCTCTGGACCAAAAGGTGGAAAGCACGTGGAGGTACGTGGTGAGAAGACAGTAGTTTAGAGACTGATTTGCATTTGACATAACTGAGGGACAGGTGTTGGCAGCTGCTTGGCTCCAGTTCCAGCTCTTTCACTGACCAGTCAAGAGGTGGCACCCCAGAGCCCATCTCCTCCTTACTTCTCCACTCCAATGAGGATCTTCCCGTTCTTGAAAGAGTGGAACCAGCCTTGCATTAGGAGAGCCCACTGGATCCCAAAGGCAGCAAGGAGGAAATTGAAACCCACAGCTCCGAATCCATAACGCTTGAGGAACGTCATGAGGAAGCCAAAGCCCACAAAGATCATCACATGGACATCCTGGAAAGCTGAGCAGAAGGGGAGGGACTTTGAGTTCTGTGAGGAGAGCAAGCCTCTGAGTGTCACATGCATTTGGTGTTGAAAATAAATCAACTGCATCACTGGCAGTAGGGGGGAAATTCAAGTAAAATTGTGTGTTTGTTTCATGTCCCCACGTTTCTAAGTCTGAAAATAGCTCAGCTTTAGGAAACTAGCTTTTGGTTAAAAAGGCTCAGTCTTGTAAGTAAATGTTTATTAAAAGCTGTGTGCAAGAAAAGACCAGAGACTAATGGAGTGTACAGAGGAGAATATTTTTCTATTCAGATTGTTTTTCTTCTTTAGTAAAAAACTTGGAAAATGTCATGTAAAACGAACAGTGAAATTTTGTTAAAACACGTGAATGATCATTTTGGGTAGGTCCATCCAGGGCAGGGTCCTGGCGATGGGTCAGAGCAAGGAGAGCACAGAGCAAGGAAAGTTTACAAACACATTTTTAAATGCTGCTGAAATCAGTGGCAAAATACCCTTGAGACAGAAACCCACCTTGTGAGATTTTTAGTGCTTAAACCAGAGAGACCCAGTTCTTCCCACTAATGCTCAGACCTGCTCACTCAAGCCCCTCAGATGCCCTTCCCCGAGGGAAACCAGACCTGTGTGAGCCTCTTGAAAGACCTTCTTGGTGTAGGAAACCTGCTGTACTTCTTAATGCTGCACGTTTCTATCAGATAAGCATCGCTTCGCAATTAAGTGAGCAGAAATGCTTGCATACTTACAATTTGAACCATGCAAACCCTCACACTGGAGGCCACTGTGCCCATGAATAAACAGGAGACCCAAGGCTGGGATCCCCCACTGGGAGACTCCCACCAGCAGTGATGATGGAGCTACACCAGCAAGATCTAAATTTTGCAGTGCCAAACCACCATAGCCACTATAGCCAGCAATGTCAGTGCCCCTCAGACAGGGTGTAAGCTCAGTGCAAAGGAAATTCAGTCATTGCAAATCCACTGTACCCCAAACCTGTGCTAAAATCCAGCAGTCCAGGTCCATTCCCACAGGGTTTGTGTCTGCTGCTTCCACTGAGGACTGGTGAGGATTTGCATGAGGTGTGGCTCTGCAGAAGCCATGGCTTTTGTCCTTTGGTGCTTTACAAGATCTTGCAACTTGCTTAAGGACAAGAATTTCACAGACTTAAGCCACCTAGTGCCAAGTTAATCTTGTGTTTGGTTTTGTTTTGTTTTGTTTTTTTTTTTTTTAAATGCCCTCCATGCCTATGAAATCACTTGTAGAGAAAGAAGATGAGATCTGCAGCTGGAACTGTTCAGCAGAGGTCACTTCAAATGCTCTTCTCCACATGGCCTAAGAACCAGTCTTTCTTACTCTGGTTTTACCATACAATCCCACAGATTTTCCCTCTGCAGCTGTATTTATTCTCCCTCTCCCTCTCTTCTCCTGTGTAAGCAGCACAATATACAGCTAGAATTATCTGCTACCATTTGCATTATATATTCATTCTTTCATACTAAAAGCAGGAATACATAGGTCAGAGTTAAAGCTGCAGACTCGGAGCCCTCCAAAATCACAGAGGATCCCACTGTGTGTTAGACCCTGTACAAACCCAGGAGGAAGAGCAGCCCTTTCTTCAAACTGCACCCAGTCTAAAACCCTTTCCTAACCTTTGTCTTTGTTTTCCTTTGTGAAGAATAACATTGGCATCACTAAGAGGCAGCCCAGGCACTGTCATGCCCTAAAGGTTTTGTGAGCCTGCTTTTGTGGAAGGACAATCGCCATAAATATCAAAAGAAAGTGTTTGGGCTTTGGGAATGCTCCCCAGACAAGGAATCTCATTTCCTTTTCCCTGGAGAGCAAATGAGTCACCCATTAGGGAATATCCACATGCAGTTCAAAATGAGAAAGAATTGTCACACTGACTGGACCTGGCAATGGGAGTCTTGGGGGACCTTTCAGTTTGTTACTCCTATCCCTCTGCCATTGCCTACAGTCCTATGGACAGCAGTGGCTGCAGATATGTTGATACAAATGATCCTCAGTTGTACAACCACCACACTCGCTTCTGAGCAATGCAGGATGGATACAGGGATCAAAATTCCAGGGCTTGGCTGCCTTGTCATGTTTATCTATCTTTGCAGAGAGAGAATATTTCTGATTAGATAAAGGGAGAAAAAACAGCGGTGGTTTTGGGCACATGAACCCTTCCTTGGGTCTGAAACAGAAACGTAATTCAAAGCTAAACTGAGCAGTTGCCCTTAGATTGATTTAGTTGTGTTTTGAGGGGGAATATTTGGCACTGTGAAGCAGGAGTGGGATATGAGGACAGAAGAAATGTCATGTCTTTAGCTCCTACAAGCTCTTTCTTGGACTCTTGGTGTCCTCCCAGCACATTAGTGACAAAAGCAGACTTCAGGCACTGCTGCTGCTTCATGCTAACCTGTGTGGGGCTAGTCCCAAGGGCTTTAACCCAAGGGCAGATCTCCAGGAAGAACCCAAGGCAGGTCCAATGCACTAACTCAGAGGTTGGCGAAACAGTGGGTTTCTGTGAGCAAATCCTTCTCTGAACTAGCTAATCCTCAGCAGCCACAGGTTGCTATAGCTCCTTTGATTTAGCAGGTGTTTTTAATGGAAATGTTCTAAATAGATGCATGACTCAGGCCTGTTGCTTCCTTGGAAACAATTGCCTACAGAAGCAGCCTGTTCTGAAAGGCTCACAAAGATGACCAGCCCTGGAGATCAAAGCCACCCAAAGGCACTGCCTGGCCAGAAAGGCTTTAACCACCTGAATCATCCCTGTGGCACTACAATGCAGTGACCCAGGAACCCTGGGAATCTGGCAACTTAGGAGGACTCTGGCATTGAAATGCCAGTAGCTAAAGGGTAATTCGCTAGTGAGGGGGAGGACGTAGGAAGGGGAGGAAGATGTCACAGGATCTCAACAGCCATTCCTCTGTATGCACAGAAAGGCTTGCTCTGATCCAGAGCTGAGGGAGGAGGCAGCAAGCTGGGAACATGTCAGCCCTATTCCTGGAAAAAAAGACGTCATGGTACCCTGCTGACAGAGCCCCAGGAGTGCTGGAGGGCCATGAGGCTTTTCTCTTGCTCTTTGGTGCACCCCAAACCTGCCGCAAGGCAAGAGCCCAACTTTCTAGCAATAGGTGGAGAGATTGCCTCTGCCATAGAACAGGACAGGATGGATCTGATGGGTTGGGTTGGGACGGGATGGATGGGGGGAGACCAGACAGCACCAGGACTAGGCTTTCAGAATACTCACATGGGTATCGGAAGTAGAAATCATTCTCCATGTCACTAGTCAAGTTCAGCTCTTTCTTCTCTTCCTCCCAGTGCGCGTCAGCTTCGGGGCCAAAGCGCACGAAGACCCCAAAGAGGACGATCATGGCCACCTCCCAGAGGAGGCAGACAAGCGGGAGCCGCCAGCGCATGTACGTGTTCTTCGCCATGCCCTGGTGCCTCGGCCTCTCCATCCACAGGGATCCCCAGGGGCCCGGCAGCCTCTGCGAGCCCGTGTCCCCTGTGCCCGGCCACCGCTGGGGACATATATATGTTGGAGAGGGCGAGGTGGGGCCCAGGGAGGTGCCTGCGGCAGGATCACGTTTCAGAGCACTGGAGCTTCAGCAGCCTTGTTCCTCTAACCCACCTTCCTCCCTGGGAGGAGGGACATGCCGAGGCACCTTTCCCCGGAGCTGCTCCGAGCACCTCTGAGCCCTGCCTCTGCAGGGACAAGTGGTGTGAAGGCCAGTGTGAGTGGGGAGTGGAGTCTGGGTGTCCAGCCCCCTGCTCTGCCCAGTCCCACACCCTGATCCCCACTGTCCCGAGTGCCCTCCCTCCCTGCACTGGGTGGTCCCCTCACCACCCTCCCCAGCTCGGTACCCTGCCCCACAGGCACCGAGGTGAAGGCAGGGTTCCCTTTGCTCCAGCTCTCTGCTTTTGCAAAAACAGACTGTGGTGCAGTCACCAGAGGAAGAGGAAAATATGTGCTTCTAACCAGACACCTGAATCCTGCAGGCATGCACAGACATGCAATGGCCCAAGGCTCTCATGTAGCTGTAAGGATGTTCAAGTGACCGATGTTCCTTAATTTCCTGGATTACCCAGTGCATCTTCCTAGCAAGACAAACTTTTCTGGGGCTGCATGAACCAGGGCATTACTGTGAGATGGTGCTGGAGATGGGACTGGAGACCAAAATGTTCCCTTTTCTGGTATGGGGCTTCCTTTAATTAACAAACATAAAAAAAAATCCCTCCTTTTTTCCCCACTGTTTTGAACTACATGCACCTTCCCCAAAGAGCCAAGTAAGTCCTTCAAACAGATCCCAGCTCCTTCCTCTGCCTGCAGATCCCTGGGATGCCTGTCAGTCTCCAAGAGATAAAAGACCGCAGCCCAGGCAAGCTGCCCAAATTTGCTGATGGCATCTAATTGTGGGCCGCAGGCTGAGCAAGCAGCACTGATTTCAGTGTTGATTAGGCAATAATTTGAGTTTATTATTTTTCTTGTTTGCTTTCTTCTCAAAATGACAGATGGCAGAAAAATGCTGTGGATGGTCTTGAAGTGAGTGACGGCCACACAAAATCATTCTCCAACCTCATTTGAACCCCATGCAGGCAGCAGAGCAGAGACAGTGAGTGCTGTGAAGAGGAGAGAAGCCCATCTGCCTAGCCCTTACCCTGCATGAGCAGAGCTTCACGTGACTGGGATCACTTGGCTGGGGACACCTAAAGCAATTGGATGTTGCTGTTTTCTGGAGGACGAGCACTCCCTCAAGCGATGCTGCTCAGGGTATGTTTTTGGGTCTCCCATTATCCACGGTTTCTGCAGGGCTGTACACACCAGGAAACAAAAGACCTCCATCTAGAAAGAAGCTGAAATCCCTAAACAATACGTGAGCTCTAATTGCTGGAAGCACTGTTGACAGTTGCATGTTCTCCTGCCAACTACGTAGTAGGACCAGTATTCTGCCCTGCCCCAGAGCAGCTCTTAGACACCTTGAGAAATGCAGCACAGAGGAGCACTTTAAAACCCAAGGGAACTTGCTAAGGTACTGTAGCGACCAGCAGTTATACTTTGTGATCATTCTTCAGCAAAACTAACTGCAGATCTTATCTAATCCATGGTCTCACTGAAATGGCAGTGTCCCCAGAACAGCAGCTTGCAAAGCCTTGTACAGCCCCAAGATGCAGCAGCTCTGTCCCATCTGCTGTCCCCAGTCCCTCTCCCCATGTCTGAAGGCTAATAGCTTTTCTGCTGGTCTGATAGTCTCACCTTAATGCACTGCCTGGTGCTGCCCCTCCTTATCACTCTGAAGATCAGCACTTTGTCACTGCAGTTCCAACAAGGCTGGCATGTTCCACTGGCTGCCCAGGCTGGGAGAGCTCATTAAAGGACCAGCTTCTCTCCAGGCTCCTTTGCAGGGCCACGATAACACTGGAAAGGCTGATGGGGCCATGCCAGCACAGCTGCCTGCAGCAATTCTGGCAGAGTGTGTCCTATGATGGGTTAGACCACCACTGCAGCCACCCTACAAGGTACCCAACTGCACGGTAGGACATACAGTGCAGGATTCATCATGCCCCACTCATCAATATCCAGGTTCTTTAAAGTCCTGTTGGAAACTCCAGGCTGATGTGAGCCAGGGCAGTGTCTGCTGGAGGCAATGCTTGCTGCTCTGTCATGGAATTTGGCCCATCATGTCCAGCACCCATAAGGGCTGGAAGCTTTCCCCAAAAAATCACTGAAATGATGCTGGTGGAAAAGGTATGTTTGTCTTTCTGCTTAAGAGACATGGGACTAGGTCTGGCAGTGGTCAGCTCTCAGTTGCCCCAGGTGAGGGTTGTACAGTTCTGGTCCCAGCTGGGTTTCTCCCAGTTTCTCACTTTTATGAGCACTAAAAATATTTGAAAGATAAAGAGACAAAATCTAAATCACACTGAAATCCCTCCCTCTTGCCTTGAGGCCTTGAGGCAGCTTCACCCTGGAAAGGAAGGAATGGGGGCTCCTTGGCTCACTGTGAACTGTCCTGGCAGATCTTATCCCAGACAACACTGGGCCAAGGTGCTGTGCTGGCTCTGAGAGGTGACTTTAAAGCCGTGGACTCCAGGGGTCTGGAGGTGCCCAGGGGAAGGCAGAACTGGAAAGACAATCTCCATTCTCTGTAGTGTTGCAGACTGTCAGTCCCTGCCTGCTTTCCATCATCTTTCCCTCCTTTATCTCATGGCAGCTCCAAGGACCCACTGAAATGAGGAGAACCAGGTAAACCCAGGCAGTACTAGAATTTGTCCAGGAGAGGGACGCAAGACTGGGCTGGTCCACATGCAGTGGGTAGAGATCCTTACCCCTGGCTGGATTAACCCTGGAGTTCACTCTGGCTTTCCTAGCTTGGTGGTGAGCAGAAGAGAAGCAGATCAAATTCTTTTTCATTAAGACAGAACTGAAGAAGTTGCCCTCCCAGGAGGCACCAGTGATCTCCCATGTGGTGCTACTCCCAGGCCAAATGAGGACTTCAGTGCCCAAGAAGCACAGACAACCTTCCCAGGTCCCACCCCTGCTCAGACAACAGCCTGGAGATCCACCAAGCAGCCCTTTGCCCAGCTTGAGCTGGTCCCCAGAATTAACGGGGAGAGCAGCAGACACTACCAGTAGCCTCTGGGGACATGGGGTGGAGGGCACTGGAGAATGAGATATGGGGAGGCTTGGAAGCCTTCACACAGCACAAGCCAGAGTCAGGGCGTTGCCCAGCATCAAAGGTGACTCGTTGCTTGTGTAGGTCCTTGAGGAGTGTCCTGAAAGCAAAACATCTGAGTCAATACAAAACAAACTTTTTTTTTTTTTTTTTCTGGCTTAGCAGAAAGGCAAACAAACTTTCCACTGGGGTGGGACTGAGTGGAGGTATGGTGGGAGATCAAACAGTCCACTTAGGTCTGGGTTGTCTCAGCCCTTTTTCAGCCCCCACCATTAAGTATCCCTTGAGAAATGCTGGAAACAGGACAAAATAAAGCCAGATTATTATTTTTTTTTCAGTTAAAAAAATACTATGTGAATCAAAGTGTTAGCCAAATGCGAGCCCAGTTTACAAATGATTTTTCTTGTGCTCTCTCCCTCTTCCCAAGAAACCACATTTATCAGCAAGTAAATGATTGTCCAGAAAGAACCCAAGGACTGTTTAAGAGAGGTCAGTGTCCTTGGGCAGCAGGCAGGGAGGGCAAATGTCTCTGTGAGCACTGCAAGCATGGGACAGTGCAAGAAGCAGAGGTGTCAGTGACTCTGGCTGTCACCCTGGGAAACACAGTCACCAGGGCTCAGCCAACAACCCTCCCAAGAGCTGGATGGGCTTCAAGAGCAAAAACATGAGTAGGTAGGAAAGGAGCAGGAGGCTGAATACCTGGCAGCAGTTCCTGTGTTGGAAGCTGTCAGGCTTTCCTGAGAAACTCCCCCTTGCCCCGAGTTTGTTTCAGGTCCCAGGTGACTGTGATAAGGCAGGTTTCTGTCACACTCTGCTAAATGCTCTCAGTGGGCAGCTGGGACAGACACCAGTGGCTGGGCAATGGCAGCGAGAGCGTGGTGGGGTTGGCTCTTCTTCAGGGCTTAAACAGCACAAAAATACACTGACAAGCAACAAGAGACTTCCCAAGGGCCAAGAGCAAGTGCCAGCCAGGAGGAAGGACCCGTGGCTCCCCAGGGATCCTGCAACCCCAAGGCTGCAGGCTGCCCTCCACACTTGGAGCCAGGGAGACCCGTTGTCCTTCCCTTGCTCTTGGGGGCAGGTTGCTCCTGCGCACCCGAGTGGATCAGCTCCAGGTTCCAGCTCGTTAAATCCGCTTGTGCTCGTAGTCACCAGCAAAGTGATTATTGCGCGTTTGTTGCTTTATAAATACAACTGGGTGCCGGTGACTCTGGTTTAGGCTGGGACGTTCAGGCTCTGCAGAGCAGGGTGGAGCGGAGACCTGGGCGGAAACCTCTGCCATTGCCCAGCGCCATCACAGCGGGACTGCCAGACCCCCTGGGGCAGGATGGTGACCCCAAACAGGACCCAGGCCCCGCGGGGAGGTGATGCTCCAGGGTGTTCATCCTCCAGACACCGGCCCTGACCCTGCAGCTTTCCACAGAACCATCAGGGCTGGAAGGGACCTCTGAGACCACCGAGCC
>VXBX01004843.1:737661-767382 GCA_013400415.1 Scytalopus superciliaris | reverse complement strand
AGATCGCGTCCCCCGCGAAGCCGCCCCGCAGGAGCCGCAGGGCGGGGCCGGCTGGCCCGGAGCCCCCCGAGGCGCCCCCCGAGGGGTTCGTGAACGCCGTGTTCCTGTTCTCGCCCTGCCCGCACTCGCGGAGGGAGCTGCGGCGGTTCCTGTGCGGGAGCGATGCCCCTTCCTCCCCCGGAGAGCCGCCCCTGGCGCAGGAGCTGGCGGAGAAGTTCCTGCCCAGGGGTGTCCAGGAGCTGCTTGCGGAGCAGAAGATCGCGCTGTTCTGGGTGGACACTGCCGAGCGGGCGCAGGTGAGGGGGTGTTACCGCGCGGCTCGGAGCGCTGAGCCTGCCACGCTGCCCTCCTGTACGGCAGGGGAGGACAGTTTCCTGCTGTGTCTCCGGGTGGTAGTGAGAACTCCTCAGTTACTGCCGCTTAATCTTCGGCAAGGGACTGAAAACTCGAATCAACCACGTGGAGGCTGAGATACATCTCTAATTGCATAGATGTGCGGTGCTTATTGATGGGTCCTCTAGTGCTTTGAGTTGGGGGCGTGGTTACGGTTATTAAGAATTAGCAGATAAGCAGTCTCATGGTTCAGGTGTGTAGATACCAGATTCAAAAACTCAGTCTTGAAAATATTGCCTAGCTTTTAATTCAGTGGGAAGTGGGGTTTTTTTATTTGTCAGGTTCCTGTGAAGGCTGATAAAGTCCATAAAAACACTTGAAAAGCACCATGTTTAGGTCCTTTGTATACGTTTCATATGCCAGTTTTGCTAAAAACATGCAATATTTATTTGTTTGGGTGATGGTTCTGTCGCTGCCAACATTAACTTGAGACCTCTCTCTGTTACTTTCTTTCAGCTGATTGAAGCCCCGGATCATGTTGGATACTGGACAATGTTTCAACTGATCAGCCAGACAGGAGGCACCATTTTGCCAGCTGAAACCTTGGTGCACTGTTTGAGCCACTCGAAGGCAGATCTTGCTCCTGGCTTCCTTGGAGACTCCAGTTTCCCAGTGCCACAGGCTGTGCCTTGGACTGCACTTCTGCCCCTGGATGCAACTTTGAACTGCTTGTTCTCGAAGCCCTCTGTGTATCGATCAGTGTTTCCCCAGCAAGAAGGAACATTGTTTCTCAGCATGCCTGGTAAGGAAAGAAAAGAAAAATGTAGATGTGCATGCTAGTAACCCTTTTGAATAGTATGTGTAGAAGTAACTTCAGATGCTTAAAAGCCCATTTTTTAAAAAAAAGGTTCAGCATGTGCTCTAGGTCCACTGATAGGAGATCTGTTAGCCCATATTTCTGATTTAGCCTCTTCAGTTTTCCATGCTTCTAGAAGTTTGGATGAAGAGCTCTTTGCTGGTCCCACCTTATAGCAGTGTACTCCCTTTTCTTATGCAACTACTCCATTTATCTAAAATAAAAACACAGATAAAAAGCACCTTCAAAAGAAAACAGGTTATCTTTAAAGCAGCGTGCGTTGTGTTTTTCAGTGGTCCTTTCATGCACTCAGCTCCTTGAGAGCTTTGGGAGGAGGTCAGTTCTGTAATATACTTTCTGTTGAGCATATTACCCCTTTAATCTTGGAAAGCACCTTCTTTGCATTGAATTTGTCCCATCACCTAGATGGAAAACCCCATTTTACTTGCTTTGAGACAGCTACTTTATCCTATCCTTGTACAGGAGGAAAGAAGCAGGAAAGCTGTGCTGTGGTTCTGGAACCCCTTGCCATGAGCCAAAGACAACTGCAGTGCCCTGTCAACATCTTCCTGAAAGGAACCTTGATGGGTTGGAACTTGGTGCAGACTGGCCACTTTCTCACGGAGAGCTGGATACTGCAGAACTCGCAGACTGAGCAGGCAGGATGTAACAGGTCACTGTTTCACCAGCTGTTGAGAACTCTAGTGACTGAAGGACTGCACATGGTAAATCTTCCTCTTTGTCTTAAACTAATACCTGTTCTGAAATGGGCTGTGACAAAAGGGGTGACAGTATCATGTTGTGAAGACAGTAATAGTGGTAATTGCTGCACTGCAAATCGCTCATTTGAATTCAGAACATTCTTTAGGAGATCATGTAAATCTATAACCTGTTTGTAAAGTATCTGTCCTCCTTCACTCTATAGATATCGTAAACTTTTCTCTTTTTCTTTCTTTTTAAATGCAGGTTGCTGAAGTATCTCTGTCTGAAAATTGGTGCCCCTGCACGGCTGTTCTTTCCCCGCTATCTGAGGGAGCTGCAGTTCTGACTGTGCTTGGTACTGAGAAGACTGCTGAAGTTCAGCGGTGCAGCCTGGAAGGAGCAGTAGTGGAGAACTCTTCCCAAGAATGTGCTCTGCCTCTCCCAGAGGTTGTGAATAGTGTGTTGAGTAAAATTGACATGTCAGTGGAAGATTCTCTGGCCAGTCTGGGTAGGTGTCCAGAACTGCAAAACTCTCCTTCTTTAGATCTGATTTGGAGTGGAAAAATCTAAAGCTAATGATTTTCTCAGTGAGACATCTCTTGCTTTTGGGACTGGTTCATTTTGTCAAGCCTTGTGATGTGATGAAGAAATCTGCATGGTTGTACCTTTCTGTTTTATTGACAGAGAGTGAGTTTCCACTAGCTTGTAGATAAAGCACAGCTTGGGGACAAGTTTTTAGAAGGAGGTTTCCTAGAATGTGACACATAGGCCATCCCTGGCCAGTAAAACCTTTGGGTGTGGCTGCAAGGGGCCTGCTTTTAGCTCACCCATTTTGTGTTAGAGTGAACCTTCTCATGAGTCTCAATGTATTGGCTATGAAATTGCCTCTCCAGGATCAAAGGTTGGGAAACCTCTGCTTTAGAGCCTCTGTGGAGGCTGGAACCTCGTGCCACTTGATTCAGTTCTTCTAATTTGTATGTGTGTGTGTTCACAGGAGAAGAAACTCCAGTGCCAGAGTGGGTCCAGCGGGAACTATCCCATACAGGGAGCTGGCATCCTTCAGTGCTGGAAACGTGGTATCCTGCATCAAATGCTTGTGGAGCAAGCTCAGATCTGATGGAGTCATTCAGGTATTTTTCTCAAACATGCCTCATGAGTAAAAATCCTGTAATGCAGGATAGTTTAGAAAGCACAAAGCTGTTTATGTGATTTTGTGGTATAGGTCAGTGGTGTATCCATTGAACATCGATGTAATACTCATTTTCAGCTTGCTGTGACCCTTTTAAGGGTGATTTGGGTTTTCTCTATCTCTTAAGTGTGTTTGGGGAACAGGTGGTGGAACAGTTGTGCTACTTGCACTGTATTGCTGCAGACTGCAACAGAGAAAAGCCTTGTTTCTGTCTGCAGGGAAGAAGGGATATGCCTCTCATTCCCTTTTATTATTTTTTTTTTGATAAATGTACTGATTTGCTGTTTCATATAGGCTCCTGCAGGTTCCTTGTGCTGACAGGAAAGATGATGCAGGCCAGTCTGAGGTGGAGCTCTCAGAAAGTCTGTCTGAGCTGTACCAGAGAAAATTCAGTGAAACATCTGCTGCAGCTGGACCAGGAAATAACAAAAAAAGACGTAAGTTTACTTTGGGATTATATATGCATGTTGTCAGTAAAAGGTGATGCATGAACCCCAGAGATCTGTACTCTAAATTACTGTAATTCGGGGCTGTGCAGTGACTGACAAAACTGTTAAAAGCAGCATGCACAGCTCTGCAGTTGTTCTTGAAACAGGGACTGCTCTAACTACTAGTAAATATTGCAACCTCTCAACTTTGTTCTAATTAGAGAAATAGCACACTTTCTTCTAGAAGAATTTAATCATTGCATTTCCTTAGACTTACCACAGTTGATTTTACCCTGACCTGATGTATCCCCAAGTCCTGCTCTGTCAGCTCTTTCTATTTCTGTGACATAAGATTGCTTCCTATATATATAACTTCGTAGTATATCTACATAAGTTATGCAGAGCAACAGTTTTCATTTGCTTTTTACTTGGAGAGGTAGCTGCCTGCTACACTTACTGTACATTGATTTAATGGAGAAATACCAACCTTTTGGGCCATGTTTTACTCTAAAAGGTTACTAATCTCACTTGACAGTAACACAGAATTCAGTGTTGTGCTCTGCCTCGGCAGAGTTCCTGCCCCTGTGTGCCTGATGGTAGGACTGTTCTTTTTGTGGCATTGCAGGTGGGGTTCCCCGAACTCCAGTCAGGCAGAAGATGAAGACCATGTCCAGATCACTGCAGATGCTCAACGTAGCAAGACTGAATGTGAAAGCTCAGAAGTTTCAGCCTGATGCTGTGCCACCAGCAGTGAATGAGAAGGTTCCACAGAAGATTTCAGCAAAAAGATTGGATGGAAAGGTGGAAGGAAAGGAAAAGGCACTTAAAATACCAATTGGTGTGTGTTAAGTCCTGTATCTTGCTATCCTTATATATCCTCTATGAACTTTAGATATGCTGATACAGGAGTTCATAGGGGATTTTTGTGGAAGGGAGAGGGGAGGTTAATAATGGCATATTCAATGCCAGGGAGCAGACCAGTGTTTGGGTTTCTGTATCTTCAGCTTGTCAGAGTAGTTGTTGTTTTTCCACCCTTCTCCCATTTAGTTTCTGTGTTTACAAGCTAGTATTACAGCTACTCATGGGGTTACTTTCCTGCCTTGTATCCATATGAAAAAAGCAGTAAGGATTTATCTTTTCAGTTTTTTTAACCAAAAGAGGTAGAGAGAACCACCCATCAAGATGTAACTGGAAATGTAGGCCTGTTTACTAATTTGGTAGAAATAAAGGTTATTTCTTGACTGCTATAGTAACCTGAAAGTTTGCTGAGCTTAAGCAAACTTTGATTGTTGATTATAAGCTTGATTTAATTTATAATAACATCATGGGTCTGGACCCGGGAGTGGTTCTGTTAGTGTTCTGTGTTCTGGATGCTTCTTTGCTGGAGAAAACATTTTTGATGACCTCCTCTGTTCCCCTCCTCAGATGGGATGAATATTTTATCAGTATGTTGTGGTATACAGGCATTTAGCAAATAGACCATTTCCCTTGCAGACTTCCAAACAGAGGAGGAGCTGAATTCCCACTTGAGTGAGAGCTACCAGAAGGCTGTTGCTGAGGGAGTTCTGTCATCTGCAGAGATGTCATCTGCCCAGAATATGATCATGGCCATTAAAAGGTTCTTGAAAGTACAAGATGCCAAAGAGAAAGAGGTAAGTAAGAGCATGTTGGCAGTGTGTTACTGATCTGGAACGTGGAGTTTTTGCTATTTCAGGCTACCTTGCCTTCATCTCTGAAGTCTTATGTGCCATTGCATGTAGTCAAACCCCCACAATCACTAACTGCTTCTATCTGTGCTGGCTCAATAGTGAAAAACTGAGTAGTTGTGAAGAATGTAGGCAGATCCAGTTCAGTTACCAGTTTACTCCTTTGCTAAAGGTTGCAACAGATGTCTTTCCTTTACATTGTCCTCCTTCCAAATTCTGATTTCAAAGACAGTATTTTTAAAAATACATTCTTGCAAAACATATTTTAAAGAAGGTATTTCCAGTCTTTAACACTATGCATAAACTTAAAATAATCTGAAATGAAAATTGGTAAACTTGTGAGTAATTGAAGAAACTGTGAGAGACAAATCCATAGTTAAGAAGGCCTGAAGCTGCAAGCAACTTCTGTGAATTCAAGCTCAAAGTTGTTCTGTATTTCATTGTGACTTTGCTACTGAAAGAAAAAGATAATTCCTTTCCTTGAAAGAAAACAAAAAGTAGAGCTATTCCAAAAAGAATTGGATGAGGGGATGACCAGAGTGGGGCGGGAACCTGCCCTGTAGACGGAAAGTTGAAGTTTTTGCTGTAATTGTGTGTCTGCAGGTGGCCTGTGTGGAAAGAGTCAGAAACCATCTCCTGAAGACCAGCAAAATGCTCAGACAACAGCATGGCGCTCAGAAGGAGACCAAAGTCAGAGAGTATGAGACACTGAATTTACTTCAGCTTCTGAGATACTATGGAGTTGGTTAGCAGTTTTTAATGGTGGCTTTTTTGCACAAATGGAAAAGTATTTACATGGGGCAAATATTTCAAGGAGAATTTCTGGTCACAGTAAAACCATTTCATTAAACGCAGATATACCCATGCTGTGTGATAAGCACTGCAGCCTATATCTGAAATGAGGCATCTCCCCTGCCACCAAAATGAAATGCTAACTAGATTATGCTGTCAAAAGGAGCTGCTTCCCTTAGCATTGCTTTTTTGAGCACACCTTTTGCAGTAAATATGCTGTTCCCATTAGAAAAAGGGCAGTGGATAATTACTTGTTTTCTTAGGTGCCGACTTCAGGTATTTTTACGCCTTGAGTTGTGCCTTCAGTGCCCTTCGCTGCAAAGCAACGCTGACGAAACGGAGCAGCTGTTAGAAGAGGCAAGTAACCTACAGACCACGTTGTGTTTCTGGGATGGCACTAGAAATGCAGACCTGGAACCTCTAGTTCTCCTTTGATATTACTCTGACACTTTATACGCCTTGCCAAAATAATCTGGTGCTGCAACTGTCACAACTTAATCCATTTTCCCACCTGACTTTCGCTTCCAGATGACAGATATGCTGCGCATTTTATGTCTGACTGAAGACCCAGGGTATCTTACAAAGTTTCTAGAGGAAATATTAGAACTGTAAGTTCTTTAGCATGGCTTAAGTGTTACTGGGGACTGTGGTTTTGGTTGGATCTTGTCTGTGATTAGTCAGCAATCTGCAGCTTTGATTTACTGCATCTTTGTAATTTTCAGGGATTTAGATGTGTTCTGTTTGTTACGTTTATATTTTGATTAAAGAAAAGGTAGCTGATAAGCAAGCAAACTAATTAAAGAAACCAGTTGATAGTTAGTTGTTTTTTTAAATTGATGTCTATGAAGAAAAATTTAGTTCAAACCATGGGACTGAAATACTGACAAGTTTGAGCAGAAAATGTATTTGATGTGCCTTCTCTCTGATGCTCCAGGTATATGAATTCTATACCAAAGACCCTTGGAGATATTTACTACGGTCTTGGTACACAAATACCCCCGAAGCTGGCAGCTGTTCTGCCTTCAGACTTCTTCAGTGATGACTCTATGACTCTGGATAGCAAATCTCCAGGCCTTCCACTGTCTTTATCATCTGTCTTAACTCCCAGTGCTGTTTGCACGGAGAGTGACCAGCTGGAGGAGCTGCGCACCAGATCTGCCAAAAAGAGAAGGTAATAGTTCCAAACGGGAGGCAGCTTTTTGCTGCAGCCTGGGCTGTGGCTGAGGAATTATCTAAGCTGCAGGTCATCTTTGTTTCTGTTGCTGAATGTGAATAGCTGGTTGAGGCAAGCAGACACCTGCCCATATCTCTGCAAGCCTGAAAGAAAATTAGGGGCTCTCATTTTTTGTTCTAACTTGCCATTGTTGACTATATGGAAACATAATCTTGATTGTGTATTTGTATCTAATGCAAACGTAAAGTTCATGAGCACCTTCCATGAGAGGAAAAGGGTGTTCTGCCCTGCAGTAGGTGACTCTATATTGTATATTGTTAAGGTTAAAACTAATTGACTGTAGATCTCTATGTTGGGGGTTCTGTGTATGTTTTAGCAAATTATGAATGAGTTCTAATACCAACCTTAAATTTAGGAATAGCTATTTATATTGCATGTCAACTCTCAGTGTTGTAGTAAGTGAGGTACCAATGCAGTTTGCAATCTGCATTTAGGTAAGCACTTCCTATCTCTACAGACCTAAGTTTAACTGTAAGTGGGTTGATAACTGTGCTTTTGATCTTATGTTAACTGAATCTCTGTATACTTTCCAAAGGAGTAACGTGTTAGCCAGACACAGGAGCATGACAGAAGCACCTCAGAACTTGCGTCAAATTGAAATTCCCAAGATAGCCAGGAATCCCATCAGAAAGGTAACACTCTTCTGAAAGGATTGTGTGTGAGCTGTGACACTTGAGTGCAAAGACTTTTGCTCTGTATTCCCCTAGTAAGTGTGCCCTTTGTCAGCTGTACAGAGATCAAATCACTTTGAAGGGGAAGTTGAAATGTGTGGTTCAGAGCTTACTGTTAATATTTATAATTTTATAATTAAGCATAACATTGCACTGCTGTGAGGCTAATTTCTTGTTTGTTTCAGGAGAAATTGCCTTCTTACCTTGCCCCTGAGAAGTCCCAACAGATGCCTTTGTCACAGAAAGAAGCAGTGCAAGGTATTTTGACTTCTGGCTTTTTCATGGAAAGGTGCATCTTCAGCACATGTTCTCCCTGTAAAATTTAGTGAGCCATGATGAAATTATGGTGAGGCACGCTGGAAATCTGAAGGAAGTTTTGCTGAATTCTGCAAAAACTTTGAGGAAAAGATACATGGTATTCTGTGTGCTCATATGCAGAAGACTTAAATTGTGTATCCTCAAGAGAAAACATTTCCATTCTTTCTTGAATCTTGAAATTATTTTCGTCTTTGTCCTGAAAAGAAAATGGGGACAAGAGTGAATGCTTATATCTGGAAACAGGATGTCTCTCCAATATTTTATTAAATACTTGATAAAAATAAATCCCACGTGTTCTTTGAACCAACGTGTTTCAGTTGAGATTTTGTAGCACACCTGATGTTGCTCCACATGGGACGGACTGGCTCCTTTTCTGCTATGGCATCTGCTTGTAGCTTATTGTTGGAATAATGCAAATAATACAGATTTACAAGAGAAGTCTGGCATGAGTTTAGAGGAGGGCATGTTCTACTATCAGAAAAAACAACTTTTCAATATTTTGTGACCTCTAAAATGTTGTCTCTCCATTCTGGTGTATTGTTCCCATCTCTAGTGTCCTGACAAAATTACCTTCCTGTGATTTTTGTTTTCTTTTTTTTTTCTTCTATTTTTAATCTGATCTTTTCTTGCTTTCCTTGCCTTGCAGAGGTTACAAAGGTAAGGAGGAACCTCTTCAATGAAGAGATACTTTCACCATCGAAAAGGTCTCTGAAAAAGATGCTTAGAAGCCAGTCGGTATCTGCTGTGGAAGGCTTAAAATACAAATGCACTGATGAAGGCACCAAAGGTAAGACGTGACTTCCATATGTAGAATTACTGTGGAAGAGCTTTTGTTAAAATTCCTATTCAATGAGTTCTCAATTCTATGAAACAACTATGATCTGTTTTTTAATAAAGAGTAAAGGAGGCCATTGCTGTGGTGTTTGGAGAGTGAATATTCATGGTATTGAAACTGAAACCTATTTTTTACTGAACTCTACATCTCAAATCTAATGTTAAAAATTTTTGGTTAAAAAAGGATCTGTGAAAGAAAGATGGAGAAATCTTAGTGGTTGACTATGTCTGACATGGTACTATTAATAGTATTGAGGGAGTGGGAAGAAGGTGTAGACACTGGACCCTGAAATCATGATAACTTGTGCATGCTGAGGGGCTGTTGCATAGTAATTCTATGTTGACTATCCTTAAGCTGAAGCCTGTACAAACTGTATTTGTTTGTCCTGAGTGCTTTATAACTGTGTAATGTTAAAGCTTTTGCATGATTCTTAGATCATCGCAAGTTGTTGACCAAGAGAGTTGCAGAAACACCACTACATAAGCAGGTCTCCAGGAGACTCCTACATAAGCAGATCAAAGGCCGGTGAGTCCTTTCTTAATTTCATCAGTAAGGACTGGATATCTAATTAATGGTTATGAGCACAGGTACCAGGTATCTTTGTGGTCAAAGTGTCATCTTTACTTAAGGCAGTAAGAGAATCAGTGAAGGCTAAATTCCATTGCTTAAAGTGGGGGGAAATACTGCTTCCTTCATTGTGTAAGTCATGCTGCTTTTATTCCTGCAGCTAATATCTGTTTAGATTCAATTGCTGATTCAAGGGCTTCTGAAAAAATTTGTGCTGTATTTTGTGGACTCCAGGCTGAACTCTAGCATTTACTTCCATGTAGAACTGCTACCTGTACAGCTAGGGAGTAACCCGTGCTAAATCATATGTTAATAGGAGGCAAAGTGCTCACTAATTGCTAAATTAGAGTAGCCCACAAAGCAATATATTGGTGTAGAACAGAGTACTGCTTTTCAGTCTCTGTGATAAGTTCTGTTCCTGTAAATGTGCTCAGTATGCTAAGTCCAAAATGTATGTTGTTTCTCAAGGTCTTCTGATCCAGGTTGTGACACTGGTGTTGTAGAAGAATCTCCAGAGAAGACCATATATGGTAACCACTGATTTTTCCTTAAAGACAGTTTGACTGTGTTGTATCTTGTAAGATGAGCATGTTTCAATTAGGTAATTCATGAGTAGTCAGTACAAAAGTGTACTGTTCTGGTGGTGGAGCACAGCTCCTCTTATAGAACCACTTGCTGCTTTAACAACCCTATGTAGTAGAAGTTAAGAAAGAGAGGTAGATAGTAACTCTTTTAAATGACAGTGCATGAAGGACTTTAAGGGTGAACAAGATTCTGAGCTGCTGTAATTACTGTTAAACCAGCACACAGCATTTTTTTTTCCAATGTAACTTCACCATGTTGTGCTGTGACCTTAATACTGCTCTGATTCCTGCTGTAACAGACAGCCACCTGGCTCTGTGGAATGTCTCTTGCATTGGCTATTGCTGTTCCTTATCCCAGGAAGGAAGAAGAAAACAGCATGGCTGGGCAAGCAGGAAGATTAAATCATCAGCAAAAAAAGACAAGAGAATTAACCAGTCTTTTAACCTGGGTGTGACTTGCATTGAACATGGCTTTTCTAGCATTCCTTTCCAGTTAATTGCTCAAGAGCAATGAGAGTAATCGTGACTAGAGGAGGGGTCGTCATAGTTTACAAGGAGATTTGTATGCATAAATATTCCAAATTCTCAAGAAAGTTGAAGCTTTCTTCCTCACACACTTGCTTCCCTATGTGAGCTAGTTTGTTGTAGGGAATTCTGTTAGAGTGTGTTCCTTTCAGTTAGAACTGTTCCTCATGATGTGCCTGTTGCTGAGGGAGAAGGAAGGCTCAATCTCCAATGTCCTTATGTTTTCAGAAACAGGTTTGAGAAGAAGCCCACGCATCAAACAACTGTCTTTGAATAGGACCCGCTCTGGTGGTTTCTATTCCACTACACAGCCAAGCTCAAAGAATTCACAACGAGTCCACCAGGGACAGGAAGAGGAGAGCTGTGCACTGCAGGGTGTAGAAGGTACTGAGTGGGATTTGAGCAGACTGATACTGCTGATCTGAAAAGCTGGCATGGATAGCTCTGAGTTTGATTTGATTTGGCTCTACAAGAGACTGTAAGAAGCTAAGAACTGTCATGTAATATCTTCTGTAGACAGAAATTCATCCCCAGTAATTATTTTTAATTGGTAATCTGAATTTGGAGGATGGTAAGGCAACTATTTCCATGATGAATTCACTGCCAACTTAAGAAACCAGTCAGGCCCATCTAACAGAATACCACTGATTGTCAGTCTGCATTCCTTAAATGCAGTGAAATCCTTGTAAAATATGGGACAGAAATCCTGAAGCTTACTTTCAGTCTACTCTGTGGCAGCATAAAGCAGTGACTGATGGGATCTTCTTTGCTGGCTTTCTCAGTAGGATTATCAGCTAAAAATGGTGACACTTAGTTCTTTATATTGTACTTATTAGAATCCTTAGTCATGAACCAGAACTATCTAAAGCTATAAGCTAAAAATAGAATAAGAGGCTGAGCTATTTTGTACTTTTTTTTTTGCCATTGAAGTGCTCTTTTGACAGATGGATATTAACTTCATATTGGGAAATAATAATTCTGGTGAAGCTTTAACATTTATTTAGAAAAGAACATGCCAGGGGTATTTTACATTAGTTCTCCACACATCTGAAATGATTCAGACAATTGTGGCACATTACTTGGTGTTAGTTGAATGGTACTGTTCTATTTTATAGGCCTTAAACAGCATTCAGAGACTCCCCCTGTCCAAACTCCCAAGAGGTTTTTCTTTGGTGCAGTCACTGATATGTGTAGTCCTGCAGTGAAGCATTCACCTGGAAGGAGGAGAACGAGAAGAGACTCCTTACATGTAGAGGAGCTGACCTCCTGTCAGGTACAAACAATTACCTCTCTCTCTCTCTTTCTTCCCTTCCCCTTTTCTATTCATGTTTAATCAGACCTATGCATCTTAAATTTAATGTTTAAGTCTAACCAAATGGGGTTTTGTGGTTTTAATTTTGGGAAATAAATAAGGAGGTGGTTAGATGATACTGCTGGAATAGGACAAGCATGATTCTTTATTTTTTCCCCTGCAGACTCCTAGGAAAACACCTCATAAATTTGCCTGCAAGCCACTGAATTCTGCCAGTAAGCCACCAAGGAGATCGCCTCGCATTGCTCACAGGACACCACGGAAGCTGGAGAAGACTCCTGGCAAAAGCCCAGCAGCTAAGCAGACTGTAGCTAAGTGTTTGGGGAAGTACTTTTCTCCTGCTGCACAAAGGGTTAAGTCACCATCTGCGTTAACTGAAAGCAAGAGGGTTCGCTTACTGCAAGTAACTTCGGAGGAGTGTTCTGCAGCACAAAGGCTTTCCCCTCCTTGCAAAGAGTCTGGCTTACAAACACCAGAACATGAAGGGGTCACAGCACTCAATACCTCATTATTACCTCCCACAGATTCAAATCCAACTACTTCTTCCCCCTCTGATGTCCAGGAAAGGTGTTCTACAGAACTGCAAACTCCAAGACGTTCCTCAAGATACCTCTCAAAATTGGCATGTCCAGTTGGTGCCCGGAGGCAAATCCTCACAAAGGAAGTTCAGGTGCACTCAGATCCCTTATCTCGAGCAACTAAAAGGACTCCCAGGAAACGTGAAGATCCAGGTTCAAAGTTATGTACAAGCCCACTGAGTACAGAAATACCTCAGCTTGCTGTGAGGCCAGAGCCTCTCTGCAGTTCTCCCCTCTGTGGAAGTTCCATGAACACTGTGACAATCTGCTCTCCCTCCTGTGCTCAGGCTGCAGAGTCTAACTGGGAACTCAGTGCATCTAAACCATCTCAAAAGTCTCCAGATAGTACTGGCACTTCACCGAGGTCCCTGCTTCACACATCCAAGCATGATAAATGTGAACCAGGTTCTAGAGAAGAGAACCTCATACTTGCATGTGCAGCACCTTCTGAAAATAAGGACAGTCATCATGATAGTGGTGGTAACTGTTCTGTAGAAAGCCTTCAGCTTTGTCAGTCCCAAGTTACTGAAAATACCCTTGTACTTCAGAAAAATCAACAGGTGGATATAGCATCTCAGAAGTCTCCTTCGAGAGAGGACTTGGAAAACTTGGAAAACGATTTGTCTCCAAAGCCTTTTACTAGAGGGCAGGTGCATGCACAAGTTGCTGAGATAGACTGTGAGCCATTGGTTAAAGAGGGGAACTCCAATCCAAACAGCTGTGAGTCCTTGCTAAGTGATTTGCAAACAGTTAGTGATGACTCGGATCCAAGAACTCTGCTGAGGGAAGAATGTGTAGGGCTGAAGGCTCCAGGTGTTAAGAAACGCTCCAGATTTGCCCTGAACACGTCGCCTCCTATGCCAAAATCTGCTGCTGCCTATTCCTTACGCTGCACTGCAGACAGGAGGCAGCGGGAGGCTGCAGCACGGATGGGAGACCCTCAGCTTGCAGCCAAGTTCTCCACTCCTGAAAACCGTAACAAAGTACCTTCTGCCAGCCCACCAACTTACGAAGTTGAAATTGAAATGCAGGCTTCAGGCCTGCCCAAACTGCGCATTAAGAAAATTGGCTCTTGCTCATCATTGGAAGTTCAACCTGAAGCAAGTGCCAGCAAATCCAAGGGAGGAGAAAGCCCCTTTAGTGATCTTGCTATGACCTGGTGTAGCAAGCACCCAGGAAAACTAGCAGCTGCCTGTGTTTCACCATCCTGCTGTCGTTCTTTCCACAGTACACCTGGGAAAGGTGCGGGACAGACCTACATATGCCAGTCATACACCCCAACAAGCTGTGCCTCTAATGTCACCTCCCCATTCCCCATGGAAGCAGGAATTGTCCAGACGCCTTCTCCAAAGCAGAAGGGGAAGACTACCCCTGATGCCATCAAGGACTGGCCTCGGAGAAAGAGAGCAGCAGGCAGCACTGCCACCACGAGCTGTGGTCAGAGTGAGAGGAATGCTGATGAACGGACATGGATGGCAACAGGCAGAGAAAGAGCAATGAGGATCTCAGAGCATTGCAGCAGCAAAGTAACAAATAGTCTTGGGGAATTTGAACTGGAAGGGATTTGCAGGCTCCAGGATCAGGCATCTCCAAGTGACTGTGAACCCAGGGCTGATGAGGACTCTGCCATGGCAACTTTTGGCTTGAAGTCTCGGAAGCGGGTCTTTAATTATCTATCACCAGAAAAGCAGGAGACTCACGATGCCAAGAGATCGTGCAGTGATAGGTGCAGCTTGAATCTCAGTGGCTTTTCCATAGATGAGGGAAACAGAAGCAAATCAAGGACAGACTCTGTACCTGACAAACCATGTGCACCCAAAATGCTTGAACAGCACAGTTGTCTAGGGGATGATGATGTCTTCCTTTTGTCAGGTAATTATGTGGCATGACAGACACTCCACTGAAATTCAGATATGGTTAAAAATGGGTGTTAGACAAAAACAAGAATGCAATTGTTTTCTGTGTAATTATCTGAGGGAAAATGAGGTGGAAGGGGAGAGTGGCTTGTAGATGACACGGAAGTTTATGTGGAGAGGCAGACTGCACATGAGGAATTCATCAATTGCATATTAATGATGGGAGAGATCAGAGAAATACGAAAGAGCAGGAGGCTGGAGGAATTAAAAGGAAAGTTTGAGAACTTGGGGAGGGAGGATCCCACTTGCATCCAGCTGATGGTTTCTTTGGGTTTTTGTTGGTGCTACTACCTGTTTCTGCCCACTGTCCAGCTCTGAAGCCAATTGTCTTAAGCCCAAAGCTTGGCTGCTTCAGAGTAGACTGGAGCACTGACATGGCTAGTCCTGTGGATTTTGGTATTTACTGGTGCTCCAGTTGTTCCATCTGCCCGTGGTGGTGGGCCTGTTGCAAGTGGGTATCAGAAATTATTCACTTTCTAGCAATAATGTTCTATCAGTAGGTGTTTAAGTTTAAGCTGTCTGTTTGCTTTTGCTGTGGGTACAGATGATTCAGCTGACCTTGGTGAAATAGACTGTCTAGCTCTGTAAACAAGGCCTTGTGAATTTCAAATACCTAATCCACTATTGTTGTAGAAATTACATGTTACAGGGGACTGTGGCAGGTGGTGTTCTGTAGTCATTGCATTAAGCTTCAGTGTCTGTTTCCTCAGAAAACATTTGTATATAGAGGCAGTGCCTTATTTATTCAACAGATATCACAGAGGAAAACAGATAAACTTTAAAGCTACATCAATCCATGTTGAGGAAATGAAATAATAGCAGTGTTATCCTTAAGATGATCCTGTAAGAGGTTTTCTGTGCCTGCAGACCTTATGTTTGTATTTACAGACCATCCTGGTTGTAACAGTTTTCTTCAGGACATATGAGGTACCTGAGAATTAACTGTGTTTGTTCCAATTGAAGCACTTTTCTGCTAAACCACCTAAGGAAATTAAACAATGCTAAGTGCTAGTTCCAGACTGCCATTTACCTTCCTTGAATGCCAAAACCCACTGTGCCACGCTGGGATTTGTTTCAGATAATCTCAAAATACCCCTTGTACTGATGGCAGTTTTGAGGTAGATAGAGGCTGTGTGTGAGACTTAACATTCAAGGTGTTGAGTGGTTTTGCTGCAGCTTCTCTCTGTACTTCTTCAGGCTCAACTCCTCCCCTGAAGAGCACTCTCTCCACCAGCAGCCTTCTAGCCCTGACCCAGTCCCCACTGCTGTCTCCACCGCCGGCTCGGAGGAAGCGTGTCCAAGGTAACAAGTTGTCTCCTATTGTTATTTGGCTTCTTGGAATCACAAGGGAAGTCTGGCAAACTGTGGCTTTCATTTGTTCTGTTTTTGTAGAAGAGGAATCTGATGCTGTCCAAACTGCTGCCAACCAGGAGCTGTCTCCATTCCACATCATGGTTCCCAGGAAGCATCCCCTTAGCAGGACTTACTCACGGAAAAAGCTGCTCAGCTGAAGTCTGGAGCCAGGACAGCATGGGAAACTTTGCATTTCTCAGCCGGACAACAGGCTTTTTAACAAGGACCTTATATTTGGTGCTGGACTGGAGCTGTTTGGGATGGTAGGAGACTGGATGCAAGCACATGGCAGTGGAAATAAGGACCACTCTACAGTTCGTGGGGTTTTTTTAAATATCCCTTGGAGCATTTCTCCATCCATTCAAAACCTGGCTCAGTCTTTCTGGCACTTCTTGTGGTACCTTGCAGTGAGCTCTGCAGTGAGGGTTCAGTTCTCCCAGGTCAAGAGGGAGAATTGTCACTTTTCTACAGCTTTCTTATAAAATAAACTGATGTGAACTTTCATTGTGTCCCTTAATCCAAGAATCTGTCTTTAGCCTGAGGGATGGGGGCACAGGAAAGAGGATGCTGGAGGTGAATGGGTTCAAAACGAGGTGCATGCTCTTGCTGTGTCTTGTCCTCACACTAACTGGATCCTTCAGTGCTTTCAGTTTGCCACAGCTTAGTGGGAAAATAGCAAGAGCATTAATTACTCAAGTGCCAAGAGGAGAACATCTTTGTAGATGATGAATGGTTTGGTGTATCTGCTCCTGGCCACTGCTGGATAAGCAGGTGCTGATGGAGTGACTTTGTTGTTCTTTTCTGCAAACTTGCAGTGAGCCGGAGAAGACCAGCTGGGGAAATGTCCTTGAGAGGTGAAACTTGGATGGGATAACTGGAGATGACAGTTCCAAGACTACCCAGCTGAGTCACTGATTAAATGGTGACTTAGTTGCCTGTGACACATTTGCATTCTAACCCCATGCAGAGAGCAGGAGCTGTGATTCAGTGCCTGAGATGGAGCCTCCGAGGCGCTAAAATGGCACGTGATCTTTTTTCTGTGAACTTTTTCACAGAATCAGAATCGCATAACCTGAGTTGGAGGGGACCCACAAGGATTGTTTCCCTGCCACGTGCATGGCAGGATTTCAGGGAATTCACCCCATTGTGTCTGCTGAACACACAGGAACTGGAGAGCTATGAGGGTAATATGAATAATCCTAAAACTAGGCATGCCAATACAGAGGTTTGTTACGTGGCGTTATGGGCTAAATGAGATTGAATGAAGCTTGTTTCCTGGGAACACTACATTGTGCCTCACGATTTCAGGCTGAAGCAGGGGCTTGCTTTTGGGGGTCAGGTGGCAAAGATGCCCTTTTTCTCCCTTGCCCTTCTTAAAGCAAATACCTGGACTTTCATTTCTTGCTCTGCCAGAATTAAACTTATGTCTTGCTTCCTGAGTTGTCAGTGTTAAGTTGCAGGATTGTATTTAGTCTTCCTTACATCCAGACTGGGAAGTTCTCCCAAGAATATGAAAACACTGCTTAAAGCAGCTTATAGGCTGCAGTAGTAAAACGGAACCAGAGTTACTTTTATCCTGGATGTTTCAGACAATTCTGCTGCTGGCTGGAGATGCTTTTTCTGTAGCAATTTAATATAGGAGGCCTACCACCTCTAGCTGGGAGCACTTAAGGCAGTTATTTAAACATTAAGGCAACACTGTGACAGCAGCAGAGTTCCAGTGCAGTGCGATTTAAGTAAAGCTCTTTTCCCGTGTGCCTGGAGTGACTGGTGGACCCTCTGACAAGTGACTACTTCATAAAACTCACTCTGCTTTATTAGAAAAGTTATAGTAGAAATGTAAAAAACACAAAGTTGCTACAAAAAAAAATCTATGTACAAATTCTGCAGGATTGCAGAACATCTCCCTCCAAGGCTGCCAGGGATGAGCAAGCCCTGCAGCAGAAGTTTCCAAATTGTAAACAAGTTTTTAGTGTTAAGAGGCCATGGTGGAAGGTGTCTCCTGCTTCACAGTGTTTAAGCTGCTGAGGGCACAGTGTCCTGTCAGTGCTGTGTGGACTGGCAGCAACACAGAGAATGTGGGCTGGTGCTCCCACACCGTACACACTTCCCTTAGGATGACAAGTTCCATCTTTCTCTTCCTCAGGCCTCTGAAATGTAACAGCGTTGGAGCCAGGCTGCCTTGTGGGGCAGGAAGGCACTCAGGTTCACGTCAGCAATACCCACTCCTCCCTGCCCTGTGTCTAGAGTGGGTTTTTCCTCACATCTATCATGGCTGGGTGGTAAGGCACTGGGCTCATGTTCAGGCTGGCTCTGCGCAGCTCCCTGCGGGGCTTGGAAGCAGGAGCGAGGCTCCGAGGGGGGTGCAGCTCGGGGGGCTGCCCTGCCCTTAGCAAGTGCTCCACATCCCTCTGCCGAAGGTCCCCGGGGCTGTCGTTGGGCAGGGAGGAACGTCTCCACGTGGAAGGCAAAGGGGCGTGCACCAGGTCCCTGCTCTCATCCCTGACCCGATGGCTCTCCTCAGCAACAGCCAAGGGCATGGGCTGCTCCCCAGGGCTGGATTCCTCACAGGTCCCGAGTGCAGGGGCAGTTCTGTCCCCAGCCACATGAATGCTTCTTTCAATCCCTGCTGGGAAAAATGGATGGTACAATGAGGTGAGTATCAGGATTTCTACTTTTCTCACCAAAACTAGTGCCTGTAGAGTGCTTGCTGAAGGACCTGTACCCTCACTGCTCCAAGCTTTTGCTGCCAGGGATGGGAATTGAAACTCCTTTTTAACTTGGTAGGAACAGCAAAGCCCCAGACTGGGTTTCCTCTCACCTTTGGTCTGTCCAGGATGGAGGTTCATGTTGCTCAGTCTCTGGTTCAGCTCCTGGTTTGCCCACATGTACCGGCTCAGTTCCTTTTCCAGCACCTGAATCCTTGCCTCATACTGCAGCTTGCTGCTGGCCAGCCCCTCATCCATGTGCTCTGCAAGAAAAAAACAAGGCCACTTCAGCCTGCAAGCCCCCTGAAAGACAAAAGCAGTGGCACTGCTGCCCGTGTGGGGAGCTGGGGGGTTACCACGGCTCTGCTGCAGCAGTAACTGCATGTTCTGCTCGTGCTCCTTCTGCTGCAGGGTGAGCTGCCGGTCCATCTCCAGGCGCTGGCGCTCCACGGCCGCCTCCAGCCAGTACACCAGCTGCTGCTGCTCCTCCAGCTGCATCTCCAGCTCTGAGAAGGCAATGTGCTGCCTGTGCTGGTCCTCCCGCAGGGTCACCACCTGCCCAGGGCCCAAGAGCAAGGAACACCTCAGCTCCTTCAGCACACGGGAAGGCTTCCTGCCCCGCTAAGCCCCGATTGAGTTAGTTTTTTGGTGCAGCTTACAAAGGTTAGTAGTGCTGGGATGTCAGAGCTGCCTCGTGGAGGGAAGAGAGGGTGTGGCTGCACTGATGTGGCAGAGCCACTGCAAGGATCCATGCATCCTATGACTAGTTAAGCCCCTCTCCCAGCTGAGGGTCATGGCGCTGTGGCTTTGTGGCCTGACTTTACAGGGCAAAACTACAGTAGGAGGCAGGAAGAAAGCTTGAAACTGAGGAAAACAAAGAGTTTGGTCAGATCATCATTTCTGTTAACAACTGCTTTCAAGGTATGTTATATTAATTGCGTGTTTTGGCTAGCTAATAATTTAATCACTAATAGCCAGTAAATGAACGACAGCTCCCACCAGCACAGAGGTCAGTTGTCCCCCACCTTGTCAAAGTACTTGCAAAGCAGAGCTCGGGTCTCGGAGGAGGAGAGGTAGCTGAGCTTGGCCATGAGGTTCATCTCACACTGGGACAGCAGGCTGGCTGAGGCCCGCAGGACTCGTTGCCTGCACGTGATGGACTCGTTCTTGTACTCGATGGCTGCATCCAGAGCCTCGATTGCCTCATCCAGCTGGAATAAGATCCGTTCTTCCTGCCAGGGCAGAGCTGCAGTTAATAGGCAGCAAAGGGTTGGTTCTGTCTCACCCTGCCCTAACCTCCCTTATCAACTCAATAGTGCTGGTGAGAAGCTGGGATATGCAGTCTGGGGATGCGGGAAGCATCTGCTAACGACCCTGTGCTCTGCTCTTTACTTCTCTCCTGCTACTTCTCGCTCTCACAGGCAGAGCAGCCCAGCCCAGGCAGAGGTACCTCTGGGGACAGCAGGGTGCCCTGACGAAGCTTGTTGTCGAGCTCCAGCCTCTGTTTGAGCAGCTGGTCCTTCTCCTGGCGCAGGCTGTTGATCTCCTGGCGGATCTGCTGCTGGTCCTGGGCGCTGCCGTGACGCAGCTGCCCATTCTTCTCAGTGAGTTCCTTCTCCAGGTGCTCCAGGCGGCTGGATACACGCACTATGTCATCTGTCAGGGCCTGCAGCACAAGATGCTCAAGGATGCTTTAAAGGCAAGTCAGGCCCTCAGCCCCTTTCTACTCCCTCTGTAGGTCAAGTGACCACGCAGACAGACATAAGCCAAAGGCTAATTAGCCAACTAACTCAGAGGCACAGCACAACCAGACTGTTACATAGAGGCAGATTTCCCACTCACTTCCCAATGCCACTTCTTCCTGGCCTGCAGCCCTATGCCATACCAGGACAACCCTCCACCTCTGCTGGAAATCAAGCAAGGGGTTGAGGTGTTGCTCCTGTCCTACCTGGCTGGAGCGCAGTCGTTTGCTCTCCAGGCCATTCTTCTCCTGCAGCAGGGCTTCCTTTTTGGCCACAATAGCTTCCCGCTTCCTCAGCTCATCTTCCAGCTCATCCAGGGCTCGGCGCTGCTCGAGAACTTTATCCATCTCCATGTCCAGCCACTTCTTCTGTTCCTCAATTTTCTGATGGAGGGAGAGGCAAAGGGCATGTGTGAATGTGTGCAGACAGCAGCAATGCCCAGGACTGCTGAAGAGCAGTGGGGTTGAGATCAGAACGAGAGTCTTGATTCCATCTCTGCTAACCCAGACAGTCCAGGCTTTGCTGGTTTTATCCTTCCACTCCTCCAAGAGACAGAGCTAAGCTAAAACCCCAGCTGAACTCCCCAAGGAGTCCTTGGGGGACACATCTCCCACCACCCTTCTCCTAACAGACAAAATTTCAAAATTCCTTTATCAATGCTATGATTTAGAAGAGATCCTGGTCCTGGGGGTAAGGCAAGATCTAAGTTCTCTGCTAACAGATGCAAGTGATAATATGGACTGTGCTCCTCAAGGGCAGGGTGGGCTGAGGTCCCTGTTTTCAGATCTCCCCTGTCAGCCTACAGTCTGCCAAGCATTCCCTGTGAACAGCAAAGAGGAGGCAGGCTCGCTCTGCCTGTACCTGCTGCTGCTCCAGGCTGATCACGGAACCGTTGCTGCCGCTCCGCCGCTTCCTCTGGAAAGCTGCGATTTCCTCTGTTTTGATGCGCAGGATTTTCTGGTGCTGCTCGTGCTTCAGCTCCAGTTCCTGGGTGCGAAAGAGCAGCTATGAGCATGGAGGGAGTGGAAGGTGTTTGCCTTACAGCCAGGGGCTGAGGGACAAGTTACGTACTCCTCTAGCTCTCTAGATACTGTCTCTCCATTTCCATGCTCCCATCATAGCTACCCTGGCCTGCCCAGCAGCTTGCAGAGCCCACCCATCATCATCCTCACAGATACCACAGCTGCCCCTGCCCATTCCTACCTTGACTCGGTGCTGTCCCTTGTTCACCTCTGTCTCCAGCCGCCGTTTCTGCTCGCTCTCCTCCCGCAGCCGCCGCTGCAGCTGGCCCTGCTGCCGCCGCATCAGCTGGATGTTCCTCTCCAGCTCCTGCACCCGCTTCTCGCTCTGCGCTGAGAGCGACACCAGCCTCTCTGTCGCCTGCTTCTTCTTGCACAGGACCTGCCAGAGGGAGAAAGATGCCCTTGGCCTTGGCACCTCCCCCGTGCCCTTTGCCGAGTTGCCCCCAGCTCTGTCCCCACTGACTCCAGGGGGGCAGATCTCTTCCCACTCACCTGTGCCTTTGTCTGCGCAGCCGCCACACGTGTGCGGTACTCCTGCAGCTTGCGCTTCTCCCCGGGGTCCCACGGCTCTTTGCCCTCCAGCTCCTGGAGCTGCTTCTGGCTGTCACTCAGCTCTGCCCGCACCTGCTCTGCCTCCTGCTCCAGCTCGCTGATCTTCTGGCTGTACTGCCTGTTCAGAGCCTGGGCGTCCTTGCCTGCAACACAGCCCCCTCCCTCACAGCCAGGATCCTAACTTTCTTCTCTCTCCCCAAGTATTTTTGGCTACAGAGACCAACTGTTCTCTTTCTCTCAGCCACTCCAGGGAAAAAAGGGAGAAACCAGTGGGAAGGGTTTCTGTTATCTATAGGAATAGAGACACAGGGCTCTGCTATCTACAGGAGAAGGGACTGAGCACAAGCAACACAGGGAGGGAAGGTGAGGATGGAAGCACAGACCATGCATCACATAGGAGGATGTTTCATGAGAAATGGGTGCATTTTTCTGCCAGTAGCTCTGCACCTGTCTTAATGAGCTCCGTGATCAGCTCCTCCTTCATGCGGATGTTGATCGCCAGCTCTCGGATCTTCTGCTGTGCTTGCACCAGCCTCCACTCAGAGTCCTTTCCTGGCAGGCGTTCCCAGGAACCAAGCAGTGGCTCCCGCTTCCCACAGACCTCTGCAACACAGATTCCCAGGTGAGGAATGTCCCATCTTAGCAGTCAGGTGACAGAAGGACAATCTGATCTCACATCTGTAGCCAGGGTCAGGCACAGCATTGCCCAGTCACCTGTAGCTTTCAGCAAGGCACATACTCTTGCCAGACCCCAGAGGTGCAAGTTTCTCCTTAACAAAAGCAGCTGGACTGTCACCTGCTCCAGTTCTGTCCTCTGGGATTATCCAGGTGGGACACCAAGAGCACCCAACGAAGCACCCACCAGGCTGCAGGAGACTGCCCAACAACATATGGTTGCTACTTGCCATTTGACAGCTCCAGCTGCTCCTCCTGAATCGAGTGGGCATTGCCTCCACTTGGCTCCTCATTCAACATGCAAATCTCTTTCTTGCTCCAGTTTTGGATCCCGTTTCTAGAAAGAGCAGCAAATTAATCAGTTTGGTCTGGGCACTGCTAGAGCTGTTCCCAGTAAGGACTCTCATGATCTACTGGCTTCAGAAGGAGATGGAAATGGTAGCTGTGGTCAGCTAATTAAAATGGTAATTAGCTCCGCAGGGAGCAGTAAAGTATCTCAGCAGAATCACTGAGCCCACAGGCAGCATTTGCTCTCAGATATAAGAGCTGAGCTACAGTGGTGGGACAGCCAGGTCAGGGCACTGCATGGGGCTGGGACAGCCTCAACTCACCGGCGCTGGGACAGGGACCGCTTCCGTTCCCACTCCTCCACCTCCTCTCCCAAGGACAGTTCTGAAGGTTTCTCCGAGTCCTGGCTGAGCTCCCTCCTTAGCACCACATCTCTGACCTCAGGATCACCAGTCAGGCACTGTGTGTGGTTTGGGTGCCAGCCTGTTGGCTCCTCCTCCTGGCAGGAGGAGTTGCTGTTGAGCTGCTGATGCACAGAATTGGAAAGGGAGGAAACATGCTGCATGAGAGCCAGTGTCAGAAAAAGCAGCTCCCAGCTGGGCATCACTGATAGACACAAAGAAAAGCAACAAAATGGAGTTGAGCGTATTTTCAGGAGCACTGGTGTGTTGCCAGACCCAGCTGCCTGCCCTCCTGCTTTCTGCTGCTCAGACATTGAGCAAATCTGGGACTTGCCCATAACATCAAAGTAAAAGCCTCAGTTTTGAAGCTGAGCTGTTTTTACCAGAGTTGTGAAACTCTCCAGATTTGAACATGGAGCACAGACCTCTGGACTACATTTCTGATTAGGGTCATGTTCAACAGCAGGGAAAAAGGAATTCCTACAATGGAAAAAAGGGAAGAGGCAGCAGTTCTTCAATGGTACAGCCTTGTGCCCTCACCTTCCTGCAAAGGGCTCTTCCACTCTGCTCAGGAAGAAGCCCTGAGGGAACACCACCAAGGCCATGAGATGGAGCAGCATCCAGTGGGGCCGTGTGAGGTCTCTGGCTGGCAGTCACCAGATGAAGGTTTTCCAGCAGTCCCGGCACACACAGGTTTGGCATTGCCATCTCCAACCGCACGTGCAGCTCTGAGATCTTATCCTGCTGCTCCTGCAGTTTGTCACTCTAGGAAACAATAAGAAAAATGTGATTATATACACACTGATCTCAGAGCTGCTGCAGAGGAACCTCAAAGCTGGGCTTGTCTCCCCTGGGCAGGAAAGGAAGGAGTGGGGTAGGTCCCTACAAGGAGAGCAGAGCCCAGAAATACCTGCAGTTTATACTGCTCCATGGCATCCTCCAGGGCAGCCAGGAAATCACGGTTCTCCTCCTCCAGGCGCTCCACCTGCCTCTGCAGTTTGGCCACCTGCTCATCTTTGATGGTCTCACATTTCTTCTCGGTGTTCACCTGCTCCCCAAAATACAAGAGAAACAGAATCAGCATTCACCTTTGTCCTTCCCTTCCCATGCTGGACTCGGCAAAGGGCACAGTAATTCTGCAGACGCAGATTTTTCCTGCAGCTGAATTCAATTTCTTCCTGCCTGCTGGGAGGATCATGTCTTTCTGCCTCCCTATGGCCCCCTGGACAGGATGCTTCTCCTCCTCTCGCTCTCCTGATCCTTCCATCATGCCATGCTGGGGCTGCTGCCTTCAGTGACCATCAGATGAACCCAGCCTCAGAGCTGTAACACCCCAACTGTTACCTGGGCTTTTGCCAGCTTTGAGCCTTGCGCCTCAGCGCTCTGGTCTTCCATGGAGGTGCTCTCAATGCCGCTGTCCAGCCCGGCTGAGGTCAGCTCACTCCTCTCGCTCTCCACAGCACACAGCCACTCCTTAACCCGCAGGATCTGCTCCACTGTCAGGTTACTGCCCTCCTGGAGCTCCATCAGCAGCCGGTACGCGGCGTCGGTGCAGGTGCGGTAATGGGCACACTCTGCCAGCAGCCGCGCCGCGGGGTCGGGCACGCCGCGCTTGGTGCCGGCCGAGCGGTTGATGATGCGCGTCTCAGAGCGCTGCCGCTGCTCCAGTGCCTTCTGCAGGTTCTTTATCTGCAGGTGGAGCTCCTCGATGTGCTCCGTCTCCTTGCGGCAGTTCACCACCGCCTTGTTCTGGATGTTCTGAGCCCGGCTAGCGTAGTTCAGAGTGTTGAGGCTCTCGTCGAAGTCAGAGGAGGAAGGGCTGACACAGGCTATCATCACAGTCTGGGCATTCCCTCCTAGGGAGTCTTTCAGGATCCTAGGGAGGAGCACGGTGATTAAAAGAGCTGAAATGCAAAACAACACAGGAATCGGCAGGTTTTCAACCCTTTTCAGAAGTTAAGCCCAAGGAAAATTATATTCTTGCTCAGTAGTTGCTTTGGCACTAGTGAGGTGAATGGAATCATTAAACAGAGGATTTACAGTTTGCACTATGGCAAGTTTCCATCCTAGTAATTCCCAAGGCTGGAAGCTCACTGACTCTGTGATGACTGCTAGGTATGTGCTGCAAGGGATCCTTCTGGAGATTGCAAAGGCCAGCTGCTCGAGCTAAGAACCATCAAACAAGCCTACCAGAAGCTTTTTTTATTCCCTGCCAGGCAGGTAGGGCAGCATAACCCACAGTGACATCCCAACTTGGCTTCAGCATCATAACTCACACAAGCCTTGTCTTCTCCAGCATTGCAATGAGCTAGTCAGTCATTTCTATCCTGACCTCATTGTTTCTCAAGCTTTCTTAAATGAAAACCTGCAGAGAGGGTAGACCTGTAAAAAGAGCCTGTGAGATACAGAGGGTCCTGGTCCCAGAGGTACCTGGTGATTTTGGAGTCCCTGTATGGGATGTGGGTGGTCTTTCTCCGAGGATCTCCCAAGGCACTGATGACATTGCCCAAGGCCAGGAGGCCACAGTTGATCTGGATACTCTCCTTCAGCCTCTCTCCTGTGTTTCCTGTCTTCACAATTCGCTCTGAGCCTGCCAGGTCCACAAAGTGAAACTTGGAAACCAGGACCTGGCNGGCGGGCGGTGGTGCAGGGGGAGGCGTCCGGCCCCACGCCGCTGCTCCATGGTCACCGTGAAGATGGTGTGTGAGCGGCTCGACTGCCTGTTGATGTGGGTAGCTCCCGTGTGCTTGGCTGTGTTCCCCATCTCCAGCAGGCTCAGCACCTCGTCCAGCCCTTCCACTTCTGACTCCTTCACACCGCAGAGCACTGCAAAGCAAAGGGAGCTGTGGTTGGGAGGGACGGGCTGTCTGATGATGCACCACCTGGTGCTGTTTCCCTGCTCATACTGTGCCATGCAGGCACAGCTTTCAGGACTAAGCACACCAATCTGCTGCAGGAGACAGACAAGGATGGAGGGAGAAGACCTGGCTCTGTCTTCAAGGATAGATAACCCAGCCGTGGCCTCTGACATGGGGAGAAAAGGAGCCTGTTCGCAGCTATACATACCAATGTTGCCCTTGTCATCCTCCCGGATCTGGATGTCTTTGCTGGCTGTATCCACCTGCAGCAAGTCCCGAAACTCCTCCTTGTACACTTCCAGGTAGGACACTCGTACTGTATAGTCAATCAGGTCGTTCTCATCAATGAGCCTGAAGGTCTCGGCCATGGCTCGTGGGATGATGCCCTGCTCATCTTCATTGATGGAAGCTGTCAAAGAGAGGCACATGGTCACAGGGAGCTGGGAATGTCCAGGAAGCCCATGCTAGATAGGGACAGAGCTGTGGGGCAGAAACCTGCCTGCAGCACACACCAAATGGAAAGGAGCAGCCTCACAACCCTCCCACAGCTCAGCCCTCAGCCCAGATTAAATATCCCACAGGACCTCTGGGCAGATCCTATCCCACTGCTGTGCTGGATTCCAGCAACGCTGCTCATTTCCAGTCCTTCTGCAAGAAGGAAAAGGCACCTCAGCATATTAGCAGGTAGCAAACACCATGGCTGCAGCTACAGTGTGCTATCGTTTGAGGCCAGCACGACTCCACAACTTTTCCCAACTCTGAGAAGTTTTTCTTTTGGTGCTTGAAGCTTGCTTGTATCTGGCCACAGCATTCTGCTGTCTGAATTTGAAATGGTTTTCCTTTTGTCTCAAACAGCTGTGTAAAAAGGTGATTCCCAAATCTGGTGCGATGATAGCCTGAATTGGGAAACTGGAAACAGAGATAATCAGAAAGTATGGTAACAATTCAGTGTTTACAACCTACACAATTAACTAAAGCTGACTCAAATATTTACAATACATCCTCCATAAGAGATCACAATGCCATTAAACAGGAGGAAAAAGTTTTATCTTTCTTCTTTTCCTTCATGTAAAAAACAAACAGCATTAACTCCTGCAAGTCGCCCTCTATCCTTAGTTTATTTCAGGACCTAGGAAGACCATGTCCTCCAGAGCAGGTGGAGTACCAAGTCTCTCCCTTGTCCTGCAGTGGAAGAGGAGAAACCCCACATGCTGTGATCTCAAAGGTGTTGTCCATGGCTACAGCAGCATGGCTGGAGAGCAGAAAAGGCTGCTGGCAGGGGAAAGATGGGGAGGGGTGGTGGTGGATGGGGATGGGCTGGGGGGACTGACTAAGCGGAGGGGTTGGTTGGGATGGTGATGCTGGAAACTCTGATGCTGTAGGGTTTAGGGAGAGAGAGCAAAGGTGCTGAAATCGGTGTGGATGGCAGCACCAGTGAGGCTGTTGGATTGGGAGAGATAGCTGGGGTGGGTGATGGTGGCATTGGTGGCTTGGCTGGGAATGGAAGGAGTTGGGGATGGAAGACGGTGGCAATGTGGGGCTGGTGGGGAGAGCTGGGGATGGGGTAGGGACAACAATGCTGGCAGAGCAGGGATGCTGGTGGGACAGGGATGCTGGCAGAGCAGGGATGCTGACGGAGCATGGATACTGATGGGACAGGGATGCTGGTGGAGCAGGGATACTGATGGAGCGGGGATACTGGCAGAGCAGGGATGCTGATGGAGCGGGGATGCTGACGGGACAGGGATGTTGGCGGAGCGGGGATGCTGGCAGGACAGGGATGCTGGCGGAGCAGGGATGCTGATGGAGCGGGGATGCTGACGGGACAGGGATGTTGGCGGAGCGGGGATGCTGGCAGGACAGGGATGCTGGCGNCGGCATCGCCCCGCAGGCAGGCCCGGTGCCCCCGCAGCGCCTCCCGGGGCAGCAGCGGCCGCACCCGCACCGCCACCCGCACCGCAGCCCCCTCCGCCGCCATGGCCGCGCCCGGCGCCCCGCGATGGCGTCAAAGGCTCCGCCCGGCCAGGGGAGGGAAGGGAAGGGAAGGGAAGGAGGGAAGGCGAGGAGGGAGCGGGGATGCGGTGGAGTCGGGGGACGGTCCTGGCCGACCCCCAGGCAGCACCCGCGAGAGCGGCCGGGGGGAGCGGGGGGCGCTCCCGGGGAGCTCCGTCGCTCCAGAGATGCTCCGTCACTCGGGAGATGCTCCATCACTCACAAGGGACTCCGTCCCCCGTGTGGTGCTTCATCGCCTGTAGGGCAGCGCTCCGTCAGTCGTGAGATGCTCCATCTCTTGTGAAACAGTGTTCCACACCCCGTGAGATGCTCCGTCACTCGCAAGGGGCTCCGTCTCTCAGGAGATGCTCGGTCCCTGACGAGACACCCCGGCACTCGTGGGGCACTCCACTCCTCGCAGACATTCCCACGGTCACCATGGGGAAGGGACAAGCGGCTAGGTGGCCCTGCCAAGGGGCCGAGTGCTCGAGGTGGCGGGGCGGGCACCTCCCGGGATGCAGCTTGCGGAGCAGATGATGCTCACAGCCGGTGCTTCCGGCCCCCTGCAGCTCTCGGGGCTGGCAGCGCCGGCTCCAGGCACTGACGCACGGCCAGGACAGTCTGAGCCATGACAAAGTTTTTCATCCGGCTGCCTGCAGTTCGCTCCGCACCGCCCCTGCGGCTGCGGGGAGGGGTATGTGTGTCCCCCGGGTGCCGTGGGAAGCGCCGGACTGTGGGCTGTGCGGAGCGGGGCTTGTGCACACACTGCTGGGGCTGCCGGAGCGGCTCGGCCACCCTCGGCATGGGGCTCCGGCTGCCTCTGCGCCGGAGCACCAGCTTCACCCCCGACCACCCTGCCCTCATGGAGCTGCCTGCCCCCCCTGCCCTGAAGGTGGAAGCAAATGTCCTTGTTATGGGAGCGGACAATGTGGGGAAATCAGGTGAGACCTGGCCGTGAGCTGGGAGCAGGGGGTTCCCAGGCTGCAATGCTCGGAGCATCGGCTGCAGGGAGCAAAACGGGTGAGATTGGGCTGAGCCCTTTTGATCTGAGGTGGCGAAGGTGAGCTCAACCTTGTAGGCATCGGGTGAGTGACGGGGGAAGGTATTTTCCACTCAGCTGCAGTTTGCTGATGCTCCGGGTTTGGGTCGTGCTGCTCCACTCGCAGACCAGCTGGGGGAAACACAGAGGTCGTTCCTGCTGGTGGGAATTTACAGAGGAATGGTGCCTGACTCTGTTCTGGGTTTAGAAAGGAGAATCCTTCGGGTTTAGGGCTATTCTGGTGATTCTTATCTTTCCCCCTGCAGCTCTGACCGTGCGTTTCCTGACCCGGCGCTTTATCGGGGAGTACGGAGACATGGGTGAGTGCCAGACCAGGGTTAGGCTGGTTCCTGTTAGGGACTAGGGTCAGGAGGCAACCCTGCTTCTGCCCACGGGATTTCCTTGCTTCCCATCCTCTCCTGCCTTTATCCTGCTCCCAGGGGCTCGGTGGTTGTATTTATTCACTGAACCATCTGTTTGCTCCAGAACTGATTCTCTGGGGTGCAAAAAGTCCTGGTGGCAGCTGGTGACACTATGAAGATGAC
>VXBX01004843.1:664483-737647 GCA_013400415.1 Scytalopus superciliaris | reverse complement strand
GGTGACACTATGAAGATGTTTTTTTTTTTTTTTTTTTTTTTTTTTTGAGGTAGAATTCATCTACAGCCACAACCTGACTGTGGATGGCCGAGAGATTCTCTTCCACATCTGGGATGCCCCCAACACCCAGGTGAGAGGGCTCCACTCCTGTCACCCGTTTCCACCCCAGGGACAAAAAACCCCTTTATTGAAAGTTACTTGCGGGAAACCACAGGCTGGGAGCTCTAGCTGAGAAAAGCTCTCACATCAGAGGTGACCAAGCCCTTCTCACCTGCCGAGCACAGGGCAGCATCATTGCTGGCAGAGTGGCAATAGTCACTGTAGCCCATGGTCCTGTGGCCAAGGAGCTGAAGCACTGCCAGCCCAGACTGAGCACAGGACTGTGCTAAAGAAAAGGAATTGCTGCTCTGAGGTCCCCATGCTGTTGTCACCTGCAGCCTGCAGTGCTTGGCAGCTGGGTGAGGAGGTGAGGACAGTGTTGCTGAAGGCTGAATTGTCCCCCCTTGGTGAGGCCTGCCATGTGCTGCTCTGCTTTTCTCAGTACTCCTCCTTTTTGCTGTTTATTAGCTGTCCCTGTTCCAACAGGCTCAGAATTGCTGCCCCCTCTTCTAGCAGGCAGGTATGGAGGGAGGGAGCCAGATAAAAAAACCCCTTCCTTTCCTCTTTCTCTAGGAGCAGACAGAGGATGGCTCCTCAGAGGAGAAGCGAATCCAGTGGGCAGACAGCTTTGTCCTGGTCTACAGTATCTGTGACCGTGCCAGCTTCAACATCCTGCCCCTCAAAGTCCAGTTCATCAAGGCAGCCAAGGAGGGGCAGAGCCAGGAGAAGGTGCCCATCATCATTGTGGGTAACAAACGAGACCTGCACCACCAACGGGTGGTGTCCAGTGAGGAGGGTCGGCTTCTCGCCCTCTCTTTAGACTGTGGTTTCTATGAGGTCTCTGCAGCTGAGGCTTATCATGGGGCCCTCATGGTCTTCCATGGACTGGCCAAGCGCATCCCAGACACCAAACTGGCACTGAAAAAGGGTACAGGGATCCGTGGCATCGTCAAGACCATGTCAGCTGTGTTTGCCCGTAAACGAACAGACTCCCTCTGAGCTACAGCATGGATGTTGCTGCTCTCTGTGCTGCCCACTGGGCCAAGCCTCCTCCCTGGATGCCCAAGGAGGTGGTGTGTGTCTTTCCATAAGTGTGATGGATTCCTTGCTGTCCTCCTAACATCAGGGTCTGGATGTCCTGCCATGCACAGCCAGTGCAGCCAAGAACTGTAGTACATTACTCTTGGCTCTGTAACGGGGCAGAATCTCTACTCTGCTGCACCAGCTTTTTAGACACCTCCTGCCTTCTCCTTCTATCCTCCAACACTGGAAACCACAGCTCCAGGCAGCAGCATCCCTAGCTCCTGCAGCAGGACCTGCCCAGGCTGTTGGTGAGCAGGGAGGATATGCTGCCTCTGACAGCACCCAAGTTCTTGTCCCTCCACTCCTACCCTGGGATCCTTATTCCTGTTTAACGCTCATCAGACTCCTCTCTGGTAATCCTGGAGCAACCCTTGAGCTGGCAAGATGGGGATTTCCCCACCAGGGAAGCACTGGCAGTTCCCACATGTGCATCACTGTGTCAGCATGTCCCAGAGCCTGTGCCACCGGCTGACCCTTGAGGTCCTCGGTGAGAACTGATGCCTCCCATCCCAGTGGCCTTGCTTTCAAATCATCCTCTCTCCCACAGCTTTACAGCAATCACAGCCCTTTCCCTTGTGTGAGCCAGCACTGTGCAGGCTGTGCCTGGGAAAAACCAGGCACAGGGCTTGTTCCCAGGATGGGGATTGTACCATGGGCCTTCCCAAGCCACTCCTTCTGTAAGGCTGCCTCTCCCCAGGGAGGAAAGGAGGTGGGGAAGGGGGTCTCTGGGCTTGTCGCCGAACCCTTCTGCTGCTGAGAGGTTTTTTCTGTCTCTCCCCAAACCCTTCCCCTTGTGCCCTGGGAAAACAGTGTGTTGGAAGGGGGTTTGTGTGTGCTGTATGGACACTGCTTTCTCTGCTGTGTTCTTCTGGAAATGCAATAAATTGTCTTTGGCAGGAAGCCCTGGCTCCTTGGAGCTGTGCATTTGTACTTGGGGCACGGGAAGAGACACGTACTGTGCTGGGCATGAGCACCCGTGTCCCTGTAGCAGCTACCCAAGGATGTTTCCCGCACCCACTCCCTTGGCCCTGGTTTGGGGGTCTCACCCCACTCTGCTCCCTTAGTTTGGTGTCTCTCTCCTATAAAGCAGCTGAGCAGACAAGGCGAGCGGCAGGAGGGAAGGTTTATTATTGCAGTGAATACAACAAGGTGTTGTGGGAAGCCAGTTTATCCTGTGGGAGAGGGTCTCCAGGAGCTCCATCTGTTTTCATCAGTCTTTTCCTGACCTCACCATCCATCCCATCATTCATCCCACCTCGTTGGGAGGGAGGTGCCCTCAGCTTTCCCACTCATGAATCCTGCTAGTTGGTGGGGATTTCAGCCCCTCCGTGGAGGAGCAATCTGTGGCTAGGGATGGGCCCTGCAAGGGGACCAGGCTTGCTCTGGTGATGTTTGCTGGCTTCACTGTCCTTCCTGCTCTTTCTCAACATAAAACCCATCTAAGTCTGTGCTATCTGCTCAGCAGGGACCAGGGTAACCCAGTGTCAGCCCTGGCTGGTCCCTTTTCCTCTGCTCCAGTCTCACCATTCTTTCTGTACCTCCATCACCTCACTGCTCCCCTTTGGTCCCACCTCCCCCTACCTTCTTCCAGCAGCAGGGCTTTTGTCTGCCTTTATTACCTCATCCTGACCTCGATGCACTCCAAAATAAGACAACCCATGGCCTGTCTACCACTTTTAGGCTCCTGTCCTGGTACAGGGGTGCATTTGGGCAGCTGCAGGGGCCTGGGCAAAGCATGCTGTGGGGGGGACTAGAGGAAGGCTGTGATGTGCTTATCCTCCCCACTGGCTTAGTCCTTCTTGAAGACAGGAGTGTAGAGGTTGCCGTAGTAAGCCCGGCTGTACATGGACTCGGGGCTGAAGCGGTAGGAACCCTCACTCACCCGCCTGTTGTAGGGGGAGAAGGCGGATTTCCGTGGGAGGGGGTACTCGGGCTCGAAGACAGGGCTGCGGTAGTAGTTGTGCCGCAGGAAAAGGGGGTCCTCGAGCCCCAGGAAGGAGAGGGGGTGATGGCCACGGTACATCCGCCAGTCACTCCTCATCTGGGATTTCTCCTCAGGGGAGGGGGCAGCAGGCTTGGTCTCCTCCTCCTCTTCCTTCTTCTCTGTCTTCTCCAGGTCAGACTTGCTGCCCCGGGGTGCCTCCGTTTCCTTCACTGACTGCCTGCGGAGCTGAGAGATGGGGTGAGCACCCAGCCAGGCTTCCAGCCCTGCTCTACCTGTGCTACACAGTCCCCCACCCTAAATTGGAAGAACCTCATCATAAGCCAGTTTGCCCCACAGAGGGGCAGCCCCTGAATAACTGGTGGAGAAATGGTCCCGGGGAGCAACAGGGTGGGGTAAAGGAGTGGGGACATAGTCTCAGCTTGAACTTGTGCCTTTCCAGAAATGTGTGGTCATGCCCTGGCTTGGGAATTAACTGTGTAAAGGTGCCACCACTGTCCAACTTGTTTCTATCAGGGGACTCACTGTCATGGCTTGGAGGAAGTTTCAGGAAGAGGGTGGGACTGAGGTGTCAACCATTTCCCCACTCTGATACCTCCTGACATTGCCTGAAGCTATGAGATACTTATGGGAGGAGGTTGGGCAAAATGGGGTTTGCTGGAGATGGGCAGGACCTGACTGGGGACAAACTCACCGGCACGTAGCTGTACAGGGTGCCCAGCAGATGCTTAGGGGCACTGACGAGGGTCCCCCCGAGAGCATCCACTGTTTCCATGGCCCTGGACAGCCTGCGGGGGGTGAAAAGGATCAACCCCTCTGCAGCATCCCAGGCCACAGCTGGGACCTTCTTCACACTGGAGATGCCGGAGGCGCAGGCACTTTGCAGGTTGTGAGCCATGCTGCCCACCAGCCCAGGGTCCTCTCCTGCCTGCCAAGAGAAACCAGGTCAGCTCTTGGCCCTGGTCCCTTCCTCACCAGCCCCTCCAGACAGGACAGGAGTGACCCTGGGCTCTCCACCCCTTCACAGATCAAAGCCTGAGTGCTTTCAGCTTGCTGTTCTCCAACGCCACTGCAGCCCTTTGCAGCAGGGTCGCTCCCTGTCCCCGCCAGCTTCCCCCACTCCAGGCCCCCAGGGACCCTCTGCTCCAGGCTGTGCTTCCGCTGCAGGCAGAGGTGAAGGGCAGTGACCCCAACCTGCTGCTTCCCGTCCCCACGTCCCAGCGGAGCCAATGCTCGAGACAGTTCCCAGCCCCACCGGCTCACGCCACCCCTTGCTGCTGAAACCATGATGGGGACTTTTCAGGGGTGTTCAGGGGCTCAGCAGGGAGCTCTGTGCTGACACCCCACAGCTCCAGAGGAGTCATGAACATACAAGCCAGGGTGGCCCTGCCTGGCACAGAGGCTGCCCAGAGTCCCCAGCTTTGGGGAATCAGGGAAGAGCACTGCTGGGGCTGCCCCCCTGCCAAGCCCCACCTCACATCCTCCAAGCTCCAGTTCAGGGTTCAGCAGGGATGGGGTCCCAAGGGGTATGGGGGGAACAGCCTCCATGCTGGCATGGTCCATGGGTAGAAGGATGCTTTGGGGCATCCCTAGCCCACTGCCCTCCTTTTTTCCATACCTTGGTATGGTGGTTGTCTTTCTTCCCCGCCTTCTCCTGCTTCTGCTCTGGTGCCTTGCTCTGCCGCCGGCTCAGCCAGCCGCCCGTGCTGCTCTGCCCATCGCTGCGAGCCTGCGGCGCTGCAGGTACGCTCGGCTTGGCCAGGCTGCCCTGCAAGAGGGGCAAAAACCCACCTCTCAGAGGAAGCTGGTGGGTCCCATCCTCTCCATCCTGCTTAGCCTGAGGATTTTACAGGGGCCTTGGGGTGCGCATGGAGTAGGGAGATCATTTGTGCACCAGGGGAGAAACCCCAGGGGCAGATGGGAGCTCTGGGATTTTGGCACAGGCCAAAAGGGTTTCCCACTGCAGCGTTGAGTGGGAGAGGGGCCTCCTTCTCCCCTCCCCTCTGGGTCTCTGCAGGGGCTTTTTGCTTTAGGAAGGATGTTATGGCAAGCCGTAAATCAACAATTGTACACTGGGAGCCTGCTAAAAATAACTTGTCCCACTGATGCAGTACATGGTTGTGTGTGAACATCACGCAGCAAACAATGGCCCCACCTTGTCCTGCTGAGCAGGGGAAACATACTCTGCTTTTGGATTTGCTCCAAGGTTCCTCAAATGTCTCACCCAAAAATCAGCGCAAAGGAGGTATGGGGGAGCAGAACCTGGCCAGCTGGGTTTTGGCACTCACCACGATGGGGATCCAGGAGGCCAGCTCCTGCCCTTTGGTTTTGGCACGCTGGAGGCTTTGGGTGGTCTGCTGGTAAGCACGGTGGGAGACAGCACTAACCAAAGCACCAATCCGGCCCAGAGTGCTGGGAGAACTGGGAGTACTGGGTGCGCTGGGTGCGCTGGGTAGTTGGCTGGCGTTTCTTTTTGGGCTTCTGATCTAAAAGGCAGAAGAGGACAGGCAGAATAATGGTGGGAGAGTTACATCCTAGTGGGACAATCCTCCTAGGCCCTACACCAAAATCCAGAAACTGCCTCCTGCCCCATGAGCCCCAAAGTGAGGAGCCACCAGCCAGCCATCACCAGACACCTTCAGAGGGGATTTAGGCTTCAGGACTACCTGCTTCTTCATCCTCCTCTGGCAGCAGATACTCCATCAACTTCTCCAGCCCTCCCAGGGCTGTGTCAACCCCTGCTGCTGCCATCTGGGTCACCGAGTTCTTCCTCGTGTACTTTGCTGTCGTTTCCACCGTGCTCTTGGTGGCCTCATAGCCCTCTGCTGCCAGTTCTATGATCTTATCCATGGAGCTGCCAATGGTGCTTTTGGCACTTTGGAGGGGGCAGGAGATGGTGTCCTTCAGTTCAGATGCGAGCTGCCAGCAGAGAAATTGAGAACAGTCCTGATGGTGTGCTTGGGATGGCATGGGACAGCTGGAGGGACCACAGGGACCCCCAGCCACAGCCATGCCAGTAAACCGCTCCAAGAGGGGCATAGCAGCTCTCTCCTGCCTGGGCTGAAGGTAGCTGGCAGGGATGGGACAACAGGACAGTGTTGACCTGTATTTAGGAGCCCCAATCATCCTCTGAGCTGGAGAAGCCCTTGGAGGAGCCCTCACTTAGAAATGCTGCCTTGCTTCTGCCCAGCAGCCCCTCACTATCCAGAAACAAGAGCAAAGGAGATGTGCTGTGGGCTCTGCAGAGGGGTTAGAGGGTCCCAGATTGTCCTGCCTGTGACTTACCTTGTCAACAGGGTACTGCAGGGCAGGGATCTTCTCCTCCAGGTGGTCCAAGCCCCGGCAAGCCAAGTTGTTGGCCACAGCGACTGTCTTGGGCAAGAGCATGGTAAGAAAAGTACCCAGGCTGCCCTAGGCACATGCTCGTGCCAGCGCTGTCCCACCAAGGGAGGCTGTGGTGGGCACCCCTGCCATGTCCCCCTGGCACTGGTACTCACACTGTGGCTCCAGCCTGCGCACCACGGGCTCCATGCCCCACATGGCCAAGGCACCTGCGCCCTGCACGCCCCTCTCGTAGACCTCGCACACAGAGGCCATCAGTGGGTGGGCCTCCTTGGTGCTGGTGTAGGTCCGCTGGAGGCTCTCACAGGTCGAGCTCACCACTGGCAGCTGCAGGACCCTCTGCAGCACGTTCTCCTGCACACCAGATAGCCACCAGTTAGCCAACAGCCTTTCCCTGAGGAATGCTCCATCGCCCACACAGAGGGGGCATTTGATGTGTTTCAGTGGCCACAGAGGAACTTGCACCAGAGAAGGCCATTTCTCAAACCCCACTGAAGGTCTCCCAACTACATTCTGTAAGGTACAGCCATAGACAAGCAGACTGGCAGGAGCCAGCAAACTCCCTGGAAGGAGCAGGGACACCACAGGCGGTGTTGGAGGGGTGACAATGCCTACTCCTCCCATCTCCCAAGCCCAGCTGAGGTGCTCCCTCTGACTTTCCACGCTACTGGAAACCTCCATGACTGCTGGAGGTTTGGGGCTACAGTGGGGCCATGGATGAAGGACAGACACTGCCAGCAGTTGTCACCCAGGGCTCACATCAGCTCAGGGTTAACCTTTTTGAATCTGAACTATTTAATTTCAAGCGAGCAAAAAGGTTTATCCTTTCCCTTTAATGATCCTCTATACTATTGCAGGTAAAGATCCACAGAGAGATCACATGCTGACATGTGGGACAGTGAGATGTGACTGGTGTTCATCTGGCAGAGTTGGTACATGCGGAGTTGGTGGCCCCCTTGGCACATCCCTGGCCTCCCCTCTCTCCTTCTTCCCACACCCACCTTGGCACTTCCATTCTGCAGAGTCTGACTCTTCCTCACCGTCATTGTGGTGCATCCACCTGCAAAGCAAAGTTGGGAGCCACAGACCCCACTGCGAAAGCAGGACTGGGCTCAGACTCTCCCCCTCAGTCCTGCACCCCCCCAAGCACAGCAGAGCCAGGAGCTGGGCTGAGACACACACCTCCCATGGGTGCAGTGGATATAGCATTGCCCAACACTTGACTTTTTACCAGTTAAGATGTAAAACCAATGCCTCTACACAGCCCTCCCCTGCTAGTGTGTCTTAACACCCAAAGATGCAAAAAATCAGTTGAGAGGCATCTACTTAGAAGTTACAGTACAGGCAGAATAAAGGACACTGGCAAGCAAACTCAGAGCAACCAGAAAGCTGACAGATGTGCATGAGAATAGACTCAGGCTGAGAAGGGGTAGGAAGGCAGGACAGGAGCAGAGGTAGGGTAGTGGTGAGATGTCCAGCTGACATCAGCATCCCCTCCTCACATATCTGCTATTTATAACACCGGTGACCATTCCAGTGTAGCCCCAGCTTGATGCAGGGGACAAGACCACTGCAAAACACCTTCTTCCACTGCTCCTTGTTGGGTGACAGCCTAAAGCACAACTCCAGCTCCCAGTCCCAGCACTGGCTCCCTTTTCTTAGCAGCAGATGAAATTCAGGAAATTTAAAAAGTGTGAGTGATCCCTGCTCTCACCTCCCAGTCCCACAAAAACTCCCTGGAACACCCAGTGGGCACAGGCTACTCACCAAGGGGCAGTCGGTCCTCAGCAGAGCAGAGCTGGTGGCTGCACTGTCCCTTCACCCAGGTCCTTTGAGGGTGATGCTGTGTGCTCTGGCCACTACCACCACCACGAGGCCCCACCTCCCAGTTGCGTGAGTTTGGGAGCTGACGGATTGTGGTGGAAAGTGGCCAAAGAATTCCCTGAAACCACCGTAATTGGGAACAGATGACGGCAGAAAACCCCCTTTGTTGTCCTTTCTGCAGAGCCCAGAAGCCGTGGTACAGCTGGGATGCATGGGGATGTAACACCACTCCTTCAGAAGATGAGAAGAAGCTGCCTTTGGACTTCACCACCTCAAAAGCAACAGATCATGAGGAGCCAGGGAGAAGGTGAAGAGTCAGGCAGAACTTCCTAAGATATTAAAACTTTCCTGTAGTTCTGTAGCCCCTGTTTTGCCCCATGGTGGACCAGGATACTACCCTGTTGGGACACCTAACACAGACCAAGAACATAGTTTCACCCCAGGTGAGTTTACTAGGCACAAGGAGCAGAAGGGAGATGTAGGGGACACATCCTGCATTAAACAATCTGGTTTGGCCAGGTCTTCAGTTTCTAAGAGGATTCATGGGTCCTGGCAAGGAGGCTTTTAGTTGAGGGTCAGGGCAGACACTGCATTAGGAAAGCTCCAGACATTTGGACTAGACAGAAATGGAGGAAAAAAACAAGTTGGAAGTGACCTCTGGAGGTTGCCTCATGCAACTCTTACTCAAAGTAGGGCTACCCTCAAAGGTAGATCAGGCTGCTCAAGATCTTGTCCAGTTTTGAAAATCTCCAAGGACAAGATTCCCATCTCCCTGGGACCTGTGCTAACCATGCTAATGGTAAAACAGCTTTTCCTTATGTCCAGATGGAGTTTTCTCTGTTGCAGCTGGTGCCTTCTATCTACATCTTCTATCTTTGCTCTGAGCAATTTGTGCTCCAGTCAGTGCTCCATGCCCCTAAATGTCTTACCCTCTCAGTGATCCTCTGCTGGACTCTGGTCAAGATCTCTCCTGTGCTGGTGGGACCAAAGCTGGTCACAGTTGCCCAAATGTGGGCTCACAAGGGCTTCATAGAAGAACAACTGCCCTGCTTGACCTGCCAGCAACTAAAAATGCTTCTCTTCCATGGCCTTGCTGCACAGGCAGCACACTGATGATTCACCATCATTAACAAATCCACTTGTGGTACTGACTGGAAAAAGAGAAGACAACGCCTGTATGGAGCCATACCAGGTCTTGGTCATTGACTACGGAGACCAAGGATGAGCCACACTGATGAGACAAGGACAACAAAGAGGACAAATGCCAGAGCACAAGGCAATAACCAATGGAAAAGTACAGATGAGTGATCTAGGCAGCCTTCTGACACAGGGCTGCTGTGTGCCCTGGACTACCAGGCGTGATGCAGGGAGACCCTTGGCATGTGGCTCAGAGTGCCTGCAGCTTCCCAGCACTCCCATGCAGGACACAGAGGTGTGAACCCAACATGCCCCCATGGCTTCCTGCTCTTGGCTGTGCTGCTTGTACATGGGGGTGGGAGACTTCCCAGGGACATGGGAAAGCCACACATGTGAGGAAAATATCCCCTTTCCTTCCCAAAGAGCCCAGAGTTTCCTTTTAGCCTCGGGCTGTGCAAAGCTTGCAGGCCTGCCTTGCTGGCTGGAGACAGAGGCACATGAATGTGCTGGGCTGCCTCCAGCTCGGCGCTGGGGTGAATCCCTGCCCTCCAGACTGCAGGACAAAGGGCACCAGCCTGCTCAAAAGTTTTCTTTCTTGGCACTGAGACTTTTTCCATCCCTGCTGGCCTGGCTAAAAGTGCAAGGGGCATGCCAGCCTCCTCTCTGCCTTGGCTGGAGTCAGGATCAACAGGCAGCACAGCCTTTGCCCTACTAATGCCTTTGCTCACCCCCTCCCCTTCCTCTGGGGCAAAGGCTGTGCCAGCCCCGGGCTCTGCAGTGCAAAGGTACCACAGCCTCCACCGCCCCGCTGCTCCAGCTCGCACCAGGACACTTCCTGTGCTCCTGCAGGCAGCATTTAGAGCTCACTGGATCAGCAGGATGCAGGGAAGCAGTTTCACACCCGTGCCTCAGCAGTCTGCTCTGTACCCATTAATATACTGCTCTGTACCCATTAACATACCACGGTGAGAGGATGAGCCAGATCCCCAAAGCCCTGCAAAGCTTCATTACACTTTGATCTGGGAGGGGGCTGGAGAAGTAACTGATTAATTTCCAAGCAGGATCAGCAACCCCATAACCACTGCTGACAGATGTCTGTCCAGTTTCTTTTTAAGGACTGCCTTCCTGGGCAATCTAGTTAGACTTTTATTTTACTTACAGATTCAAAATAAGTGTGTTTTAATTATTTGCTGCAATATAATCATATTACCTCGTGAATGTATTTAGAGACCAATTTATTGCCTTTCTCTTGGCAGAAAACCTTTCAGACACATGACGACTTCTCACACTCTCCCCCAGTCACCCTCCCTCTACAGAACTGCTTCATTTGGTCTCTTCCTGGAGATGTTGGATTTTAACCTTTGATCGTTCTTGCCACTCACCTGGAAATCCCAAATGGCTCACACATTCCCTGAAATATCATGCCAAGCATGGTGTTAGCATTAGGAAGGCCTTGTCCATAAGCTGAAGAGATGACCACTCTCCTGCTGTTTCCATTACAAAATGTGTTTGAGTCCACTAATCCAGGAAAGAAGGAAACCCTTGCTAAAACACTGCTGAATGCAATGCTTTATACATTGTTCAGGAGTTGACATTTTGGAGCTTCCAAGTTTGCAAGGCCCTTACTGCAGGGGATAGGAGCTAACAGTAAACTGGATTTTATGGTTATCCTGGCTCCATCCCTTGCCATCTCTGCTGGAGATGTTACCCTTTACTCCCTGCCCTGAACTGGCATTTGTAACTATGACTACCCAAATGAAAGGCTGTTTATAACATACTGAAATGCAGGTGCACCCCTTCCTTTCACCTTAGCCGTGCCCACACTGGGCACAAGGCTCAAACCCTCAGAAGGAAAGCTCTAGAACCCAACCACAGGCAATGTCTCTTTAATAGTATCACCCCTCATAAAATTCAGAGATGGGAGGAATCTTCCCCACTCCAGCATATCTTTATACCACCAAGATATACACACAGACATGGTGTCACACTCATTGCAATTTATTGCTTGTGTTCAAACATCTTGTCCTTATTCCAACTGCTGTATTAGAAACAAATACCAAAAAAAGGCACTAAAGGATTTTTTCCCTATGATCATGATTCTATGGCTTTAGTCAAATTATGTTAAGGTACCTTAAATCACCAGCCTTCAACTGGGGAGCAGAAGGCAAATATTAGTGCTTAATATCCAGTAAACAGAGCTATTCCTGAATATTCCAGCCTGCATAATGTAGAATGGGACAGGTAAGGCTCAGATAGGCTGAAAACTCAACTCCCTGTCTCCCACATTAAGGCTGTGTTTGCTAATCCAAGCCAGTCCCTACAGGAGAAACATCAAAGCCTGGCTCATGGCTTTGCACAGCGTTTGCCTGCACAGGGAAATCCCACCCTTTTCTGCAGGGCACAGGGAGGTGTAGGTGGGGCTACATCACTGTATCGATGCACTTCCCCGCAAAGTACAAGAGAGAAAGAGAAAGCAGTTCACACACAAGGGAAAGAATTTTGTGAGGTGTTTTGCATTCAAGAACTCCCCTGAGTGGAACTCAAAACACTTTTTTTTTTTTTTTTTGCAAGAAGATGGAATCTTTTAGACAAAAGGTGGCAAAACCTCCACTGTCAAATCATCAAGACTCCTCTTCCTTAGAGGGGTTGTTATATACTGGGATAGTGATCAAATCTGACCAGGGAAGGGATGGGCTCCACCTTGTCAGGAGATCAAAGGCAAATGGAGAATGAAACAAAAAAAAATAATCCATCGTTATAAAGGACAGGAAGCCCTTGAATACAATTTATCCCACACACACTGCTCCATTATGGCCTGAACTGCCAGTATGCTCTACTTTTAATGCTATTCATTTCCATATTAAAAAGAAGAGCTCCTGCAGGCCACACCTGGTCTTCAAGAACACTACATTTTCCTGCCCAGCAACCTCTTTCTTTTCAAACACTTCACTGGCAGACTAATACTTCATGGTCAAACTGGAAGTAATTCCAAGCCGAACCACAATGACTTAAAATAAACTGGGGCACTGCCTTACCTGCCTACTCAATTCCATATCCTTTGCCTTTTAATAAAGGAGACCAGCACCTTTTAATTTCTGTTGTCAGATAACATCAGAAATAATAAGAGAACACTTTGGTCCAGGTAAGAGTAATCTCAGTTCACATCTCCTGACAGATTAAATAAGTAGTTCTTACACCAGAAAGTAGCAGAACACACAGGCCTAACTCCGATGAAGAAAATGTTAATTTTATCTCCTATATAATGTGCAGGTTTTTTATCAGATAGTGTCCAAATTGGTACTCTACAAAGTCAGGAGCAGCACAGGCTGCATACCATGTTAGACAGCTGGACACAGTATTTCTCTTTTAACCGAATTATACTGCCAGGCATCATTCCCAGCGATGTCAGTGATGAACAATAATGCAATTGCAGGGCAAACACGAGGCATTTTCAGATGGTAAAACCCATTCACCCAGCAAGGGAACACACAAGAAATCTTGTGGCAATGAGCAGGGAGGATAGGGAGGACCAGATAGGAAAATATAAACCACACATGCCCATATTCGGTAAGAAGCTTTTCTTCTCACGGGGGATTCTGATATTACCATGACCAGATCCATTCCCTTCCCTCCAGCAGGTTACATAATTAGAAACACACCCTTGCAGTTTGTCTGACTCAATGAGCTCTAAGCTAGGCTTCTCTTCTTAACTGCAGGTTTCAAACTCCTTATTATACTGGAATTTTTCATGTAAAATTAAAACTGCAAAACAAGTTCCTTATCACAACATGATTAATGGAAAACTGTTGTGCTTGCAGTCACATGGGTTTGGGAGTTAAGGTGCATGTGTAATGGCAGGTTTAGTGTCCATGAGTGGTTTCAGATTCAGTTTTAGAAACCTGGTTCTCTACAAATCATGGCATCATCAGCAATCAGATGAGCTTCTCCACATGCTGTCCTGCACCAAAACACTCAGCCATGGCCTGCTGAAGGAGTCAGAGTCACTGGCCAACAGTCCTTGGCTCACAGTATCAAAGGAAAAGAAGAAAGTGCTGATTTCTTGAGACATGAGTTGGCACTCACTAGAGCACAGCTCCAGCATCACCAGTGAACACCACAGAGGCCATCAAAGGTCAGATCATACCACTCTTCAGTTACCATCACACTGCACCCAGACCACTGCCTGCAGGAAACAGGAACCATCAACCCAAACCCATCAAAACACTTGTCCTTGACTTCAGGCCATTTTAACTGCAGGTCCTACTTGCCTGAGCCCACTACAGACAATCTGACTGTAGGAATCTTGGATTAGTGAACTGCAGCTTTCCAGTGTAAACATGATTAGTCATGAGTCATATACCCATTACAGTTGCCTATGCAGCTATTTCACAACCCTGTATTAAAATAAAGGAATATTTTCTTATCTAGCAGCCATGTTCCAAGTGCTGTTTTTGCTGGTGAAATATTACTCTGCCTTTTCCTATCCCCACTCCATCAGGGAGTGTGTAATGGCACCAAACTAATCTGCAAAGGCACAGGGAAGGAAAAAAGGTTGAATTCACTGATTCAAAGGACAGAATTAAGGTTATTGTAAGACATGTTCATTTGAAAGTGCTATATGAAGATAAAAATCTATCAGGATCAAAGCTGAAGCCTTATACTATGCAGCTCCTTTCATGTCACTGTTTCAGCTTCAGATGTGGGCTTGCTAATGTGAGGATCCCCACCAGGGAGGAGAGGACACCACAGAAGCCAATCACTCCTGGGTTGGTCTTGTAGATTCCCAGTGTATCCAAAGGGCCTGAGAGATCACAGAGGTTCTTCACCAAGTCCAGCACCAAAGGAGGATTTCTTTTCATGATCTGAAAAAGCAGGAGGAGAAAACCATGCGTACCATCACATTTCACACAGTTTAGTTCCTTGCTGTGTTTGTCCCAGCAGGAATTCTCCCTTGTCTTTTCTTCCTGTACAGCTTGTTCCAGCCTCCAGGAGATCTCGTACCAATCCCTGGCTAGATTCATCAGGAGTGAATAGTAGTAGCACTTGGTAGCCCAATTCCTCCACTTGGGCTTATTGATGTCAGGCTGGAGCCCAGTGCTCTGCACCCAGAGCACGGCGTCGCACACGAAGTACAGGGCACGGGTGAGGTTGGAGGCTGTGAGGCAGAAACGAGGAACCACATCTGGCAGCTCTGCAGTTTTCCTGGCTGCTACCAAGGCATGCACCATGTTGCCCAGTCTGAACACTGCAAGGAACCCCACAAAGGTTAGCACGGCCTGGCCTTACGCAGGAGCAACTTGGCATGTCACTGTCCACATGTACTTTAAACAAACTTAAGTGGGCTTTGGGCATTTGTATGCTTAAGCATTTGCTAGGTTTAATAAGGAATGAGGTGTAAACATCTCAATTCTGTGTAATTATCACCAGCCCAGGACCTACACATGTATTTCGTCAATAGCCAGGACGTGCAGCCCCTCCTGCTGCTCCATTCTCAGTGCCTGGGTGTCCTCTGGACCAGTGTCACCCTTGGCTCTGCAGAAGTCACTGTCAGTAAAAAGGGGACACAAACAGAGCCTCAAATTTCAGCTGTACATTTCACCTAACTCTGTGGACACGAGATGTTACTGCATTAATCCTATTGCAACCAGGAGCTTCAACTTTCCTAAGCATTTGTGAAAGCTGGTGATTCACAGGCTGCGCACACAGACCCAAATCCCTCCCATGAATCTGTCAGAGGGACACAGAGTTCACTGCAAACTGTGTGGGACAGTGTATTCCATTCCAAGCTGCAATATATGGCATATCTGATTTCATCTGCAGCACAGTTTGGGTTTTCCCCCATGACTGTTAATGCAATATTATGCAAAACACTTTTTACACCCTGCTGCATTGTCACAGTGACAGATGTTGGCAGCACCCAAGCTTGGTGGAACTACCAGAGCACTGAATTTAGGCCTGACATCTATTAGTGATTTGTTCAGCAGAAGCAAGAGAATTATGGCTTTGCTGATAAGCCAGCTGGCCTCTCCACTAGAAACTGCCATACTCTGGAGATAACTGGAATAATAAACAAACCCATGGCAACACATTAAATTAGAATATTTGCTTCATGTGTTGCAGCTGTTCCAGAATTGAGCAATTGGTAAGTAGGTGTAAGAGCAGCCCAAAAGCAAGTGATACAACTACAGCAACAGCACAACCACCATGGATGCAGCCATGACACAGAATGGAGTGATGCAAACAGACTGTGAGGAAAGCATGGAAGGGTAGGTGATTTAGTAGAGTATAAATGCTGGAGAAAATTAATATGGGAAGCAGGGTATAAAATATATACATATAAAAAGCCATACTGAAGGATGGTCCTTCAGAGCTAATTTTATTGGGATGATGATCTTTACCATTGGGTTGTCTCAACCCATCAGCTGGAAGGACTAACAAGCACACAGTAAGCCAGCCTTGCCTTGTAACTCTGGTCTGTCCTTGAACAGAGATGACAACTTGACCTCTTGCAGCAAGAGCTGACTGTTAACTTGTTCCTCTCACTCTTCCACCTATAATTCTGATTGCTTAATTGGAGAGGAGGCTGAGGAAATAACTGTCCATTTGGCTGTGCCTAGCCTGGCAAGCCATGGCAGGGATAAGGCCTAGTGACAATTTTGTAAATATACTGAAAGAGGTTTTGTGGCTAATTACAGAAAAAAACAAGGCCAGGAACTGTTTTGCTGGAAGGAGCAAGTGAAGAAGGTTTTATCCCTCTAGATATCAGGTACTTACTTTTCCGACCAGAGCTCATGCTAGATTCCAACTGCTTGAGTTTCATTACCAGCTTCTTTTTATCGGGCTTATTCTCTATTAAATAGCTAAGCAACATGCATGTGTACTGAGTGGCTCTGGAAGGGAAAAAACGAGGAGAAGGGGACACAGGTGAGACATGAACAACCATGGGATGGCGGCAGCAGGGCAGGTTTATTTCACAGAATCACAGATCCGGGGTTGGGAGGGACCTCTGGAGATGACCCGTGGCAAGGGTCACTTGGGGCAGCTGCCAGAGGAACGTGTCCACGTGGGTCTGGAATGCCTCCAGAGAGGGAGACTCCATGACCTCCCCGGGCAGCTGTTCCAGCGCTCTGCCACCCTCAGGGGAACGAGGTTCTTCCTCATGTTGAGGTGGAACTTCTTGTGTTTTAGCTTACGGCCACTGCTCCTCGCCCAGTCGCTGGGCAGCAGTGCGAGCAGCCTGGCAGCGCGCTCTGGCAGCCCTGAGCCATTTCTGTGCGCCGGTGACATCCCCTCAGGCTCCTCCTGACCAGCCGGGCCCAGCTCCCTCAGTCTCCCCTGGCTACAGCGACGCTCCAGACCCCTCACCCCTCTGCAGCGGCTCCTCGCCTTTCTCTAGCGCAGAACGGGGCACAGCAAAGCTCGGTGTGCGAGCCCAGAGCCCGACCCGAGGGACTGATTCCCCGGCAGCGCCCGGGCCGGTGCGTGTGAGGGNCCGGGCCGGGCCGGGGATGGCCGGGGGGCCCCGAGGGAGGCCGCCCGTGCCCGCACTCACCGGAAGAGCTGGTCTCGGCCCTGGGAGCGGTTCGTGAAGCCCACGAAGCCCTCCATGGCCCGGCGGCTCCGCGGGAGCTGCGCGGGGGCCGCGGCCGCNGCCCGGCCCGGCCCCCCCAGACCCTCGGCACCCTGCCCGGACCCTCGGCCCCCGGCCCCCTGTGCGGTGACGGCGGTGCGGGTGAAGCTCATAAAGCACGCGGTGGCTTGAAGTGAAGTTTATANGTTATTTTTTTCCCCCTCCCAGGCCGAATAAGTCTATTAGTTCAAGCTCATAATTCTGAAGCTTTGTCATAATTCTTACACAAACTCGTGCCGAGGTTTTTAGGCTCCGTTTTCCCTGTAGATTCCCATGTGGCTGATATTCCCAGAGCAGGACAAACCCCTTGGGCAATGGAGGGGATACAAGCAGAAATGAGCTGTGTAGAACAGGGTTGCTCTGGCCACCAGTACTGGAAGGACCCCCCCGCCTCCTTTAGAGACCATTAATCATCTTTTCTTTCCCCCATTACCTCATTATAGCAGATATTCCAGGACTCTTCTTTCTTCTGCATTCAGGGTGGTTCCTGCATCTGTGGGGTGTTTTGCAGCTGGAGGGGCAGGACGATGGCTGCGAATTTCCGGAGGCACCCTCTGGAGATTCCCCCACCATCTGAAAAGGACTGGATAAGGGATGACGAGGAGGATTTCTTCCTGCAGGATCCCGATCGGAAGTGCGATGCGTTGCCTCAGCCCTTCAGGATCATCAACAAGCTGGTGATGCAGGTCTTTGAGAGCGCTATGGAAATCATTGAAAGAAGGGAGATGCTCCAAGATGCACAAAAACTGAAGGTCCAGCCCACAAAATGCTTTCCTACAGCTAAATTCCAGGTACAGAGCCCCTCAGAGCAGAGACAGCACTACTCTCTGTAGCAGCTTTCCCAAAGAATATCCTTTCAGTGGATTTTACATTCTTCTGTTCATGGCCTTCCTCAGAATCCACAACCATCTCACTGGTTCAGTTTAAAAGCTGGCAACTTCTAAGCTTGTCTGGCAGGTTCTGCTTCCCACTCATCTATCACACCTCTCTGAATAGAGAGAAGCAGATATTAAACACTAAATTCATCTTGTGCTTCCCAGGCTGGCTCCACCCTTGTTTGCTGAGAAGGTAATTAGCCAGCAGCACATAAATGGACAAACTCAGCTCTGTGCTGTGGTGGATACTCCTATGGGGGCACTGTGACCAGCAGGGCAGTTCTGCCTTCTCCATCATTGCATGGGGAATCCAGGAGGATACACTGGTGTCTGCTGGTGTCCTGTGATTGCCTGGAGGAGCTCAGCATCCCAGCACAGCTCTGCGTTGGTGGTGGGAAGGCTGAGTGCTCCCGAGTTCTTGGCCTTTTAAGCCCCTTCTGCTTATGGGAAGGGGAAAAGTGGGAACAAAACTTTCTCATTCCCAACACAGAACAATCTCTGTGACAGACATGAGAGCCTGCTCTCTGATGCTTCCCTGCTCTTCTCATGAAAGCACATGTCAAAATTTCCCCCCTGTAGAATACATAATTTTCTGTTGGAAAAGGCAGCAGCATATCATTAGTATGGCTGATGTATCCTCTGCTGGGAAGGCAGTCAAGTCCACTTATCCTTCTCCTTTCTTGGTAGGTGACTGGAAGAGCCAATTGCCTTGCAGTGTCTGGGAAATACATGTTTGTTGGTCTGTCTGTGGGTCTGGCTGCCTTCAACACGTGTGACTATAAGGACGTCTGTGCTTGGGATGCTGTGAAGACAGAGATCTGTGCCATCCGTGCTTCAGATTTGGGGAAGGAGTGCCATGTCCTGCTTGCTGTGGATGAAATGGGTTAGTGTGACATGGATTTCCTTGCTCTAGCTGGAGGTAATGGTGCTCTGGAGCTGGATTGGCAGCTGCATTATGGAAGACTGCTAAATCAGGAGGAACATTAGGATGGCTTACAGGTTTCCTAGAAAGCCCTGCAAAGAGGGCGTTAGAAACCTAACAGGTTGTAGGGTAACAGAGTGGCCCTAGGGCCTTGTGATTAGCAGAGGGTGTGGGTTTGGTGTTTGGAGCAGCAGAGGCAAATGCAGAGCTGAGGGTGAAGCACAGTTAAGTTTTAGAAACGCCTTGGACTGGACAAAAAGAACCATTGCTTGGTATGACCTCCTGCCCATGACCTGTTTCTGCAGCTGTAATTTCCCTGTGGGAAATAGGTTAGTTTGTTTGTTCATCTGAAACCTATCAGTTCTGGTGGAGGTGCTTTTCAAACTGGCTTATCCATCTCTGTGCACAATCAGGTGTTTGCTGGTGCTGGCATAAGGAAGACAGCAGAAGTTTAGTGCTGGAAACAGAGGGATGTTGTTCCTTGAGCCCAGGAAAAAATGTAGACCTGTTCACTCTCCTGCACATGTTGTAACAGCCATCTCCCAAAAGCATGGCTACCATCCATTCACTTTTCTCTCACTCCTCCTGCTGCTTCTGTATTTCTATTCCAGGGCTTGTCCAGCTCTTTTGCTTTCAGGAGGAAAGCTTCCGGCTCATTAAAGTCCTAAATGAAGTGGTAAGTACTGAGTTAATTCCATAGACATTGGGCACAGGCTGGTAAGTAATCAATCATGAGGAGTACTAATTGCTGTCAGGAATTTTTGCCATGGGCAGCAGCCCTCCAAGAGTGCTTCCCAATATTTATTCCTGTTCTTCCAACAATCTGCCTGGCTTTCAGCCTGTTGAGAGCTGTGTAAGGCCATGGAGATCTCTGAATCAGTGATCCTGCTTTAATGCCAGTTTTCCTTTGGCAGGAGGATATCAGCAAGAGAAGCACTTGTGTGGAGGTGGTGCTGTCCCCGGGTGGTGATTATGCAGGAGTCCTGCTGCAAGGCAAGTGCAGAAACACGATGTGTTGGGTGACAACTGCTGCGTTCTGTCACACAGCACAGGGGCCAGCAGCAATGCTTTTAAAATGCTGCAAGTGTTCTGGGTACCCAGGGATCCTATTATAATCCTCCCAGTCCCTCCTCCAGCTTAGACTGCTGCTCCCACCACTCCCTGTCCTCTCCAAAAGAACCAGGTCTCTTTCCAAAAGTAAGCTGTCTGGAACCAGTCAGTGCAGTTCCCAGCTCCCAGAAGGCTCAGTGAAAGCAGGTTTCCCCTGCCTGTCCAGGAGTCCCAAACTCTGTCACGGTTCACTTTTACACTGGAAATGTGTAGGCCTGAAGAATTTTCTCTGTAGACATAAGCCAGACAGCATAGATTATCTCTAAAATCACTACAAGTAATTCCTTGCCACAACATTCTTCTGCTTCATGGCAGTTGTCTTTGTGAATCCATTGCAGGCAGGTTTTTTGGACCCATGTTTGGTGGAGTCTGTCTGGACACATGCTGAGAATGAGATATATAGCATCCACAGAGACCTAATGTGAGGCCATGTCTCACTTTCTACTTTCTACTCTAGTACTCAGAGACTACAGGTCAAATTCTTGACTGATTAGCTTAATGGAATTTCTTTGGTGAATGTGGGACCTCAAGGACTTGAGCTGGAGGCTGAGATTTTATATTAAAAAAATACAAGATAACAGAGGCTGCTTGCTTGAAAGACCTTTTCTCCTCGTTTCTAATTGCTCAACTTGGTTTCCCAACGCAGACAGCACAAAAGCTTGGCTGGAGATCTACCAATTGCCTAAGGATTCCTGGCTGATGGAGATGGAAAAGAACCCACAAGCTGTAGCAGGGCTGGATTGCAGTGAAAGGAGGCCAAGCTGCACATCTGTGGTACAAAACAATTCCATCTCCCACTGTGCTGTTTTTTCTTACACCCTTTTGCCCACAGGTCTTTCCCCAAGCCTTGCTGCTGCAGACAGTGACAGCAAGATACAGGCTGAGCAAGTCTGTTGGCCCAAGGGGTTGGTGTGTGTGTCTCTACAGCCGCCACAGCTGCCCATCCCACATTTCATAAGGCCTTTGTGTTACTGGCACATGTTTACTCTCCCAAGACAGGCTTTCCAATGAGATTCCCTTGATCCCGGGGTTAGTGCTCCTGCTGCCCCTCCCTGAAACTGGCAGCTGATTTCTCAGTAGTATTGCCCCATCTGAGGGGGCCCTGTGTAAGGGTATTCCCACAGGTCTTCTCCCTTATGTTACTGGGGGAAGGTGAAGAGGAGTGGGAATCAGGCAGGATGCCTCCATTTGAGAGTCTGGCCCTAAAGCAGGGTTTGTGTTTTAGACTACCTATGAGAGGAGCCTGGTGGGCATCACAGCCAAACCCACCTAAGCAGGGCAGAGTCTCTGCCTATGTGCACTAACCACTGTCACCTCTGGTTCTTGGGCAGAAAACTCAGGAGCTGAATGGAGACCATTCTGCAGAGATGGTAACTGGCCTCAGTGACTGTCCTGAGCTGTTATGGGGAATATTAAATGCTGACTCAGTGCTTAACCCTCTCCTCTATCACTCTCACCCTGCTAGATTTCATCTCTCAACACACAGGCACCTCCTGCCCAGAAACCTCTAACTAACCTCCAGCTAACCCTCTGTGATACCTGCCTCCTACCTCTTTTCTCCTCCTTCAGCAAAGATTTCCCTGGACATTTAAGAAAGAGCTGCTTCTAATCTCTGTCTTCAGGGCAAACATCCCCCTTAACATAGCCAAACCAAAAGCAAACACCCAGGCATTCCCTCTTTGCTGATTCCATGTAAACTACCCACATTTCTGCCCCTTCCTTCTCAGACATGGTTGATTATTAAGCCAGACCTATTCTGTTTAGCCAAGTGTCAATATGTATGGGGTGGTGGTGGTGGCACACACCAGTGCTGGTCCCCTTTTGCAATTTCCTATTCCTGGCCAAGCATGTAAGTCGCCCTTTCCAGTCCAGGACTCTGTGAAGTAAGATCTGGTTCTTGCCCAGCATCACTTTGCAACCTTTAGCCCTGCTTCTTTTACTTTTTTTCTTTCTTTTTTCTGCCCTTTATTTTCTGAGCATTGCTGTGCCTCACACAGGCCTATATTGCAACAAGAATAATTCAGAGATAGCACAAAACTAGGAGTCTGGATAGGACATAATTTGTAATGTTGAGAAAATAGTGGCCCCCTCAAGCTTCTGTACTTTGGCTTGAGGAATGAGCCTAAAACCAGTCTCTCCTCGACAGTGCCAGCCAACCTTTGCACACACATTCTGTAGGAAGCATTTGATTCCCATGAACAGGTGAAAACTCATCAGTGTAGTGCACAATACAGTTCTCAGATAGGCACTTCTGTTGCAGGAGTCTCTTGTGTCTGCAAACCAAGCTGCTGCAAAGCTGAATCCCCCAGTGCTGCTGCTGACAGTGAAGCCACCCGAACCCATTACAGGTCAGAACTCATCTGTATTGCAACTTGCAGACTATTTCAGGTGGCAAAGGAATCACAGCCCTCATAAATACAAAACAGGTCAGAAAGTTTCAGCAACATGCTCCATGGTCCCTTCCTGACTTCTCTTTCTAGTTACATGTAATCCTATAGTGAGAGTTGCTTCCTGCCAGACCATCTCACATGTCATCCTTGTCAGCACAAAATACTTCAGTGTGTCTCAAAGAGGGTGCCATACACCCTTGGCTTCAGTGTCGTTGGAGAGGGAGCAAGTTGCTTCCTGCACCCTGACAGCACCCCTAGTTTATCACTCTGGATTTATGAGAAAATACTGGGGATATGGAGGAAACAGACTTTATTCTGGGAGAATGCCACAGAAAGGCAAGGTGAGCAGGGTCCTCAGCAGCCTTGCCCTAGTCTCTGCCTTCAGATACTGGAAAATGGACTAGTGATATGGAAAGTCCCACAGAAGATGCAGTGTATCCCACTTCAAGACAACACCACCCCAAAGGACAGGATGCTCAAAATACCTCCATAGTGTGCACTACATGGTGTTTGCTCCTTCAGGGTTGTGCCTTTTCCCTTTGTGATCCCAATCCAGGAAGTAGATTTGAAAGCCCTTTGGATGCCTTGGAGAAAGTGGGTGATGGCAGCATGCCTGGCTTGGGGTACAACCACCTCATCAAGGATTTCCAGTGGGAGCTGCAGGAAGCAATCTTCCGTAGCACATACCAGGAGTATCTGGAGGCCAAGGGTGTGATCAAGGAGGAGATCCCCAGGTGAGTGGGAGCATCAACAAGGATTTCAGTCTATGAGACATCAACACAGGACAATTCTCTTTGACCCCTTTATCCTAATACTTCATGGCTGGGGCTGGAGCCACTTCAGGTCCTCTCACAGTGCTGTGTTCTTATCATACCCTTTTTTTAACATGTANTTTTTTTTTTTTTTTTGTTCAGACATGCTACCTTTCATTTCCTCCTGCCTAGCCAGGTCCTACAGGTGGGACCTGATATGGAAATACAGCCAGGTAATCCATCTAGGCAAAAAGCTGTTAATCTATGAAGTACATTGTTGCATAACACTGAGCTCCACTTAGAGCTCAGTGTGTCTGGCTCAGGTTCACTCTATAAATTCCATCTTACAATGACATAAGCTTGGGTAAAAGTGTTAGGCCTAAGATTTATAGGTCAGTTACTGGTATGGAGTAAAAAAAACTTGTCTCCATAGTTTGAAAAAAAGCCCACAACCTCCCTATCCCCCAAAAAACCCCACCAACCAACCCTCCCCCCCTCAAAAAAATCCAAACCCACTAAATTAAAAAAAGAGGCACGTAGCCAAGATAAAAATAACAAAAAAAGAGAGAGGTTGTCTGAGTTTCTATGTGAGCAGAGTTTCTATCAGGGGAACCATGAGAACTTTCTAATGGTGTTTTGGTGTCTTGGGTTGTTCATTTCTTTGTCCCCAGTCTCCTTCTCTTTTTGTTATGCCCTTCTTTGTACCAGATGTTCCAGCTGGCATCGGTGTGCACTGGGATGGAAACCACAATTTCTGCATGTACTTACTTAAAAACCAAGTGGGTAAGAAAGTCTTGCTTTTGCTAGCAGATTATTCTGTGGGAGTGTTCTGTGGCCAGTCATTCTGCCATGTCTTCATGATTCAGGGAAATGAGGAATTAGGAGGAGAGCTGACTCATATCTTGTGCGTTAGGCTGGCATTTGGATTGTGGGGCTCTGTATTGTACAGGCTGACAGTACTTTTAGTGAAGCTACTCTGGCAGGAGACTGCAGAATGGTGCATGTTTTATTGGGAAAATAGATGCTAGTACCATGAGAGAGAATGGTTGTGTCTCTTTATGTCATTCTGTTTAGATTCTGATCTGAAACCTGATGTTGTGTGGCCATGTGCAGCTCCAATTGCATGCTCAGCTGTCAGTTCCTGCTCCAGGTACCTGGCACTGGCAGGTGAAGATGCAACAATAACTATTTGGGATAAACATATAGGTGAGCTTGCCCTTTGGGATTTTGTATTGGGATCACTGTGGATAAATTGGTCTGTTCTCTAGGAGTCGGAGGCTCTAATTTAGTGTGAACAAGCAGCTGGTAGTGAGTTTACAAGCAAATGTGAAGATAGTTTAGATTCAGTAGTCCATTGGCTGCTTGGCCAAAAGCTGCCAGCACAGTGTGACTGCCCTGGTGCTTGCAGAACCATTCCCATCCAAAGCAATGCAGGGGCTGGAACGGCTGCAGTGAGGACTGATGACCATCTTGCCCTGAAGCTGTGAGATAGTGACAGTCACTGCTTTGCCACTGCACTCTCAGGTCATCTTTGAGACTGTTGTGGCATCAGTGCTAGTGTCATCGTACCATGATGCAGGGATTGTCCTGGCAGAAGAATCTTCTTCAGCCATCAAGCTTGTTCTGGTGGCTGCTTCCTCTGAGCAGGCCACAGTCCAAGCTAAGGTTTCCTTGAATAAATTGCTGGTTGCTTTTTATTTCCTTCTCCAGGATACCCACTGTCTGTGACTGCCATTCCAGAGGAACGTTTCATCCGTAGTATCCACTTTCTGCGGAGTTGTGCAGCTGCCAGTGATGACACACCCTGTCCTGGTGCAGATTCTGCCTGTCTCATCGTGCAGCTTCTAGTGCTGTGCACAGACAGCTCTTACTATTTGGTGAAAGCTCCCAGGGCTGGGAAGTCCAGCATCACACTCCTGGCAGACAGGTGAGGTGGACTCTGGTAGACCTCACTCCAGCCAAAGAAGCTGTGGGTACAGTGGTCAGGTATAACAGGGAGCCCCAGATTTCTGTGGAGTAGAGAACTTTCTACTGTCTTTACCCAGATGGCTCTGCCATGCTGCTGTCATCAGCAAGTGTAGTTTTGCTAGTGCTAAAATTCAGTGATTGTGCCAGAATTAGGGGTGTTTCTGGGTTCTTATGTGCACCAAAACATAAGTATTTGTAGCACAGCTCCAGAGCTGACATTGAACTATTTGTGTTTCTGCCAGGTACCCGGAAAAATTTTTAATTCTCTCTTCTGCACTTGACAGAGTCATTTCCCCCTAAAAGTCAGAATAAACGTTGTTAGCCATATTTCTATCATTTTTTTGTTCACTTATCCCCTTGGTTTGAGGAGAAGGGAAGCTGCTGCTCTAAAGAGTATGGATTCATGCCTCCATGGCAGGGGATTTGCATCTCCAAGGTAGTTCCTAGGCAGATTTGCAAAGGGATGGGCCTTGGGGGTTCCTACCCTGGAGGAGACAGTCTTTGTCGCTACAGGGAAGGGACTTGGCTGGAACTTTATGGCAGGCAATGTGCCGTACACTGTCATTGTCATTATCACAGCCTCTCAGTATGTGCCAGGTACATGGAACACTGACATAAACCTCTGTCTCTTTCACAGGCCTGAAAATCCAAATCATACTGTTAGTGCAGTGGTGCCTATCCTGGCCTTTCCCAGTGCAGTGAGTATTACTGACAGATCTCTTAAGAACTGGGTGAGAACACATGCCCAGCTGACCTAGGATCTTGTTCCCAGTAATGACTGTAACTGGGTGCCTAGAAGATAAAGAACATGGCAATCAGATATAGTTCTGCTCTCACATCCTTTCCCAGCCTCCAACTATTTTTAGCACGAAGACTTCCTGCACCAGTTACAGGTCTACATGTAGCTGGCAATGCTCAAAGGGTTTCTCTTCCATGAACTTGCTTAGTATGCCCTTGCACCCATATCCTCTAATTGACCTAGGTGGAAGGCATTGGAGGCCCTCTGCACATAGACAGGTCTAACTGAAAGGGGAGAAGGGTCAGCCATGAAGCTTTGGGCATCAGGGTCAAATGTGAAGGGGTGAGGAAGTTACAAACACAAGTCCAGCCAGACCTTTCAAGTGGCCTCAGAAAGTTTTCAGGCATGGGGATGCAAGGACTAAAAGCCACTCACCATAGCAGCCATTCAGAAGGTTGGAACTAGTTAATTTCTAATGTGCACTGTTGCCCTTTCCCAATCCCAATCTACAGCAATTCAGTCCAAGTTCCCTGAATGGCCTGTTTGTGATCTGCTGTGGCCGTATGACTATGGGGCAGGCAAACAAAACGGCATCATAGTTGGAGATGTGAAGTTCTGAATGTCATTCCATGTCCTTTCCAGGAAATGTTTTTCACTTCTTTTACATCTGTTTCTAAGCGTCAGTTTGCTGTTTCAGGTCCTGATCTTCTCCTGGGATGGCACAGTGTCCCTGATGAACACTGAGACATCACAGACTGTTTACTGCTTCAGTATCCCACCTTCTCATGCTGTAGCATCCCCCTGGCAGCCAGTGTTCACAGTGGATAGTGTAAATTCCTGTTTGCTGCTTCGAGGTGGGTAGCACCTTGCAGTGATCACAGATGGAGGATCACTGGGTGCATTCAGCTGTGCGCTGATCCTTGATAGTTCTTATCGGATGACTTCTGATGCAGTAGCTCACTGTGCTCATTTCTGTCTAGGAGATAAGCAGCGACAGAACAAAGCCAGTCACAGCACCATCTTCCTTTTTGATTTCAACCCACTTAGGAACGCTTTCCCAAAAGAACCAGATTTGCCTCTCCAATCCTTGCAGAACCTGCCATGGATTGAGAGATGCAACATTTTCTTACGTAATAGGTAAGTTTCTCCTTCTGCCTGAGAGGTAAGTGCGTCTGCACTATTGTAAAAGCTCTAGTGTTGCTGAGGTTCATGCAAGGTCTCATCCTGAATCTTCTGGGTCGTTCTGTGTGCTGTGACAGATTTGTATCTGGGTAAGGCTGATGTTCAGACAGCTGCATTCCTGACAGTCATCCAGACCCCTTCCTCCTTTCTCTTCTGTCCTTCCTAGAACAGCTTCAGCTGTAAGTCAGGATGCCTGGGACAGTCTTGTCATTCCAGGTAGAGACATCTTGCTAGTTCTAATGTGCTTTTGTGCAACACAGATCGAGTGGGTTTGTCAGGGAATATGATCCTCACTTAAGCGTCTGCGTCTTCCTTTTGATCCCAAAGCCAGGAACATCTAGGAGCTCTTTGTACTTCTCTCCTGCCCTCCATTTGATGTTGATGTTTAAGTAGGTTTGTGTTGGAGGTTCCTCGGTTTGAGATCCCCAGCGTTGTCGGGCCGAGTTTAGCTGATGCACTGCATGGATGCCATCACTAGATGGCACTGTGACATCTCTTTTTGGGGTCCTTTTCCTTGAATTACTTTTTGGGAACCTGGAGCCAGATCCCTGTCAGTATTTTGTATCTTCTTTTCACTATGCCTTAATTCTCCAATTTGAAACGGAACAGGTGGGTGCAAGTATGACCATACAGCACACATAACCTGGTAGCCTTCCCTAATTCCTTGTCTCCAGAGGTGTTGTCTGGCTAGTTAAGTGCAGAAAAGTTTCATCCTATGCTACCAGCCACCAGTTCTGTCCCCCCTTTTCATAAGCTGGAGACTCTTGTCTGTCTTATACCAGAAAAACCGGGGAGACACCACCTCCAGGGATATCTCATTCCCTGGGTACTGAGAGCTGAAGCCAGAGGAGTGCAAATACAACTGCAGTGTCTACAGAGGTTACAGGCAACAGGAAATTCAGTAGTTGGTGCTGTCAAGAGTAGTAAACTTGAGTGTTGATTGGAATGAGGGAATCACTGAGGCTTTTTGGACACAGGAAGCCAAACTGCTTAATTTGTAGTGAGCCTCAGGGGGTGTTGGCTGAGCACCAGGGGAATGTCAGGTACTGTTTTTGTTTTACCCATACTTTTTTCCCCCCTCATTAGGCAGCAGAGCCCGCTGGGACTGGAGGATCCTGACTACTGGAATAGGCTGAAGGCACAAGCAGCTGCCATGGACAAGGAGAGACAGAAAGTGAAGGGACAGAAGAAGCAGTAGCCAGCCTTGCATTCTGAGGGCCAGGCTCTGCTCTATCACAGTCCTGAAGACCCATGATCCAGAACTGATATTTTGATGCTCTATTCAAATCATCTCTCTCTCTCAGAGACCTGGAGCATCAGAGCAATATGGTATGTTACAATAATAACAATGGTTCTGAATAAAACCTTTTTTTTCCAGTAAAAGTCTCTTGTTCTTCATAGGACTGGCATTTTTCCCGACTCTGTCCTTGTGTTGCTGGGGCTTACCAGTGAAACTCATCTTCTGCTCCCACCCAGATGGGCAGCCAGCAGCATCCCTCTGCTTAACAAAAGACCTGGTATTTTCAAAACAGGCAGCAAATTGGCCATGAAGGTGTCATCTCTCAGAGCATAGCAGTGCTAAGCAGCAGTGACATGGCAGAGTGTGACAGGCCTGACATAGGCTGTTCTGCAGTTTAGTTGTTTCTTTTGACTTCAAAGCAAGCAGCTTTGGGATAAGATTACTTAGGAATTGCAGCCTGGAAATGTGCAGTCAAGCTCTTTGGGTTAAGGTCAGGCTAGAACTGGTGTGAGAGCCGAGAATGTCACTAAGGAGCAGGACAGCAGTTGAAGGGTTCAGAGAAGCCAGGGCTGTGCTGAGCCAAAGACAGGCCAGGAGCATGACCAGCACAATGGTCAAAGGCCATAAAAAGCTGAAGCATCCCTCTTATAGGCAATAGAGGACAAAGAACTAGCATGGACAACACAAGACCAAGCATTCATGTATTTGTTTCTTACTCCAGAAGTGTATTAAGTTAGTAGCTTGCCTTGTATACTTGACAGATGGGGGAAAAAAAGTATGCAGACTCCCTGGTCAGTCTTTCTCTTGTCAGTATTTTCAGGTCTGTAGTCCTGTGAGAGACTGGCAGCATCCCAGTGGTGGTTACTCAGCTGGGGGCTGAGAGCCTACCTGCATTTTGCACTGGGTATCTTTGTTGCTCTTCAGGTGGTCAGGGACCCTCTGGAACCTGAAGGGCTTTATATGAGGTGACTCAAAATATCCATTCTCAACCCTATCAAACATATGCTTTCTTGAGCATAACCCCTATGAAAAAGCCTTAGTCTTCTGGAACTGATCGTGCTTCCAGGATGACTGCTTAACCCATAAGGAATCTGACAAATTTGCCAGGAACCACTCAAATCTGTGTGCATGGGGGAGTGGTTTTTTTTCCAGGTCTCACTCTACTGCCTCCCACAGAGTTTCATCAAAGCATCAATGCAAGGTGCCAGGGATTCAGCACAGAACTGAGCTGTATAGATGCTCCCATACCAAGGTCCCATTTCAGTTTTTCATAGCCAGTTGTCTTGTTTTGGGCTGAGTTTTGATGAGAAGTTTCAGCTCATCCTCTGGAAATAAAGTCAGCCAGGCTGTTGGGGAGGTAGGAAAAGGGAGAAGTATTCCCCAATCTCAGAGCCTGGCTTTGCTCTGGAGAAGGACAAGCTATTTGAATTAAACCTTCTTATTTGCTACCTTTGTGAAGGGTTTTGAGGGCTGTAGTAAAACCTTTTGTGTTGTCATTTTCCATCTGCCACCGATTACAGCTTCACAGCTCATCTGATTGTTACGGGTACTGATACTGGGTTGTGTGAGCACTTGCCATCTGCTTCGGTGCGGAGTGAAACGGGCTCGCTCAAACCACCTTCAATGCCTGTTTAAACTGAGCCACCTGGTTCAGCACTGACGGGAACAAGGAACCACCCTTGATCTTTTTTTCTGTTCTTGTTGTGGTAGCCATACAACTGAATTGGTTTGTTTCTACGGTACTTTTAGAAACAATGGGCCTTCTGGCATAACCAGGCACAGGGGATTACTCAGGGCAGGAATTTGTATTCCTACACTGCTTCCCATGCTGTGGAAAGCCAGCACAACTAATACGTGGCCCCTCAAACAGCACTGGGTCTAGTTCTTGCTATTTGTGCAATGGCAAAGGGCTTGGGGATCTTTGGCCTTAACTCTACCCCATCTGCTTTCCATCCAGAAGAGGAGCAGAGCCTGTCTAGCAGCAGAAGAGGCAGGACAGGGTCTGCTGAACAGTTAGATGTCCTGTGCATCCACCAGTTTGCATGTATTCATCTCAAGACGTGCTTGTTTGTTTGCAGTTAGAATTTGCTCTAAGATTCTAATCATGTGCTTGGCCAAGATAACCAGGAGCTGGCAGGCTTCTCAGAGAAAGGAAAACAACAAGCAGCTGCAGGAGGCTGATGAAGAGTCTTTGTTTTTACTCATGATTTCAGCAGGGGACCATTTGTTTCCTGCTTCTTTGAAGGGATACAGAAAAATTGGCATGATCAGTGTCTTGACATGTGTGTTGGTGATGGAGCTGTGTGCTGAGCTCCACAGCACATTCTGGAGAGAAACACAGGCACCTGATTGCTTGTTTCAAAGACCATGTCCTTGCCAGCTATGCTTTCATTCCTGGTCACTCTGTGAGCCCTAGGCAGCTGTAAGTCCGCTCCAATTTGAGCTATTCTGCTGCTGGAAACTATGTAAAGGCTTTAAGAGGTATCATATACATGTATAAAACCATCAAAAGATAAAACTGCCAGAGTTCAGACTTGGCCAACTCCTAGCTCAGTGCCAAGTTCAGTGAACTCAAAGGTATTGCCTGGGTATAACAGGAGCCATTTGGCTCTGTGTTTTAAAAAAGTAAATCAAAGTTTTACATCAACTGATGGATTAAGGCGGCTGTGAGAAAGAGGAAGTGGAGCTCATATCCACAGAGAGGCGCTCGAGCAGCATCGTTGCAGGAGAGCCAGGTTACTGCCCAGCCATGCAGAGACGGTTTCTGTGGGAGAGAACGCTGTTCTTTAATCTCGCTAAATTATCTGCTGTTCTCTGCAATAACCCAAATGTCATCTTACTTCTTTGCATACTTGCTTGTGCTGTGGAAGCAGAGGAAATCAGAGGCTGATCTGATAATATTCCCCCACTCCTGAGGACAATCTTTGGGGGGGTTTGGGTAAACCAGTCTGCTGTTGGAAGGAGTGTTACCCTTGGAAGAGCTGAAGTGCCGTGTTCTCTGGGACCTGCACTCCTTGTTGACTGTGTTTCCAGCTTTAATGCAACAACCAACATATCCCTTAGTGCCCCACCACATACAGCCTGAAGCCATCCTAAGGAGGAATCTGCAAAGACCTCTGTGTTGTACTTCAGGTAAATAATGTCCCTGCCAGACACTGTGGGACATACAGTGGTGCCTAGGGCAAAGCAGTCCCAGCAAGTGCTTGCTCTGTTTGCTCTGGAAGTAGCAAGGGAAGGCCAAGCTTCCTCCCCTGCTGTACAAATTTCTGTCTCGATATAGGTGAGCCAGGTACTGCATCCTATTCCTAATTGCTCAAATAGCTCTCATTGTCCAAACTAGTGTCACCTCATTACCTCTAATTCCAGTTCCCTGTACCAGGGTGCAATTTCTCATCTTCCTCTGAATCTAGGCTATCGCTGTTCAGAAAAGCCATGCAGATTAATTCTTTTAATCTTCCCTAATGCATTGTGCCAGACATCTCAGTCTGGTTTAATATGGGGTTTCTGCAAACCCTTCCAGTTTGTCTGTTTCCATTCCAGTGTGATGTTGGCCAGTGTTTCTGGTACTGCTCTGTCTAGGAGCTGGTACAATATTCATGTGTGGTCTCCCATGGGGAGCCAGGTTCTGCTGGCCTCGATACCAGATTTTGCAAGAGCAGGACTGTTGGCTGGGATGAGAAATGAGCCGTGTTTCTGAGGCCAAGACACAGGATGCAGTTGGCTGAGCCTAGCTGAGGATGCTAGAGGGAAAAGAGATTTGCACTATGACTAGGGTGATGCTGTGTTTTGGCTCTCACCCGGTGGATTTACAGGCACTTCACGCAGCTGAAGACAGACAGGGCTCGTCCTGTGAGGAACTCACACCCTACGTAAGCCAAATGCCAGGGTTGGGGTGAGGCACAGCAGACTCCTTGTGCTGTAGGGGAGGATTTGTCCTAGCAGGAGCCAGGTCTTCACGTGGCACACCTCTGTGCAGTGCCATGTGTTGGCTCAGCCCCAGGAAAGTCTATGGTTTAAGGGGCAGGGAAGGCAAATGACTCATGTCACTGCAGGGCTGCCGATCAGGCAGGAGGGAAATGTACAGTGGCTGAGTGGTGAATTGGCTGGGCTGCCAAGTTTGAAACACTTCGACTGCCTCAAGCTCCTCAGACTGAACAGCTCATTATTTAGAAGCTTCGTGTCGGACTGCTTGAGCCAACAGCAGCTCTTCTGCATGCGAAGGGCTGGATTGTTGTCAGGGGAGAGGGCATAAGTTTGTGCTGAGGGAGTGTTCAGAGGAGAAGGAGATCTGCAGGGGGACAATAACAAGTCCTTCACTGAGCAATGAGGAAAAAACACTAATCAGGCAAGGAAGAGGAACCTGCCAGGTTGCAATCCTGACTTAACAGCCAATTACAGGATAATACAGCACAGGGTAAACACTAAGTAGAGGATGCTTCTGGATTAACTACTTTTTGAAGCACAGTGATGGTTAAAAAACTTTCGGTATCCTAATTAAACTACCCGTGTTGTTTGAATTTGAGACCTGTTTCTGATCTAATAGGTCACTTTCCAGCTCCTAGTCACTGGACCTTCCTGGATCTCTGGGAGATGAAAGATCCCACCAGGTGAGTTTTGTGAAGGGACTTAGAAGCCATGTATGTGAGCAAAGCATCTGTAGGGAGACTAAATAGGCTGCAGTGTCCATGGAGGACCTGAGTGGGTTTAGTGAGATGTGAGGGGAAATTTGTACTGACTATGGAGGCAGCATTAGTGTAGATTTCTGGGGAGTCATGCAGTGTCCATCAATGAAAGCCTTCTGAAACATCTTCCAGGAATGAAATTGTACAGGCTTTGCCATGGCCAGGGAGATTCACTAGAATAGGGGGAACTCTTGAGTTCCTTCTAACCCAAATTTACTGTAATTCTGAGTTTCTTGAAGTGAAATGATCTGGGTTGCTGCAGCATTCCCTACACACTCAGTGCTCCAGTCCTGCTCTCCATGAAGGCTATAACATGCCCAGTGGGGCACAAGGAAGTGAGAAAAGCATTTCACCCAAATCCCAGGGCAGTGCAGAGAGGCAACAGGAGAAGGGAGACAGACCAAAGATTTGCAGTTGTCCAAATGGGAACGGAATGCTCAGTTCCATCACTAGTAGCTTTTGCTCTTTATGGATCTCCCCTACGACAGGCTCCTGGCAGAGACAGGCAGCGATAGCAGAGGAGACAGGACTAAACAGATCTGCCAGGCTCTACTCCTGCTTCAATAGCTCATGCCCTTCACAGTGCTACTTCCCAGTAAGCAGTGCATACTATGGTTTTGTCATTTTTTTGCCTGGTGCCATCTCTGTAGAAGTTCATATTTTAGCAGTTCATTTTCTTCAGATTATTTCTGCTAAAAGCAGTACCAGAAGGTCCCTTGGCACTGGCAAGTGTTTGCAAAGGCTGAATTGTGTTGATCAGCATTGCAGACAAGCCCCATTCCTGCAAATTAAATCAGAGTCAGTGCTGCTGAGTGGAGTAACAAGGGGTAAAGCAGGTATGAGTGATAAAAGGAGGAAACCCTGAGTTATCTGGCTTTGCTATGATCACTTTAATCAGTGGTTTTCAGGAACAAGTTGTATTTTTCTTCAGTGCACATTACCAGTCCTGTAAATCATCATTCCTCAGGGATCAGAGAGGCTGATGTTATTTACTTGTTGGAACCAGAGTGAGCAGATAGAGACCTACACATCTACTTTACAAAATCAATCTGAATCAGAAGCCTTCTTCCATCTCTTGAGGAAAAATCTGAAATCCAGATCTGGATTTTGCATTTGTATCTCGCTATGACTATGCTGATCCTAATCTTCCAGTCTGGGGAAGAAAATATAAAGCCTAGCTGCTATTCAGGCTACCTGTTCTGCTTCTGCACTTCCATTTAGTGAGCCTTAACAACAGTTTCTGAACACATTAAGACAGTCTCATTATAACATAATTATTTTATGGAAAGACATGCATCTTGTTGCCTCATTCCAGAGTTTCTGGAGGAAAAACACTAATGCAGTTTGCAGTGTGATTATTATTGTTGTGACAGTTGTTTTCCTGTTTAATTTTGACTTTACTTTCATTCTTTGGGAACAGAGTGATGGCTGGAGCCCCTCTCCCTCTTTCAAGATGCCATGCTGCATCTAGGAAATATTTAGCAAGCCACTGGGGCAACAGAACAGACACATAAAAGGCACATAATGAAATACAATGAATTGCTGGCGAAAAGATCAGCCAATTAATGCTTTCAGCTGTTGCAGCACAAAAAACAGACATATTCCCTCCCCCAAAGGTAGATCAAGTGCTGTTATGAATTCCTAAAGCCTCTTTAGAGAATTTAAATGCATCCTCCAGCTCTAAGCTGTGGACTCATGTAGCATTCCAGCAATAATATTTTCCCAAGGATGAACCGTTCCTGAACAGAATGGCCAGTGAAGTGCATTTCATATGTGAGGGATTTCAAGTTAGCAGGAGCTTGTGGTTCTATAAGTAAGGTATGTATCATCTGTCAGAAAGCTAAGCATTTCCCCAAGAAGTTTGTAAAAAATCCTGTGAAGATGTTTTCAATTTTTGAGTACAAACCAAGTGTTTTTCCTCTTGTCTTTCTTATATACTTACAGACACAGAGTGAAGAAGGAATACAAACTCTAAGGAAGAAGGTTTTATTTTTTTTTTAATTTTTCTCAAAGGAGAAGCACTGCCTTATTTTGTTTCATTACTTTAGAAGACCACAATCCTTTTCATTGAAATGGCATTTAGAGCAACAACATGTTTCAGCAAGCTCCATGCATATCCTCAGTATTTTGGAAAAGAATAGAGATGTGCTTTTCCAAAGAATTGAGTGATCTTGGACGCATTTACCTTGTGGTACTCAACCAGAGTTACTTCAAATGGACTGGTTTCATTGTACCCCAAAGGCCCCCTTCAAATCAAATCAGTGTGTTTTAAGATTTTCAGATGAACCTAAGATATTTCCTTAGAAAATGCACCAAATATTTGGCTGTCATTCATGCGAGGAAAGAACTAAATTTTCCATCGCCTCATAAAATTGCACTGGGCTGATGATGCAAGGGAAATTGGACTTGGACAGTTTCAATGTACACCTGAGACTGTGACATGAACTTCCCCAGGTCAAACTCACCCCTTGTGTGGCTTCCCTGAATGTGTTGACTTCAATGGATTTACACCAGGGGAAAAAAACCCCTTTCCTATTTAAATCAGCAGGAGGGAACTTCAGTTGCCTGCAGGCACACTGAGGATTTGTAAGTGAGCAGAAGGCAGGTATTGCTGATGCACCCTTGGTATGTTCCTCAGGTATTGCATCAGGGGTGCATTTACAGAACCATTGGGCTTCGCTGCCTCAGAGCAAGTGTCTGATGATCTGTCACGGCTCTGTGCATCTCCAGGCCATGGCAGAGCCTCATGGGCTTCCAACCCAACCCTTCTGCTGGAGTGCCGTGGCCACTCCAGATCTGAAATGCAGCAAAGCAACGATTCCACTTATCATCCTACTCGAACATCAGGGTCTGGTGAGCTGTGAGCTGAGCCCTGCTTTTGCTGCAACCCCTTGGGCAGAGCCCAGGGCCTCAAATCAGAAAAGCTGAGCAGGGCTGAAATTGTGGCCACACAGGCAACCAGAGCCTTCCCTGCTACAGGTCTGTGCCAGTGACAAATGGCTCGTGTGAACAGGATTGTCCAGCACAGACAACACAGCCATTGCCCAGGCAGGGGCAGGAATCTGGAAATTGCCTCCCACTGGCAGCACGTTGCTGAGATAGTATGGGGGGTTTGAACTAAATCTGCTGGGGAAGGATGCTGAAGAGGGCAGGGAGCTGCAGGATGTCTTTTTTCCAGCAGCAAATGCCTTTTATACAATCATTTTGGACCACCTCTTGGCTTCAGTGCCCTCCCCACAACAGTGAGGCTGATTATTTGTGCTAATGTCCTCATCTCTGGTGAACGATATTGCTGCTATATTTAATATGAGAGAGGGTTATTACAGTATTATCTAGTATGAGCCATAACCATTATGGGTTGCTCTCTGTCTCAAAGCTAGTTTTAATTAAAACTGCCAATAACTTTTGAGGTGTTTGACTTCTGGAGTTGAAACAAAGAAACAAGATGCTCAGGTAGTTTCATTTGGTTGTACAATGAACTATTAGAAGGGTGGAATCATGTTCACTGGCAGCTGAGCCCTGCAGTTTCTGTACTGGCTGTGAGAGTCCATCAGAGCCTGGTGAGACTGGCCTTCCCAACACATCTGTATATTTGGGAGCAGGCTGTAATTTCCATAGGCCCATGGAGCGAGATGTTATCCTCCCTCACTCCACTCAATTTTATTTTATGATAAGGCAAAACAGTGGAACGTCATCTTGCCTGGGATGCCATTTGAGCAAATGCCCTGCTAGCCGGAAATAATGAACTGAGTTCTCAGAAATTGCTTAGTCTGAAGTAGATGCAGAGCATTTTCCAGCTCCCTCCCAAGCTGCAGCAAGTCTGGACATCACATCTGCTGCTTTACTAACACATGTGACAGAATATGAGGTCACATTTCCCTTTACCTGCAGCAAGCAGAAAAGCACCTCACAAGTGTGCTCTTAAAAGACTAAAATGAACATGCAAATAGAGATCAGAGAAGCCTTCTGCAGGAAAGTGCTAATTACTCCAATCAGAGATTTCTGTGTCTCTCTTTACCTGTGCACATCAGAGTTCAAGCTTTTGATAGTCACGGTAAACTTGGAAAATCCATTTATATCCACACCTGATGGTTGGTATAAGCGACGTAATCGATCTCCCGTGCTTAGACCTTTGCCCAAGACATACACACCATCAATATGCAAACGCAGCAGAGGTGAGCTCGGGGCTGTAGCTGACACTGAATTCAGGCAATTTGCAGTTGGATACACTCTTTGGTTTGAAACTCTTCCCCCCCTTTACCATGTCCCTCCTCCAACCTCTCACCTTGTGAGACTGTGGATATGCTTGATATGTTACAAGGCACATTTCTAAGGAGGGAAAGGGAAAAGGGTCTGGAATTTCATGCACATTAATGCAGTTTTGCAAGGAGGGGACCACTTCACCCTGGAATCAAAAAGGAATAATGTGGAATTAAACAATCCTTTCTTCGCCCTTCCTCTGCCTGTGCTGTGCCTCCTGAATATCACCTGGTACAAGGCAAGTTTTCTCCCATAATGTAAGTCAATGGGCAATTTCCCCACCTCAGATATTGGTGGGTTTCCACTCTTCACTAACACCTTCCATGTGCCAGTATGCTTAGTACTGTAATCACTACCAGCAGGAGAAAAATCATCCCAGATTTATAGGAGATTTATGATCAGATTTACAGCCCATTTCTTTCCTTGGAACATGGAGACAATCCTACACCATTACATGGTTTGAATTATCTGGAACCCTAGCAAGTCATCCATCCCATTGCTGCAATGATATGATTAGAGGCCTTTTTAAGAAACAGTATGAACCTTGGCTTTATTTTGGTATCTAATCAGTGCACATTGAATCAGAATTATCACTGTAATATGAGGAAAAAGACAACATATTTGTTTGGGAAAATGCAGGCAGGCAACAATGGTAAGTGTAAATGATACTCATTCTTAGCTGTGCCATGAAAGCATTTTTTCTCAGCCTGAAACTTCAGTCTCGATTTCCTCAATAGCCAGTTCTTTCATTTTGTTCTCCTTGTTCAGCCTTAAAAGTTATTTACAAGGTACTTCTAAAAGCATGTGATTTAGGCTGCTCTAATGCTTGGTTTGTTTTTGTCTCATCAAATTGCCTGCTGACCTGCAAGCAGTGGCCAAATCAGACTGAAATTAAAAAGGTGTTGGAATATGCCCCAGTCTCTCCTCAATCAATACCAGCCTAAATTACTGCAAACCTGGAGCCATGGTGCATGTAATACATCATTTTGTAACCCCATAAATTGCTTTTAGCCAGTCTCTTCTGATTTCTCTTTAATGGCCTTTCAGCTAAGATCAAGTGTAGCATCGGTTTTGCATCAGCTGTGTACCCTACCCAGGGACCATCTCACACTGGCAAGGGGATGAGCTCAGCCAAATTGTTATAACCCCTTGATGCTGGTCATTTGGAAGTTGCTCTGAGATGCCTCACCCCTGCAAATCTCATTCAGAGAGGCAGTACCTGCCTGCCACGCACTGAAGTCCTTCCCAGGGCTGGGTTCTTGCTTATCTCACCCTTGCTTTAAGAAAGTAAGGAAGAGAAGTGGAGAGATGATATTGAATTTTTTTTTATTTAACCCCTGTATTACACAGCCTCAAGGCACTAACCCTTGCCATGGTTTCTTTTGGCTGACTGGAGCAGTTTCAATCCCCAGCAGGGATCTCCAAAAGCTGTGGTCCTGCAGACCTCTTGCCGTGGCTTCAGAAACCACAGCTGGGGAGGCGGCACCCTGAGCAGCGTGTCCCCTGCTCCTGGATCATCCCCTTGCCTGCACAGAGCCGTGTGTGACTGGAAGAGCAGGTGTCAAGCCTCCCCTCCTCCTGAGATGGCCCTGCGGCTTGTGCTGAGATGGAAGATCCTCGCCATCTGCTAACGTTGCTGGCCTGGCCATGCCACTCTGTGCCCAGCAGGATGGTGCCTGTGTCACAAATCCCACTGCAAGAGAGGCCCCGACCTGCCTGTAGAGCAGCTGCCCCTGCAGCTGAGCTGGGAATATCACGGGCTCTGAGAGAGCAGCTTGACCCGTTCTACTGGTCCTTCCTCGAGGCTCTGTCCACAGTTATTTTCAAATAACTTTTAAGAGAGACAAGTTAAGTCCAACCCAACCAGAGTCAGGAGCAACAGTGTCTCTTCAAATCGGGCTCTTGCTTTTTTGATGCTTTCCCCACTTCTCAACCCCCTTTTCCTGGGGTTGTGTAATGATCCCAGTTTCAAGAGACATCTTCTCATTTCCCAGGAGCTGTGCTGCAGGGAGACATCTGCTCTGGGTGCAGCCCCTTCACCCATCCACCCACCCTCCCTGTGACACCCACATGCTCCCAGTTGCTTCTGGGGTGACCAGGATCTTTCTTTGAGAAAATACAGTATAAGGAAATCAGAAAGATTTTTATGGACCTCCACTGAAAAGAAAGACAAGAAACTGATGAGAACTTTAGGAACCAAAGGCTTAACTTTTGGCAAAGAAAAGATGTGTCTGTGTGTAGTTGCTGAACTGCCAGTTATGCTTGGCAGTGAGAGCAGCTGTTCTTCCCTTGGCTTTTCTGTTCCACTTTTCCCTGGTAATTGTCTTAAAGAGCTATTAGGAAATCTTGGAAGAACTATGGAAGTAGGTGTAACTAATGTACAGCCTTGGTCTATGTTGGTGCAATGTGCAAGCAAAGAGATTCCCTGGGCTGGGAGAGGTCTTATGAACTGAATTACTCATAGCATGCTTAAAATTTGTTGACTTTATCTGTGCAACTTTCAACACCCTGAAATGCGAATGTAGGCTGCAAAGACCTCAAAACACTTTCAGATGTTCAGAGATGGTCAGAGATCAGGTTTCCCTATCAGAACTATAAAACACCCCCTCCTTCCACCAAAACACAACCTTTTTAAAAACATCTTAATAGGAAAACATGCCTGCTGTTGGAGGGCAGAAGTGTAAATGTCCTATTTCAAGTTGGCTTTTTAAAATGAAATTAAAATTTCCACTTTGATTTTTTTACAGTTTCCCCAAGGAGATTACCAGCATTTTCCCACTGGAACAGCTGCCTTCCTTTCAAATGATTTTTAGTTTGGAAGAAAACTAATTTTTCTCTTGGGACTGTAGTTACAGGGTCAGTCTCAAAGAAAACAAAACACTTCTGAGACTCTGGGAGAAAATGCACGTTTCCCCCTGTGTTCCAATGCCCGCTTTGCTGCATAAGCCACTTGTATCTTTTCACATAAAGAAAGACATAAAGGGCAGCACGTGTGTTGGGACAAGACACATGCAAGCAGTGGCAGAGCAACCTATGAGGAATTTGCTTTTATTTTTCTAAGACCTTAAAATCAGATGCAACACAAAGCAAGTCAGGGTGGGATTTCCCAGCTCTGGCTGCTGAGGGAAAAGGCAGTATAAACACTGAGAGGCTACTTTGAGGTTTGCTGCACTTCTGCTGCCTTTCATCAGGAATCGAGGGAGGTTTCAAGGTGACACGGAGAGGCCATTCCTGTGGCCTTTTCCTCTTGACGGGCTTCAAGTGGATTAACAGCTGCCCAGAAGTCACTGCACTTTACAAGAAATGCAGCCCTGCGTGCAGGGATGTTTCTGCTGGGTTTGGAGGAAGGTGCCACTTGTCTCTGGTACTCACTGCAAGGAGTCTTAAAGCTCCCCAGATCTTCTGCAACTGAATAAAATGCTCATCAGCTGCAAAACTGATGCCTTCTTTCTTTCTGAACATCAGGAGCAGCATGCTATAGGTGGCTAAGCCCTGGTGCCTTTTTATATATCTTTATTTGAGACTGCCGTATTTAAAACTTTCTGTTAATAAGAGTGAAAAGGCCTCTTAATTAATAGAGCTTGTAATAGCCACACTGCCATACAGAGCAAAATTTGACAAGAGAAATTACTTCTGCAGAAACATGATAATGAACTGGTGTGCAGATCACAGTACTGATAGGCATAATGTACTGCATCTGGTTTCAATTTGCAGGTCTGACCTTTCACCAAAAATGAATTTTAATAGGCAATTGACTTAAATAATTGGTATGCATTCACATCAATACTGGAACGTGATGGTTAAGCGGTTAAAATAATTGAGGTGTATGAAAGGGGGTTTTAAAGATTTTCAGATTCCGCTCAGAAGGATGATGTTTGTGGAGATTGGAGCTCAGGCCCATGGCTGTCTTATCACTAAAGCACCATGTGTGGCCATTGCTTCAGCAAAACTTCTTTCCTACCTCCTGGAACCCTCCCAGCAGGCAGGGCACTCTCAGACCCACAGTGCTCCCTCCTTCTGTTCTTGTCTAGGGTTATGGAGCTGAGTAGGACACTGTGCTCTCTGGATTGCTGTGGGAGGGAGAATCCAGGTGCACATCCATGCTGAGTGCACATCCCACACAGCTGCTCTGGGCTGGCCACACACAGGGGTTTCCAGGCTCCAGTCCTACAAGTAGCTCCCGTGTGGTCTCAGTGAGTCATGTTCTGCATGTACAGAACAAAACCACATTTTGGCAGAGAATCGTTTCTGCAATGGTCCACAAGAAGGTTCCCTTTGACTGTAAAGCATGGCTGTTACTCTGAATATCATTTGTAATGTGTGGGTAAGAGTAGGGGATGCCTCATCACACCCAGCCTCAAGCACTGACAGGGAGGTAGTGCTGGTACTGAGGATCTGTTGTTGCTTCTGAAGCTAATGCAAACTAGTTTAACTCTGCACATTAAAAAGAGGGGCTGAAAAGTGAAGGTTGTGGCTGCTAACCAGCCCTGCTGGCCACCACACTGGGTGACAACACTGAGCTCTGCTCTTCCTGCTGCCCCCAGGCTGGTTGCAGCAAGGGCTTTCTGCACAGGACAATTGTGCTACTGATTTATGAGGCACACCAGAGTCCGGGTTGTTTTTCCATCACTGAAGTGTGGAGTGAGACCCAGATGCTTTTATTACATCTGTACATGTGTATTATTTTTTTTAGTGCAAGATGTGTGCTTTGCTGCTGAATTGATCCCTAATGTTTTTACAGTTCTACTGTATAGAAAATTTTATCCAGAAAGAAAATAAACGAACTCAAAACACCAAAAGTATTTCATTTGGATGCTGTACCAGCCCTTTCCTCTAGGCTGGCTTCTCCTCTGTCCCCCATGAAGGAACACAGGTGATTTGTAATGAAACTCACACATTTCCTCCCAAGGTAATCCAAGAGATTGAGGGTAAGGGCTTTCAGGTGGAGATGATGAGCCTTTTAGATGCATTTGAATCCAGGCCACCTGACAAATCATAAAGGACCGTGAGCTTATATAAAGCTCTTCCCCAGCTCAGAGGGCTGGTGGTCAGTGAGGACTTCAGGTTAAAGGTTTGTAGGATGAAGAGCCTTTGCAGAGCAGGATAACGGCTGTGGGAGGAGGAGCTGCTTGGGAGCCTGAATGGTAAGTTGGAGTGGTCTCTGCTCTGGTTTTCCTTATGCTTGGAAAAACTGCTTTCCTGTAAGACTCAGTCTCTTGTTAAGGAGTGCTGAGGAGCAGGAGAGGGCTTGCTTGGGCAAAGCAAGTGAGAAACCAAACCTGCTTAAATGTGCTGAGGTTCTTTGGTCTTTCAGGGAACAAAGAGAGGGGGCTGTGCTACTGTGAGGTCTGGTAGTTCAAGCAGGTTTCAGTAGGGCTGCTCCACTTGATGCCAAGGGAGTCAAATGTTGACCTGAGTTTGTAATGAGGAGAGATTTTCAGGTATTAAGTGCAGCACTGATGCTGTTGGTAGGTGACAATGTGTTCTGTGTCCTGGTATAATTTCTCTTCTGATATGGATTTTTATGAGAAAGAAGAGGCTGAGCTGCAGAGTTTGATTAATGTGCTGAGCTCAGGTCTGGGGGATGGAAGGGGAAGGGCTCTGGACTCCAGCTCTTGCATTTATAACGCATTTTGCCTTTTTGTGTTTTACCTGTCTGCTTCTCTGTGGCTGCAGAGAGATAACTTTTGTGGAAGATATCCATGCATGTTTCAGTTTATCAGGAAAGCTTATAGAAAGTAGTAAAGCCCCAAATCCGGGGGCTTTTGCTGTTGGCTAAAGCTGTGTGATAAAGGCATTGGGTTCCTTGGGGCAACTCAGATGAGCTGCTTTGCAATGCTTCATGTCTGTCTGGTGGGGACGGCCCACGATGTTGCTGGGCCCCACATGCTCTGTGCTGTGTGATTCTGGTGTGCAGGAGAGCAGTGCAGAGAAACCCCCTATCCCCAGGGAAGAGCTGAGCCCACCACGATGGGCCATGCCAGGGGGTGTCTTGCTCTCAGCAGAACAGTAGAGGTTTGCTGCATTTTCCAAGGCTGAACTTAAGAGTTTATTTGCAAAGAGTTGCCTCTTCTTTCAGTCCAGATTAGTTCCTCAGTCTGCTTTTGCTGTGCAGCTGCAGTCGGGTGATGGAGGGGGCAGCACAGGGCAGTGAGGGGATCAGCAGGGTTGTGCATGTGGCTATGCCCAGTTCATGGGAGGGCTCTGAGCTCTCCTTGGGTTTAAAGTGAGGGGGAAGGGTAAGAAATTTGCCCTCTGAGAATGGTCTGATGCTGGTTAGCTGCTGCAGTTCTGGCATTGGTTCCAAGGATCTTCTGCTGTCCCTATAGCTGGCACCCGTGTCTCTGCTCACTCCAAACTGGGCAAGGCTCAGTCCCACCTGGGAAACCAGTGTTTTACGTGCAAGCTGACTCAGTGATGGTGTACATTCAGAACACAGCCTCTGACTTGGCTGGACATGCAGCAAGCTGGGGCTGAGCACTATCTGACTCCAAATGAGATTTCTCTCCTCTTTCATCTGCTCTTGGTGTCAGAGTTGGACTCTCATACGTAGACTGAACAGTGACAGAACATCATTGCCTGTATTTTAGCAAATACTTCATGCTTATAAGATGCTTCTCTTTATTGTAAAGGAGCTGAAGAACTGTGAGGAGAGAGATGTGTTTTGCACAAGATTTTTTTTTAAAGTTGGAAATTCTGCAAAATAGAAAACCTTTTTAGCTATATTTGCTCTCAAAATGGAACAGCTGCCAGCTCAAATATTTTTTGGTGCTCCTGTAAATAAGGTTCACAGGTATGACTGATACTGCAATCTATTGTTGTGCCACGTGGCTGCTCTGCTCTGACTGCAGTTTGATCCCTATGCAGACAAACTTCTTTAATATATAGGGGAAGTAATTATAGCTTGTTTTCCCAGGATATCCCTTCTCTGGAAAGATAAAGAAACTAAATCCTTCCATCAAACCATGTTTCCACCTAATTAATGCGTGCTGCAGACCCTTTGGTGGAGTTGCTGTTCCCAGGCGTGACCAAGACGAACAGTGGACGGCAGATGGGTCTGACACAGACAGAAAGGCGCAGGGGAAGAAATTTACCCTTTTCTCTTTGAGTAACTGGACATCCTCAGCAGTGCATCTGTCATAATGCTGCTGAGATAATCTATCTTCTACAGCCTGAAATCTGATAGGAGTTGAGACTGACAGTGTGGAAAATAGAAACTGTCTTGGCATTGAGCAGGCTGGCAGGGAAGCCTCTTCCTGGGGGTGGGATTGACAGTGTCGTAAAACCAATTACCCTGCACCCCAGCCTCGGCTTGCTGGGCCTGTGCTTGTGCAGACAACACTCCTGATTGTGATGGCTCTGCTTGGGCTCAGGTGAGCAGTTGCCATATGCTGAGTGTTGCAGCTTTCAGGGGTTTTGTGGTACTGACTGCTCTATGGAACTCGCTCTCAAAAACTGCTTTTTTGCAGTTATGCATCATGTACTCCAACTGTTCTCCAGTGCTAAAGCAATGCCTGGAGGAACAGTGCCTTCTGGAAACATCACTTCGCTCCTATATCTTCTGGAAAGTTCATTGCTGCATTGACAAAATTCAGTTTTTATTTCAAATGATTAATGTCTATGAATTTAATCAAGGCGTATTCACACAGCGGTGGCATTGCTATAATAGCTCGATTTTAAACAGCTTGTGTCCTGATGCGTGAGGTGCGTTATATTATTTGACAGCAGTGACATTTATATTTGTAATTACTAAATGGTGACAACCCATTGGAAAGCCTGCCCCACTTGAGGGAGGGAAATGGATGGAAATGCATGGCACTGAAAAGCACAAAGTGTCACAATACATCAGTGCATCCTGAGATTAAAAAAGCTGGGGATGACATTCTCCTACCAACAAAAGCACATACATGTTCCCAAATAAATTGTTGAGTTTTAATTATTTCTTTTGTATTCATGAAATATTTTCTTCCTGCTTATTTCCTGGCACAGTTACCTCTTCATTTCATAGCACAGGAGCATCTCAAAGCAGATGATGTGGTGCCTGCGAGTCATGGGCCTCTTGGGGTTTGATTATGGAATGCTGAAATATTGGGCAAGTCAAGCTGGAATAGAAAACCCAAATCAGATATAAATCTTGATAAATTGGTCGGGGGAAAATATGTTTGGAGCTGCTGTTTTAAAAGTGCTGAGATGTAGGATAAATTTATCAGCTGGTAGAAGCTATTTTGAAAGTGGTTTTAGACTATTAACACTTTGCAGATACAATCCCTCCCCCTGCAAGAGGAAACTTGGTATTTATCAAAGCACCCCAGAGTGGGTAAGTAGTGAAAGGAGATATTCTCAGACCTCCTGGTAATTAATAGTACTTATCTCCTAGTTAACAGGAGCTGTTGGATGAGATTGGTACCAGGATTATGCAGGTGTAGTAAGAATGTGAAGATCTAAATGAAATTAATAATTTAGATGCTTTATGTCACTTGCTGGGGCACCTGATGACACTGGGCTCTGTTTGTCCTTGACACCAATCTCCTTTTCTCATCTGCTTGATCTATTAGAGCATTTTCAGTCCAGTCTGAGTCTCTGTCCTGGTTGTACAGCAGTGCTTAGGGGGGAAATGGACTTTATTGGACCTGTAAAACATGCATAAACCTCCTGCAGAACTGTTCCTCTGGCAGATCTAACACTTTGCACTCCAACCAGCCCTCCAACATCTCCCAGCTGGGTGTTAGGCATCTGGCTTTGATGCAAGCAGCATGGACAGGACCCGTGGACAGACACAGCCAGCGGCATGTGTGAGAGGCTTTTCCATATTAGCTGGTTTGTTTGCATATTTTTCCCCCCCTCCAAGCTACCATTGAGAGGTCTCACAGTAAATAACTACCTTGTGACTTCCTCCAGTTCATGTTGCACCTGGAATTTTTCTGATAGTCATAATAGATACCTTTTCTTTCCTTGTGTATTGGATTTATCCTTTGCAGGTGCTAATTTATACTGATTGCAGCTCATCAGTCTTGCATCTTGTCTGCCACAGGGTTTCTTATGCTTTCTGAGTTTCTGAAGGAAATGTGTATTGACAGCTCTCAATGAATCCCACAGTACAAGGAGGTGCATGTGATGCCAAATCCTTGCAGAACACTCAGTCCTAGATAGTCCCTGACAATGTCTAATAGTTTTATACTCAAGTAAGTGCTTCATTATTTTAACCCAACAATGGCAAAAGTAGCACAAGACTTATGATAGTCACTTTGCCAAAATAAAACCACTATCAAAAATAAATGACCTATCATCTTACCACCTTATCTTCAGTAAGTAGCAAAGCCTGTTCTTTAGATACCACTGAAGTCCTCTTCCCCAAGTGGTTTTCTAGTTTTTTTTTAAAATCAAAATTTTATCAGTACTTAGTAAAAAGATGTTCATAATTCAAAATGAAGAAAGGAAATATTTAGGTAAGATTAATCCTGAAAACATCACTGCTTTAGCTGCACAATCATTCATGTTATAATGTGGATGTATTTGTTTGGCAACAAACTTTTCCTTTTAAAAAAATCTAGTTCCATTGCAGCTTAAATTATTAAAGTGGGGAGAAAGAGAACAAGTTTTGAAAAGAAACGATATGGGAATAGAAGCTGATGGCATTTAAACTGAAGGTGAAATGCCATATGTCTGGCACAGGAGAAAGAATAATTAAAACTGTCATGTTTTGAATGTGGTCCCTGACCATATGTACCTACTTAGTGCAGCTGTACACGTTGCTGTCTGTGATGTCCCTGCAGAAGCAGCAGGACAGCACAGTCATGTTGCCTTTCTCGGGCTGGGAGGGATGTTCGGGTGGTCCTTTTCATCCTGGGATAGGTTAAAACTTGTAAGAACTACCTGAAGGGCATCTTGACAGCAAAGAAAGTAGTGATGTCTCCAGAGTACTGTTTGGTACCTGATGAGTCCCTCCATCCCATGTGTGCTGAAGCCTTGTGTTCCTCTGCCATTTTGGGATGGACCCACTGCAGAGCTCACACGGAGCCCATCACCACCTCCAGTGGATTGCATACACCCAGCTCTGGAGATTCAATTTCATCCAACACTGTCCCAAGGCTGGAAAATATTTTGCTTACTTGCCTATAGTATTTCCATACATAAAGCCCGATTGCTGTTGTGGCAACCTTGAACTTTTGCAGTGTCTCATCTTCCAGCTAAAATGATTCAGTCTGGCAGGAGTCTGGTGAGGCACTGAGCTGCTTACAAATGCATAGCTTGTACCAATAAGGGAAGTTAATAATTCCTCAAAACCATGCACCAATTTAGTCAGCTGTTCATTTTCTTGTTGGCTTTTTGAAGTTGAAAGTTTCTTAAAAGGCATTGTGAAAATCATACCCTCAATTTTGGGGTGACTGGTGCACAGACAGCTTGAGGGTTGAGTGGGGTGACTGGCAGAGATCAGTACTCCTTCAAGTGCAATGTCCTGTAACTCCTGCTGGGAATAGATATGAAGTAGAAAGGTTTCACTGAACAACTTCATGTGTGAAATAAAAATCCACTGAAATCTTAAGCAGGTGGAGCCACGTGGATCTTTCAGAACATGTTGAGTCCCCATCTTGAGACAATCAACTCAAGACAGGGCTTCAAAGGAGTACAGGGGCATGGGACTAATGGGGAACAGCTGGCACATTGAGCTCAGGTAACTGTGCAATAAATCTCTAGTCCAGAAGATGCAGAAAATATCTGTGACATATCTCTGCAGGTCTGGTGACTGAAGTAGAGCAGGCTTTGCAAGCTCCAGCATTAGCTGTTCTGTCTCCTGGGCTCAGATGTTGCAACTGCTTGGTACACAGCCCTGCCCTTTTACAGGTGATTTGGAACTGGCCTGATGAACCTGGCTAAATCCTGAGGATGCCTTAAACACTTTGCAGAGTGAGGGGATGGACTATGGCATTGGAAAAAGGAAAGCTGTTCTCCTGTCCTCTTGATGAGCAGCAACTGCAGAAGCTCTGAATTATCCCTGTATGGTGGGGACACTGTGCTGGATGCCAAGCCCAGCTGAGACTTCCCCATCCTCGCTCTGCATAAGTTTATGCCCACTTTGGAGAGCAAAGCAGTTGTACAGAACATGAAAGCAAATGAGCTCTCAGGTGCTGTGCTTATCTCTGATTTATCCGTAGGAAAGAGCATCCTGATGTCATTCCCACAGGGGAAGCAGCTGAAATCAGTTGCTGTATTTACAGCTTGTGCTGCTCTGCAGCCTGACCTCTGCTCTGTGGCAAAACCCTTTTGTGATGCAGGATGGAGCTGGAGTTGAGATAAATTAAAGGCCTGAGGGTTTTATTAGACTAAGTATGAATGATAAAATTGCACTGGCATTTCTGCAGTTGTATTATTTAACATAAGATAAAATTAATTTTATTCTGGCTCTAAATTTTTAATTTTTCGGTGTGTTAAACTTGCTTCCTCCCTCTCTCTTCTGAAAAACTTGTAATTTCTTCATGGAAATATTCAGTGATGAGGAAACTGAAAAATAGGAACAACTTTGCAGATGCTACTGGGGCTGTTGGTATTGCTGTGTGGGGTCAGGGAAGAAGGGAAGCAGCTGAAAGCTTAACTCAGTGTCTTGTCTCAAGGAAGGATTCCAGTCCTGTTCAGGGAGCTTGTAAGCAGGTGGGATCCTTTTAATAAGGGATGCCTATTTTTGCCTCTTCTCCTATGGCTTTTCCAGACTTGCCCTTATCTAGCATGTAGACATTTAACTAGCTAATGAGTTTGTGCTGGAAATTAAACACAAAAATTCCTCCTGTGCTTAAACTGCTTTTTGCCTTGCGCATTGTTGGTGGAGGCAGGGGTCACTCAAACTCATGGGGCTCTCAGTGTAAAAATAGGCAGAATCTGATGCTGGTAATCCCCCTGATCTATTAAAAGACTGCAATTGTACCACTTGCCTTTGATTTGCAAAATGAAATGAGTTATTTTTAACCTCCTTTTGTGAGATTAACTAAACACCTATGGTTCTCTGTACCTGTTAGAGTCTGAATGAGATCTTTCCTGAATTGAGGTGCCTGGGCCTGAGCAATGACACTAATCTCTAGCTTCTCCTGAGCAAACCTTCTGTAATAATTGCAGAAACTCATTAGCTGCTCTTGTGGCCCAGTCACATCATCAGCTTGTTCTATCAACAAATACACAAAGGTTATCTTCCCAGGAGCATTTATTACACTCAAATAGAAACTGGGTTTTTTTTCCTATGGGTTATATATTTTCCTATTTCTGTTTCAACAATTTGGCTGAAATGAATACCTCAGTGTTTCAGGATCTCTGCTGATATGTGGGAGAATGGCAGTAACTGTGTGTCTGGGAAGCATCTCAGGATGAAGGATATCAGGCCAAATTTGTCAATATTGCCCAGCAGTTCTGACTCCTTGACAGCAAGTCAAAGCGGCTGTCTTAAGGTTGCTGTCTGGCTGCCCTGTGAGTTAAGAGATGGAAGGACTAGACTGTGGGTGCTGGGAAGGTGCCTCCATGGTGATGCTTTCTCTCTCCTTGTGGCTGCATTTTTACAGACCCTGCAGGTGGCTGGAGGGAAGGCTGGTGTGGGCTTCTCAGCCTTTCCTTTGCTTCATTTAGGAAATGGCTGGTTATGTGGGGTGGGAATTTGAATGCATGAAGACAGCAGGATAAGAGGAAATGGTCTCCAGTTGCACCAGGGAAGGTTTAGAATAGACATTAGGGAAAATTTCTTCACTGAAAGGGTGGTCAGGCATTGGAACAAGCTGTGCAGGGAGCTGGTGGAATTTCCAGTCCTGGAAAAGTTCAAAAGGCATGTGGATGTGGCACTTGGGGATATGGTTTAGTGATGAACACTGGTGCTGGGTTAATGGTTGGACTTGATGATCTTACAGGTCTTTTCCAACCTCAGTGATTCTATGATTTTGGTGTGGATCTGGGTTTTACCACTGTTGACCACTCCTGACTGCTTGCAGTCTATGCTGTTATCTTTTTGAGAAGAAAATCAGGTGTTTCTCTCTCCTCTCTCAGGAAGATTTTAGAGGAGGCATTGTTATGATCTTAGTGTGGTGTTTGCACAGTCCAGTGTGCCCCTTTGCACTTCAGGTTGTCCCAGTTTTAAGCTATTTAAATAATAATTCACAATTATCCTGCAAAATCAAATGCAAAGCAAGTATGTTGTACAGTCATACTTAGACAACAGTAGTATTGAGTGATACTTCATAGGTCAGGTGGACTCAAGTACCCAAAATTGGCTGCTTGTAGCAAGGTACAGTTGATTTTATTTTTTTTTATTGCACTGGATGAAGCAACACACAAAGTATTCTCTCTAATCATCAGGTCAATTCCTGTGAAAGAAAGTCTGATCAAACCCTTAATTTATCTTCAATTGATTAGGCAGTGCTGACATGTTGAGAAGACACTTATAAAGACCACTTCAACCTTAATAAATTCCAGAGGAAAAAAGACAGTTCCTAATTTTCCAGTTGACTACATAGAATTTGTTAGAGCCATATTCTGTGAAAATTGGCTCACCCTAGAGAGTTTCAGGTCTATCACGTTGTGCCTTAACAAAGGGCCTCAGTAAAGCAGCAGATGAGTATCAAAGACATGAATGTGGCTGAGTGTGGTAGGCAGTTTAAAGATTACATATTAAAGGAATTGTTATTGCCCTTGTGAGTGATTCGGCTCCTTTAGAGCTTTTGGTGCTCTCCAGAAAGGAGACCTTGGTATCAGCAGCAGGAAACACTAATTGATTGAGCCAGGAGGGGTGTGTTGAGTTTGCAAATGACTAATTTTGGTTTGTTCAGGGTCTTAAGAGAAATTCAGTCCTTTGTTTTTCTTGTTGGCATCTAGCCACCCAAAAATTCAATGGGGGCCATGCAAAGGGCCTGGTCCTTATTGAAGATGTGAGGACCCACACATGTCTGAGTCTGTGACTTCCAAGGAATCAGTCTGTCTGAGATGGAGCTGCTCAGGGCACAGTACAAGGCATAGATATTTCTGTGGGCACTCATTTACAAATAAAAACTCTTTTCATTTACTTCAGGGAATGGTCTCGTTCCTTAACAGAGCAATTACCTAACCAGCCATGGGAATGTGCATGTTCCTCATGGTTTCCTTTGGTGGATGTCTTGCCTTATATCTGCCTTGTATTGCTATTGACTGAGCTGATACCCACATAGAGGGGCTATGCACAGTGAGGGTATATGGAAGGGGAGTGGGGTGCCTCATGTATGGGGAGGATGCATCCACCTTCCAGCACTGCTCTTGATTCCAGTGCTGTGCAGAGCTGTGGTATTTGTAGAGCAATCCTTTCAATATTTGTTAAAGCTATCTACAGTATTGGATAGGGCTTCCTGTTTTGTTGGAATAGAGTTACTGAACGTATGCAGAGATGTTTCCAATAGGATTATTTTATAAGGCAGAAAATAAACCAAAGCACTATCCATCTTGAGAAACATACTGGCTTATTTCTTGAATTCTTACTGAATATAAAAATTAAAGCTATTCTTAAAGAAACAGAAGGGTTTTCTTCTATTAGGAGACTAAGTCTGAGCTCAGTGCCATTTTTTTTTTTTTTCAGATTTCAAGGAGCCGTGGGTTCTAATTTGTAACCACAAACTTTCTACTACATGAGTTGAAGTAATTAATATCTGAGCAGGCCATTTCTGGCTGGGGTCTATGGACTTCTGATAATGTAACTGCTGAAGGGATCATATTATAATCAGTTATAGTTGAGCTTTGCTCTTCTTTAGGATTTAGGGGAATGGGAATTCAGTAAAGAGGAAAATGCAAAATTAAAAATAATAAAAGCCTTACTTTTGAGGGCAAATACTCTCTTCTTTCTCATATTTTTTGCCATCAGTGTTGCTCTTGGTGAAAGCAGGTGAATGGAGGCTATCAGGAGTGGGGTGGATCCATCAGAGTGGATTAGGAAACTGAATCTGTGGTTTACTTTCCAATTCACCTGTGATGGCTTGAAAATGAATCCAAGTGGAAAAGTTCAGGTAAACCAAGTTCCTCTTGATCTAGTGGTTTAAAATCAGGCAAGCACCTAAGGAAATCACTGTCTTAATGTCACAGTGTCACTTCTGCCTTCCAAAGGTGTGTGGGAACACATGATGTGAGAAGAGCTCTGGCCAGATCCTGGATTTTCATCCTTCTGCACCTTGAGCAATGCATTCTCAAGGACAAGTTGGAAGCACTGGAGCATTTTGCCTATACTGCAAGTATCACAATAATGAAAACTTCAAATCACTGCATAACTCCAGGACAATTGGACTTTTTTTTCATTAAGAGCAAGTAAATTTCTAGCTCTTGTGGAGAGAAACCTTGAGCTAAGTATAGCCTAAAGCATTTAAACAGACGGCAGATGAAAATAATGCAATGGTTGCAGCTTTTTTAATAATGACTCTTAGGGCTTAATTTGTGACTTTAAAGCTCTTGGGGTTGGAAGTCTGAGGACTCCTGAGGTCTGAGGCACATCAATAACAGTAATAGCTTCTCCATGGATTGATGAGCTTAGCTGAGAAATGAAGGAAACCAGCTGTGTTCAGTAATGATGGCAGATACATCACAACTTCTGAGGGTGCCCTGTTTGCAAGTACCTGGGATGCTTTTACTTGGGAAACAAGCGTCTGAACAGTTCAGCAAGGTGTCCTGACCTCATGTACGTAGCCTGCACACCTCAGCTGAGTCAGAGACTTCTATGTCTCCAGCATGTGTGTGTCCTTAAGGAAAGTAGGTATCAAGGATGGTTTCCAGGCCCTTTGCAGTGCCCCTCACTCCTACCATGGTCATTTGTCTGAATGGAAACTCATGGTCTTGATTTGTGCCCTTGACCCTCCACCTCAGAGCCATCACTGGGGGCTAATACAGCTTTTACATATCAAAGGGCTCTTCTGGAGATGCACAAACCTCAAATCTCTGAACACAGATGATTAATGGTAGGGGTTGTAGCTGCAAATCCATGAATTTTGCTCTTTAAAAAGGTAGTAAGGCAATATATCCTGGCTGTCAGGGTAGTGGTAATTTGGGCAGGGCTGCTACTGCTAGACTGGAAAGCTGTTCCTTTCCAGCAAATAGCTGCATGAGATTCCAACTCCCTCCTCATCTGAATGGAGGAAAAAAAACCCCAACCCACCCTGTTTAGCAGGCAAGTCAGCTCTCCAGCAGTCTGATAAATACTCCAGGCTTGATAGTCTTGCTTCCCCCACAGCAGCACTAGTAGCCATTTGCCAGCTGCTTGCTCTGACCTACAGTCACCGGTGTCTGTCAACACAGTTTTTCAGGGGTGGCAGTGTGAGATCTACAACAATCAAGTAATCTGCAGCATTGCCTGAAGATCTATTAGGCAAAATGAGTGAGGCAGGAGCCAGAGCTGGAAATTGCCTTATGCTTCCAGTCTTTACTGCAAGAGGTGTTTAAAAAAAAAGGGGGGGGGGGGGGGGGGGGGGGGGGGGGGGGGGGGGGGGGGGGGGGGGGGGGGGGGGGAGGAGAGACTTTCAAGTCATGTAACTCCACATTTATAAAAGCATCTATTTGTACTAATGTTGATTTAAATTAAAATATAGGAGGGAAACAGAGCTTTTGTGTGGGCTTTTATGTGCTTTGTGCATAGGAGCAGGACAACTGTGTGTTCCTCTGGCTAAACTAAATTTCAGATTGGTTTCCCAGGTAAGATTTGCTTGGTGAAGGATTTGCTGGATGCTGCATAAAGTAATGTTGTGGCTGGAGGGCTCTGGCTGGTTGCTGCTGTGGCTGGGTTGAGGCTCTATGAGGAACAGGAAGGAGTCTGGGGGCTTTGAAGCAGCAGGAGCTGTTGCATCCCAGATAGCAGAAATTCAAGGACATGGTTGAGTCTTGTGCAGCTCCTAGCTGCTCTGTCTAATGGCTCTTGTCAGTCCTGATCCTATACAAAAGGGTGAGCTGCCTCACAAGTGTGCAGCAGAGGTGTCTGTTTGGACCTCTGGGAGGTAACAACTGTACTTTGTCCAGAAAAATCTTTTGATTACCCAAAGACCTGGCTGGGGAAAGAAGTTTGAGCTGTGCTGAGTGTGCAGTTTTTTTTCACATCCCATAAATATTCTGCAGCAAATAGCAGTAGCTATAAAACAAAAATGTATATGATTTTGTTATCAGCAAAACACTTGTGCTGTCACTTGAATTCTCAATCAGAAACTTTGCCAAACCAGCAATTTTTTCATTGTTTTAGGCGAGAAAGTTTCTTGGAAACAAAAATCACACTCCAGAATTAAAAAATGCTGATCTGAAAGCTCTCTTTCAAGGGGATGGTTTGCTGGGCAGGAATTCAAGTTCCCTTGTTTGTCTGAGGCAGCTTGTTCTCTTCTGGAGCACTGTGTGCATCCCTGTGCTGCTGTGAGGCAGCACCTGTGCCATTGAGCGTGGCTTCCACTGGGGTCTGGGACACAAGCTGCCACCAGAAATGGGATGGCAATACATGGCTCAGTGTCCGGCCCTGCAAAGCAGCTGGTGCCCTCAGTGGTCTTGCTCTGGGCACAGCTTGCTCTTCATTCAGTATCTTCTGCAAGAAAGGAGGCTCAGGTTCTTTTCTTTGCCAGCAGCTTTGACACAGCCTAGGAAAGTGCATTTTTTTCCCACTTTCTTGCAGTGAGACTTTAGTTGGTGGTTGGGATTGAAAAGTCTCTAAGGACAGAGCAAGAAGGCAGCACAAACTGAATGCATGTTGGTGCAAAGAGTGCTGCTGCAATCCTGCTAGCCTATGTTTTGGTTTGGGTTTTTTCCAGCTGTGTAGTGTGAAGAAGGTACTAGAAGCCCAGTATGTTTTCGGATCTCAGACCTCTCTGAACCTTTTCTTTCTGACCCTCTGTGTTCCTTAATGTTCCCCATTAACACATCAGGTAGGAGTTGGCCAGCACAAAGTCAGGGGCCTCTCAAGAGCTGCGAGCTTAGGGCTGAAAGAGCTATTTATTGTCTGACTGTGGAGCTGGTGGCACAAGACTGTCATCATAAGCCAGAGCTGCTGCAAAACTGAGACAGAGGTTTGTGACTTCAAAGTCCCTGCTCTCAGTGTCTTGGCTGATCTCCTGGTTTTTCCCTGGTCTCCCTGTGTTGCCCTTTCTATATGAGTTTGCAAGAAAATCTTCTTGCTTGCTTCTCACTCCCAGCTGTGCCTAAGCTGTCCCGTTGGGATCTTGATATGCAAAGCAAACTGGTGATGAATCTGAAAAGCTAATTTCCTACACCCTATTTAGTGATGACACTTTAGGTCAGTGGCTGTCTTGTTTTAGACTCTTAATGAACTTAAGTTCATTTAGCTCTGTCTTTAAGCCAGCCAGGTGTCTTTGCCTGTAATTACAAGGTCTGCATCTCTAGCACACTTGCTTTCCTTCCTCATTTTTCTCAGCTTTCTTTGAGCCTTTTGCTCTACATGTTCCCACGACCCTGGGTAAGACCAGTGGTCCCTGTAAAACACAACAGTTTGGTGTGGGCTGTCTCCTGAGCTGAGTCTTAGGCTGACTGTCCCTCTCTTGTCCCCAGCCTGTGGTCCTAATAATTAATTAGAGGTACCCTACCAAAATGCCAACCCTGCCTGCCTTGGAGTGGTCTTTAACCCCTTCTGCTCCCTATCACCTAACAGCTCACCTGATGCTCTTGCAGCAGATACTCACCATGGCAAGCAAAACCTAAGCTGAGCAGCTATTGCCATTTAATTCTGGGCTGCTGAATCATAGAATATCCTGAGCTGGAGGCAACCCACACAGGTCAAAGTCCAGCAGGCCCTGCACAGGGCCATCCCGAGAATCACTCTATGGGCCTGAGTGTGTTGTCCAAACACTTCCTGAACTCTGGCAGTCTTGGTGCTGTGTGAGTGAGCCAGCAGTTTCCTTGAGAGCAAGTGCAGATTTATTTTCTTTGGGTTATCCTCATTTTTCCTCTTTTCTGTTGTATTGCTTCTTAACTCATAGCCTACAGCAGTAGGTTAAGAAAGCAACTCTACTTGGTGAGATGCAGCAGAGTCTCTGGAAGACACACTGCATGGAGGTGGTAAACTGATGTCTCTATTTTTTAGAGTAATCTGCACCTTGTGCCTTGGAGTGTGCCTGGCACTGGCTGTTTGTGTTAATTTGGCATCACTGCTGGAGCCCTAAAATGCCTTGAAGATGCAATTCAGCCTCACAGCTTTCCACCGTTCCCTTTTTGTCTCCCTGAATTAAACAGCAGAAGCCTGATAAGGTGATTTTACATGAGTTGTATTCCCATGTCACATTGCAAAACCTTTAACACTGAGTGGCAAGTCCCTTGTGCTGGATAAGGGCTGATCCTTGGGGTGACAAAGAGGGTGTCCTCCACCTCTCCACCCAGGCAAATGCACTAATGAAATACATGGGTATGGAGGCCTGGGGATATGGTGGGGTTAAAAGGCTTCCTGGAGCTCCAACTGCTGCTTGGGACCACTTCTCCTGGTGTTACAGACTCTTCCCTCCCTTAAGAAAGAACAGAAAAGCCAAAGTGACTATTAATCTGAGTCTTGTTAGTGCTTTTCTACCTTTTGCTGAGACTCTTCAGTGGCACTTTGTAGGACAATGCCACTCCATCATAAGATCTGATCTTGTTGATGTCATCCAACCTTGATTCCTCCTTGTCCAGCTTTGACTTGGGAAAGTTATGCCAGGACAAAGCTTCACACTGGCTGACAATTTCTGTTGCCCTTTGCTGTGTGCTGCTATGAACTCCCAAAGAGGTCTGTGGGGAGGGTGTCTCTTAAGAGCTGAGCATTGGGATGCTCTCAAGTGCCTGTATAAATCAGAACACTGGCTGTGGCCAAGAACATCCAGCTGTGAAATGCAGCCCAACCAGTGACCATGTTGGAGGCAGATGTAGCAAAAAGACCCTGACTTGGTCAGTCTGGACATTCAGTGAGCCCTGTCCCCTTGTGAGGTAGGGAGGTGAACTTGGACCCATGTGTGCTCAGCAGCCATCCCTAGGGTGTGTGGGGCTGGGAGAGCCAGCAAGGGGACCCCTCTGGATGCCCCACAGGAGAAGATGAAACCTGGACCCCTCTGCATGTGTAACTTATTTCCATCCTTTAATACCTCTTTGGAACAGTAAAGTTGCTCAAGGAATGTCTTCACTAATGTTGGCCCTGATCTGAAGGAAATACTAGATTACATTTCCCAACAGTAGGTTTTAATTTTAAGACATTCTATTTCAACCTATTAGGAGTGTTGTTTGGATATAAACAAAAAATAATTCCACTGAAACTTACTGAATAAGCATTAAATATTTGGAGTTCATTAAATGTGATATAGGTTATTTTCAAGGAAGCCTGAATTTAAAAAGTAACTGGAGACTTTTAACTGCTTATCTGCTAATCTTGGCCAATTACACTCTGTAGTCAGCATTAAAAAGTATTAGGTAAAATAACTTTCCACAGAAACAGGATGAACATGCAGAAGAGGAAGAGCCTTGGCATATCCTTGCCTTAGACTTCAAACAAGCTTCTCATCTGATAAGATAGAGCTGGAGATACTCCTGGAGTGTGACTGCCTCATCCAAAGCCTTTGAAGTCAGTAGGGCTGGGGTGGGTTGTGAGAACATCCATAAGGTATGACCAGGGCCTGCCTCACTTGTCCGAAGCATTTGCCTGAGCACTGAAATCAGTGTTTGATCAAGGAGGAACTTTGCCATCCCATCTTGTACAGGATCTCTGTGTCAACACTGACCAGACCCTGTAGCAGCCTGACAGCAGTGCTAAACCAAGGGGGTAGTTTTCTGCTCTTGGGCTGAGCCTGCAGGATTGGTTGGACTTGAGGGCACCCAGTAATGCCTTCTTCAGACTTAATTGCCAAGACTTCTGGAAAGATTTCCAACTGCACTTCTCAAATCCATAGAATCCTTTCTGGAAAACCTTTGCCCAGTTTAAAGTACTGTGAAGCATTTTAAGGACAAAAATATTTTACTTTCAAATACTACAGGATTTTTAATCCTCCTCCCACTCATTCCTTGGGCTGTATTTTCTGCAAAGCCATTATCAGCCTTTGCTAATTTTTATCAGCATTATTAAATGCTTGTAGTCTTAAGTAGCTCTTACATTTACCTGAGTAGTGAATACTCAATGTTTAAACCCTCTTACAGCTTTGAACTCTGATCCTGTTGTACGCTAAGAATATGTCTGTGTTTGATGGCAGATTTGCACCAGGGATGATGTGCTGATACCTCTGTAGCACTGTCAGCTGAGCTATTTCAGAGTGCCAGGGAGACCCAGCCCTCCTGGGTGGTGTCACAGCTTTCTTCAAGACTCAGCACGGCTCTCCAGAGTTCGGGATGAGGCACACACAGTGCAGACAAGTAACTCCCTCCTGTTAAAAAGCATGAGTGGCTCCTGCTCTCTGAACTGATTCTGTCACAAGTGTTTTGCCAGGCTTCTCATCAGCATGGTGTGCTGAGTCAGAAAAACGTAATTCACCATATATTAGAAAGAATAAGTAATTATCCCCTGTCAATTAAGCCTTCAATCAGTGCATATAAACAGCTGGTGATGCAGAACAGTCTTTACTTAAAATCAGAGAACCTTTTAGAAGAGTTTGTTCATTTCCATATATTTACCAAATTTTCTTCTTATAAAAATATCATGTCTTTAAAAAAAATAAGTCTGTGACTTAATCCTCTTGGTCTCCAGGGCAAATGATGTATTTTTAGGAGAGACTAATTAGCAAACATGTGGAAGGGGGGGATTTTAAAGCTGCTCTGAGAAGAGTGCTGTCACTTGAAATGTTCAGGAGGTGGTTGCTGGTGATTATGCCTCTCCAGATGTGTCTAGCTTGGATGGACAAGGTTGGCTCCTGATCCACAAGTGTCAACCACTTGCCTGATGCACAGGGAACTATCCACAGGCAGATCCCAGAGGGAGCAGCATCACTGCTGTGTGTGGGGTGATGCTCCTTAGCAAGCACTGCTAATAAGCCATTATAAGGCGAAGTGTAGCGTGTATGGCAGTTAATCTTGATTTTAATTTTATTTAATAGTCCATAACAATTAATTTCAATACTTAACTAGCTTAAATAGAATGAACACTTGTGCACTTTTTATGTTAATTGGCAGTATTTTGCTGCTGACTGCCCCTGTGCTCTTAGTCCTCTTAATTATTTTCCTTGACCTTAACTGATGCTTTCCAGGCTTTCTGCTGTGACACAACTGAAATGGGTTGTTTCTTTCTTCTGGCTGTTACTGCCTTTGAATAGAGAATATTCACCAAATAGTAGGGGAATGACAGCTGAGTCACTGGTGATGCCACCTCAGATGGCTGAGTGGTCTGGAGAGGTGCATGATCAGTCAGGCATCTGCAAAACTTTGGGGAGGACATTTGCCTTTTCCTCTGATTGACAATGCACAATTTTAGTTGCAGACAACTAGTATTTCCAAATATAAATGCTTTGAACCACCTGAGGCCAAGTACAGTTTGCAATTCTAAGTGGAGGGAGGAAAAACTGCAGAGCTTTTCTATGACTGATACGCTTCATCTACCAAAAGAAGTTGAATGTATTTTGCTTTGCTGAATTGTTGCTGGTTTAGCTCAAAATGGACTTGACCAGGGAGTGGAACAGATTATACCATTTTGAGGGTATGTTCAATGGATGGCTTGGGACATGATTGGCTTTTGGGAAGAGGCAAAAACGAATGAATGGCACTCAGATGATTTTGTGGAGAAAGTGCCCTCAGCCCTTGCCCCCAGCATGGCAGTAATTCTTCTCCACCAGCACAGCTGAGCAAGGATCATTTTTTTCCTCTTCAAGGATGATGGGTAGAACAGGAGCAAAAACCCTGTGCACTGTCTTCTGTCTGATTAAATTTTGGTCAGAGAACTTCCTTCTGTCCACAGCCTCTCTGCCTATCACTTGTAAAATAACAGAGTACAGTCATTTGTCCAGCCTGCATTCCTCTTAACAGAGTACATCATATTAAAGAATCTAATGGGTACTGGGAGCATTTCTACATAACTCATCAGTATGCTTATGGAGTGCATTTTCCCTCACCTTTCTCCAGGGTATCCATAAAAGTACAGATGCGCAGTCTGTGCTCATCATTAAGCCAGAGGTAGTAAGTATTATTGCTTCTCATGGGATTGTGAAGGTATGGGCTGTGTAAACTCATTTGCACCAGCCAGAGGTTAGAGGCCTATTTCTAAACTTCATCCTATCACTGTCTTATCACTGGAGTTAATATATGGTGATAGGTGCTGATAGCAGAATGATTGATTGACTGAGGTTAATTTGTGTACTGAGTGAGTGATATGGTAGGAAAGGAAGACATCCATCACAGGAATGTGTTCTATATATATATGTATTGGGATCAACTGCTGCTGCTCAGCTTATCATGAGGAATAGAAATTTGAAAGTATGTCAAAACTAGAATTATTTGTCTCTGTCACTGCCTCTCCTTGTCTTGGCTGGGTCAGATTATACCAAGTGTGGGACTTGCATGGGTTGGGATGTGAAGAGTCTGTGCCTGGAGGGTTTCCTGGGGTGGGACATGTCTCATTCAAAGTGTGCAGAGCTGCTCTGTGCTGCTCATGGTACAGGGACTCATCTGATCTACCCTTGCTGTGCTCCTGCATCATCAGTTACTCTGCACTGGCAGCATGCAGGGATGACTCTCCAACAGCCACAGTCCAGCTTTCCTTTCCTGCCAGAGAAAGATCATGTGTGTGGAAGCACCAGTTCCTCTTGCTGCAAAATGAGTTACTTCCTGACAAATCATGGGCAGCACATGGGCAGAAAATGCCCAGAAAACTGTCTGAGCTTCCAACAATGCTGATACTGAACAACAGACTGTGCATTTTGCTTGGCTGTGCCCTTCTGGTAGGGAAACTGGGCAAACCCTCGTAATCCTTGGAGCTGTGATGGCAAGTCCCTGGCAGCTGGGAGGTGCTGGTGCTATCTTTTCCCTCTGCTCCTCCCTCCAAAAATTTCCAGTTTGTGAACAGAAATGCTTAAAGCCATGTACTGACTTGCAGAGAAAAACAATTCATTACTCCTACCTGGTTATGAGTGAATGCTTCAAGAGTGACTAATGCTGTGATCCTCCATCCTGGTGTGTTGCTGGAGAGCTTGGCAGGAACTGGTTTTCTGCTTGGGGCATCTTTGCAGCAAAGTTGACAGTGAGCTCAGCTCTCAGCAAGGGAACAGAATGGCTCTGGGGTGGGAGAACCATGGACCATGCCAGCCAAACCTGCTTGTTCTCCATGGGAAACAGTGTTAACAGAAATTGGAATTTACAAGACCCTGCTACACGATTATTTAAGTGTATATTAGCCTCTCCCCTTCTCTGCCTCTTTTACGGGTTGGCACAGTCCCTGGTCTGCTTGGCTCTGGAGGGACCAGATGACCACTACCATCTGTAATAACTCTGCAGCAGTAACAGGACCTGCTGCAGTTTAGCAATTGTTAACTATGTTCTTCATTGAATTTTGTTATGACTGTGCAATTAAACTCAGCTTAGAATGTTGCACCTAATGTGTTTATTAAGAAATCTAGTGAACCAAAACAAACATATCCATACCTGATCTGGCAAACTTGTTTTCCAGCAAAGTTAATTAAAGAGGAGGATTCCTCCTGACTTAAACATCTTCTTGTCCTGCACCTTAAAAACAGCTAATTTTAAGATAATTGGATTGTTAACCATTCTCAACAGAGAGCAGTTCTGACTGCAGGGGTTTCCTGAATATGTGGGTACATAGAGGGCACCATACAGGTTAAGCAGGACCAAGCCTGGTGCAAGGCAGCAAGATGGGGGATATTTTGATGCATAGATCAGGCAGGGAGGGTGAGGCTGGTTCTCTGAAACCAGGAGCTGAGATGTCTGAAGACATCCTTTCTGGGATTTTGGCTTGGGTGAGCTCAGTGCTAACTTGGAGGGTATTGTTTTCTTGTGAACTATTTTGTCTTCATCTTGGGGGAGTTTTGCAGTCTCTGCAGGACTGACCACTTTAGCAGGCATGCTGGGATTTGATGGCAATGTCTCTTTCGGGTGGATGGTACTGCAGATACTGTGGGAACTGTTGTATCAAGGTGGAGCTAGTTTCACAGCATTCAGCAAATTCTGCAAACTCTTTAAAAGTTCATATGTCTAGAGAAGGAGGTTTGCAATATCTGTATTAAGGTAAAAGGAGGCAGTGAGGAAGGCTTCAAGGCAAGTATGTTCCTTCCTATTTTGTTTTCTTATTCTTTTTTTAACTACATCAGGTTTTAATAAAATATAAGGCTTCTAGGAAGGAGCAATGTGTCTCACTTATAGACCAGAGGATATTGATTTCCTTAAATCCTCCAAAGGGCACATGTGCCCAGAAAGGTGAAGTGGAGGCAGGGTTGAACAGCAGCCCCCAAGCTGCACTGGCTTCCCCAGTGCTGTCAGCTCAACAGGAGGACAGGCACAGGAGGAATGAGCACCATAAGAGAGGGAAAAATACCCTTAAGCAGGCTTTTTTGGTGCCGCTTTTGTGGTGGTTGCTGTGGGTCTGTGGTGGCTGAGCCCCAGGAGGTGCCCAGGCTCTGCTGCCCTGTGGCTCAGCAGCAGCAGCATCCTCTCCCTGTGCCAGCAGTGCAGCCTGTCCCCCACCCTGGCACGGTGGCACAAGCGCCTGCAGGCAGCAAACCACTGATTGCAGGCAGGGTATAAGGAAAACTTGGAGTTGTAATTGTGGGTATTTTGTCAGTGATCCCATAAACTTCCCCGAGGCTCAGGACTGTGTGCTCTCTGCAGAACTGTGAGGGTCCATCTGGGAGAGCAGGGAGCAGCTGTGCAAGCTGCCCTTGTGTCAGAAACAAAGCCCTCTTTTCTTTTCTTTTGTAGAGGGCTTTTGGTGAAAGTTATTGCAGTTTTTCAGTGGCAGTATTTTCATGTATTCCTTTGTAAGGATGAGCAGAAATAAAAAAATACTGATTACTAAGCTTATGTATTGCCTTTTCTCACAATTATCTTTTCAATTAAATACCTTAGGACAGAATGCTCATATTTTCCCCAAAAGCTAATAGCAGTGAGAGAATAATTAAGAGAAATAGTGACTGGATTATGAACTGTACCAGTTTTCTTGTGTATTTTTGAAATCTTATATTTAACTCTCCATGTATGGCTAATCTTCCCAGAGAGCTTCTGATACAGTGACTCTAATGTTTGCAAGCAAACTTTGTTTTCAACAGACCACTGAAGACACTGCCAACTCTGCAGTATTAAGCTGAACAAAGTGACAATCTCTTTAAAAGCCATCATTGCATCTGCTGCCTGTTAAGTAATGGTGATTTTTTTTTAATAGCGAGAAAACTGTTTACTTACGTTTGAATGTCATCTAAGATTAAAAACTTTATTCAATTACCTCCTGAATGATACCTCAGTATGATCTGATGACACACAAGTAGTAATGAGAACTGATTTGATTTTGTCTGGCTGAGATATTCATCACAGGAGGTGAAAAACCAAAATATTCTTCAGCAGTAAATTAATATTCTTTTCCCTCTCATAAAAGATCAAATGCTTGTGGTATTCATATATTTTAAGCTTGTTAAGATTCAAATTGTTGATGGTCTTGTAAAGTTTTCTATTGCCCTCTGTGAGGAATAGCTGTTTATTCATTATTTCTATAATGAAAAGTGAGCTCTGGCTCATCAACATTGATTTCCATTTCACAATGTCTGAACCCCTGGTTTCTGGGAGGGCAGAGCCATGAGTCACTGCATGGCTGAACCTCTTTAAAACAGTTAAATCTGAAATTACATCAGGACTGGACCTTCTTCTGTCTCCTGTTGGAAAGCCAACTTGTAATTTTACATGCTATTGCTCTTTGCTTCCCTGGCTGGTCCATCACCACCTTGCCCTGCTCCCAACCTCCTCCCTGTGTTCTTCACTGTACCCGAAGGCTGCAAGACAAGCCACAGAAAGTGCAATTAAACTAGATTATCTTTGGCATCCTTGACTGAGTGATGCCCTGGAAAGCCTGGTTTGGCTGTATTACTCACGTCTTGTCTGTATTGTTCCTGTCTGGTTCCTGCAGCAGTGTGTGGAGATATTGAAGCACAGAGACACATGTTTTGGGAGGGTAAGAGACCCCACTAAGGCTGCTTGGTGCAGGACTCATCCCTTCTGTAATCTCTGATCATTTGTGTGCTGCTAGCTGTTCCTGCAAATAGCTGATGAACCTGAGATCAGGATGCTTTTGATTAGGGCATGCTGGGATGGAGACAGAATGTGCTTGCCTGATGTTTCCAAAATAGGAAACCTTCTAAGCACTGCCACATTATGGCCTTGAGATGGGAAAATTATGCATTGGCTTCTCAGGAATTTTCATATTGTTTTTTCTCTACAGCACTTGAGTCACTTCCCTTTAATAACCTTACTTGGGGTGGGTTTGGGGGAAGTTTGTGCAATGCAATGCAGCTCAATTTGAATTTTATAACGGTTTAATACCACTTGGTGTGTGCAGCCTTTCCAGATTTTATTTCTTTAATAGCCATAGAGACATTTTCATGCTGACAAAGTATCTGCCACTTTGCCAGTATAGGGAAAATTGTGCTTGCGATCTTGGAGCTGAGGAGTCACTGTGCCTGGGGACAGCTCAGGGTGGGAATGTGCAAGGCAAGGAAGGAGGTGCCTTTGTGGAAAGGTCTCCCAGGTGGTGACACAGCCAGCTACAGTCCAGGCCAATGTCATTCTTGTTTGGTATTGGACTTGCCCATTGTGGCCCAGGAACGTTGTGCTTTGGGTTCTTCCACAATAGATTGGGTTTGAGTGGAGCCAGGACTATATTGATTAATGGCCATACGTAAACAGTGAGTTTCCCTCTCTGGTGGCAGAATGGTCCTAGTCCTTGCCTTTGGCTAAGGGGTATATTTTTCTAAGCTACCCATCAGTGCTGCTGTTCCCTGTGGGGCAGGTGACTTGCCACAGGTCCATCTTTGGTGCCTCAGCAATATCCATAGTGTAAAGTTGGGGATGGAGTATCTGGACCTTCTCTCTGTCACTGTAAAGCGAAGGTCACCTGGTGTCATTTGCAATGATCCGACTGAGCTTGCAGAGGAGAGACACAGGATGGACTGAAACCATGTGAAGAAACAAAGCTGTGCTGCAGCTGTGGAGTCAACTGGAAGAAACTGGATGATTTACAATCTAAAATTTCTGTGGAACTTTCCTAAAACTAAGGACATACACACCACTGTCCTTGTCTACTTCAAAGGACAATAAATTGCTAGATTCCCTAAAAAAAAAAAAAAGCTCATTCTGTGTGTAGGTTTATTAAGTACCTAAGATGTGAGAATTGAATTTCATCAACCATAGAAACCCAGCAGTGGCTTAATATTTTAAGGTTAGTTTAAGATAAAAAATGGGAGGGTGAGAACATAGCATGGAAAAAAATGTTTTGTTGGCAATGAGTCTGTGGCGGGTGGGATAGAGGTATCAACCAGGGAATGCTCTGGGACTTGTGCGTATCACCAGGAAGGATCTGTTGGCTGTTTGCTTTCAGTCAAACACAACCTGAAGGGAATTTTGGTTGGTGGGGTGTTTTATTGGGGTTTTCTGTTTGGTTGGTTGGGTTTTTTTTTTTGGTGTGTTTATGGGGGGGTTTTTGATGTGGAGGGGTTTTGTGTGGGGTTTTGGTTTGGTTTGGGGGTTTTTTTGTGTGTAGTTTGGTATTTTTTAAAAAACAATATTATTGACCTCAAAATTGTAGCTTTATGGCCATGGATGGAAAAGACACTGCGCATGTCTGGGTAATGGGTGTCATTCAAGCCTTGCAAATATGAGCAATGAAACAATGCATTTATCCCTAATGGGCACCTCACTGCTGTCTTGAACATGTGAAGGGTTTGAGTAGCTTCTATCAGAAATTCCTAATTTGGTGTATTTTAGGGCTGAATTTCTCTTTTCCCATGGCTACCTTGTCTACTTTGAGATGGGCTGGTCTCTGCCTTTCTAACTGATGAGATCTCATGTCACACCACAGAGCTTCATTAATGACTAAATGTATGAGTGAATTTAGATATAGGTTTTTTTACTTTTCAATCCTACTTTATTAATTCAGTCCTGGAGGCCACTCTCTGCCCCCTGTGTGGTAAAGCCCAGCCTTGTTGGACCTGGTCTCTCCCACCCAGGTTGCCCTCACTTGTCCTGTCTGAGGCAGCACTGCCACCAACAGTGCCAGACAGGGTTGTCCTTGAGCTCAGTCCAGGAGAGCTGAGACTCCTTTGGGACTGTTACCCCCTCTGTGTGTATCCTGGTCACCTCCTTGGTGAGTTCCTCACTAATTCTTGTAGTACCCTTTATTTTTTCTGGTTCCAACCAGCAATTTTATTTCCAAGTTCCTTACAGATGTTCAGAAAGATTAGACCTACCACATTTCCCCTGCTGAAAATCAGTTATCTTTTTAAAGAAAGATATTGGATTCAGTCTGGCATGAGCTTCCCTTTGTACACCCGTGCTACATTTTATGCAGCTTTCCATTAACCACCATATCTTTTAATTATTGTTCCCTTCATAACTTGTTCAGGAAATCTTGCACACTATTGCAGTCAGATTAATGGGCTTCTCTTAAACATAGTTTTATATTTGCTGTTTCCTAGCACACACTGCCATTTATGTCTTGATAGATTTATTTTTTTTAATTATCATCATCCTCGGGAATTACCCAATCCCCCTAACTTGAGTGTGTTAAGCTCTGGCTTTTACTTCCACTTCAGATGGGTGTGATTTCCATATCTATTAACTCATTTGTATTAGTCATCCTATTTGTGTCCCAGCACTCAAAATCCACTTTTTTGAGTGCAAATTGAAGTTAAGTATTCATTTAGTTTTGGAGCCATACCAAGTTACATTTATTTTTTTACTTCATTCCTGCCATGCAGGACCCCCTCCCTCTCTCTCCCCCCAGTGATGCTCCACTGAAGAGATCTCAGTCTGAGATGGTGGCCTTATATGAGAAGCTGGGCATGCAGTGACTCTTCCCTGGTATAATCCTCCAGTTCATAGTGATTTGCTTTGAACCTGCCAGGAGCAGCCCTGTGCCTTTTTGCCATCTGTTTTATATGCTGAACAGCGTCTCGACGCTTGCTCTAGTTTGTTTGGGCAGCAGTGTTTTTATCACCCTGGGGCTGGCTCTGGATGCTGCCAAAGTCATCTAGATCCTGAAGGCTCTTGCTCAGCATTGTTGTATTGTCACACTCACTCCTCAGTTGTTTCTCACCTGCCATGCTCAATTCAGTGTTCAGTTCCCTCAATGAGTTTCATTAACTCCGTCACTGCCTTGCACACACTGTTTGCAACATCCCTGGGGTGTTTCTTCCCTTCCCCTCCCTAGGAGCTGTGGAATCCTAGCCCTGCTTTCGGTGGGGAAAAGCAGCTCTCTGGGAATCCTCTCTGGATTCACCTTGTTTGAGATGCAGGAAATTCCCAAGTCTGCTGTGATATTAGTATCACTTTGCATCTTGCATTTATTTTCTTCCTTGTATTTTGATGTTCTGCCTCATTAGCCATGCAGGGCTCTTCAAGCCTTTGCAAGCAGAGCTCTCCACCCATATCCATTGACTAGATCAAATGGATAAGTGACATGCCGTAGGAAAATATTTTCTTTTGATGAGTAGTTCTCCACAGCTTCCTCAGGCCCCTGTACCATACACACATCACGCTTCCATACTCCTTCCTATAAACCAGCACTTGAATGATGAAGTGGGAGGTGCCAGATGGGAGTGGTAAATATAGAAGAGTAAGAGAATGGCAGTGTTCCTGAGGTAGGCTGGTAAATAGGATGTACTCAGGGAAGGGGACCTGTGTGAGACCTGGGGAGGAGGGAGGGATGACTGTAAATGGTAAAGAGAGGAAAATAGAGTCCTCCTGCCAGTGCTTTCTATAAGTTGCTCTCATGGGAGATAAAGAAGAGCTTTAGAAAATCTCAGAACCCACTGAGTACTGAGAGCAGGACATTTTCTGATTCACCAGAATTTCCCAGTCCCGATGCTTGGCCAGGAAACAAGTTTCTGTTAAAAAAGGCACTGGCACTGTGCCTCAGAGCAGAGCAAGAAATGCCTTGGGGTTTCACTAGGGAGAAGAGGAGGAAGAAAAAAGCCATTCTTCCTGATCTGATATTCAATGCAGCTTGTTCCATGTTTCTTAACACACTCTGGGAGATGCCATTCCCTTCACACTGCTGTTATTTGCTTTATAGTTATCATTTATTTCTATTTATGCTATCTAAACTACTCCTGCCCTGGGCACAAGTACAAGACACATTTTAGAAAGGGAGGAGGATAATTTAAACTGTCTGAGCTTTTCCTGAGCAGGAAATGGCCTCGAGGTGACACTGGAGGTTTGCTGGGTCAGGCCAGCCACAGCCTAGGGATGGATTCAGAGGCAGGGGCAGAGCCCTGGGGCTGTAGCCCACCTCCCATGCTCTCCCTGTTCTGAAGACCAGGGGAACCCAGTCCTGATGGAAATGCAAAGACCTTCATGACCTCTCCATGCTGTGACCCCTTTCTGCTGGGGTTTGCTCCTGTATATATTGACTCACATCTTTCTCCCAGTGAAGTGTGAGGCTCCAAAGGCTCTCTCTGTGGTGCCGGAGAGGGAATTTGCTGGTGAAGGGCAGGGATGCAACTTCCAAAGATGCATTTATTGACCAAGGTGTTGGGTGTTGCAAAAACTCTTTAGACCCCACTGAGAGAGAGTCCAAAATCTCCCATCAGATGCATCTGAATGCCCTGGGAAAGGACTGGGGCTGAGCCTGGGGAGAGACTTTGTCTCCAGGAAAGACCTTTTCCTGCATGAAGAAGAATCTGCTGTTGCTACATCTTTCTCTTTGGATAGTTTTAGTGGGTGTTTTTCAGGCCCAAACTAGACACAGGACTGTGTTTACTGGAAAAATCTATTTTTCTTAACAGCAGTTTTAAAAATGGTCTTGGCTAATGTAGTTTGCTGCTCACAATGGCAAAGAGGGTAGTGTTATTTAAGACAAAAATTTCAATTTTGTGTAAGGCTGAAATGTGCCCTGAAAGCAGTGTGCTTGCAATTCTTCTTTCCTTTCTTATGGGAAAACATGAGAATGTAGGCTGGAAAAGGCCAACATCTCATTGTGCTTACAGGCTTTTTCTCTGATCAAAAGCAAGTCCTTTCAGCTCAGGGATCTGCTTTATCTCTATGCCCAATTTACATTGAGGAGGTTGTGAAGTGCCCCAATACATGCTTTTTATTGGTGTTTTCAAATAATTAATGGATAAGTTTGTTGATGTTATTACATATGGTAAAATTTGTTAGGTTAAGGGAAAGAAACCAGTTTCATGGCAGTGTTAATTAAGAGAAGAGGGAAGAAAATTGCAACAAGTGTAAAATCATGTTAGCAGCCTTCTGGGGATGGATCTGTTCTCAGTCTCAGCAGTATGTGTGGGGCACTTGGAGGGTTGAAGAGCCAAAATAACCATGACTGTCAATCTTTCTCTGCTCAACAGAATAATAGTAAAATATATGGTTGCGAAACATTAGCTTGGAACTGATTTTTAGTTATTTGTTCACGACAGTTTCTCTGTGTGAGGAGACTTTTCCTGTTAGAGCTGAGGAAGCTAGATGAAAGGACACCTTTTATTTTAAATTAAAAATAAGAAAAGCAGCCCTACTCTAGCTCAGAAATCTTTTTGTACAAGAAAAAAATAAATCTCTGCCTGCTGGACTTGCTGAATTGAGGATTCTGAGGAAGTGATGCACAAGGAGGGTGGGTATACAAATTGCCTTGATGAGGTGGTTTGGGTAAATAACACTGAAACAAGTCCCTGAGCAAAATATTGCTTAAAAACATGAAAACAAAAATTGCAGAGGGTTGCAAACTGGCTGCTACTTTGTGATGTTAGTGGTAAACTGGAATAGCACTGTGGGTTGTAATGCTTCCTGAGCACTTCCCTTTGGACCTACCTGCCTGGAAACATTTCTCTCTTCTTACTGCTCTAAGTGCAGGGATAATTCATCTGTGTGTTTTTCTTTCTCCCCCCCTCTCAAACTTCACTAATCCTGCACATTAAAAAAGGGCCCATGAGTAATTAGGCTTTTCTTTTTCCTTTTTTAAGCGAATAAGTGATGGTGACAGCTGAAAAATGCATGTGCTTTTTCTATCCGAGTCTACAGACCTTGAAGGTCCCCAAGTGCAGAGAAAATGTTCTGAGATACAGATTTTCTTGGATTCCCCATGGAATATTTTTCTCTGGCTTTTCAATTGTCTCTGTCTACACAGGTTATAAATCTAGTTCAGTAGAAGCAAGACAATTTTTAATGGAATTTTTTGTTAAAACTAATTAAACATCTGCCTCCCTCATCACCACAAACAGACAGAAGATTAACTATAAAATAATGGCCAACTTGGAATTCGAACATGGAGTTTTGGAAGACTTAATAACTTGCAGTCACCTTTTGCTTTATCAGTTACTGTGTTTTCTGGCTGTTACAGGAAACTACTGGCACCTTAGGTATCTTTGGTCATTTGTAAATGGCCCATAGAACAGACTTCATTGGCAAGCATTCAAGGAACAGAAACTAATTGATTAAGACCAACATCTCCAAAAGTGATTCTTAATTCCTTAATCATGTCTTCATCATCTGCAGTTTGCAGATGAATCTTGACTTCATGCATCATAGTTCTGTCAAAAATCACACCATCTGTTATGGAAATGCTGGAAGGCACTCGACAAATTTGGATCAGACACCTTTATTTCCTTCTGACATTTTGATGCAGGCAATGCCTAATTAGGTTTTGGGAGTGATCTCTGCTCCTGTGGATAACATCTTCTGATAAGAGATGTTCTGCCTTGTTATGCTCTTCCTGTGGACAACAAGAAGCTCTTGTGTTTCACTGCACATTCTTGGCTGTTCCTGCTGTTTGCTCCAAGACACACATCTGTTACTTGTCTTTGATGGTCCTGAGTCAAAACTTGGTGTTGAGTCGTCCTCAAAGCAGGCTGAGCTGGAAATGAGCTGCCTTCTCTGACAGATGGTCCAGATCCAACGCTGGCCCCATCCACACCCCTCTGCTTTCACACTTCTCATCCCCACGTGCTCCTTGGGAAGGGATTGCTGATGGTCCCCTGAGCCCAAATCTGAACTGGTCTGCATTTGCATGTTTTCCCAACTAGCACTGTGCTTGCCCCTTCCCCTGCTTTAAGCCACCTGCAGAAGGTGTTCCTCTATAGCCTGGCACCTGAGGTTATGGTTTGTGGCTGGATGTGAAATGCTGACAGAGTAGTGTCCCAAACAGGACCCCTGTCCTGGTACTGCCTGACAAGGGAAGGGTAACTCCAGTCCCTGAGAAGTGCTTGGGCTCTTGTGCATAGGGGGAAAGCCTTGGGATCACAGTTAAGTTTTTCAGTCAGACTTTCTGTTCACATTTTTTTGTTTTTAATTGTTCAGCATGTTCTCTTGGTATTTGCAGTCCTTTTATTCTGTCCTGGTTTCAGTTGTGAAAGTCTTTCAAGTGATTTTGGCAAGAAGTCTGCGAGTGCATGGGCTTGATATTCTCCTATGCTTAATATTTTGATGTAGCTTTTTTATTTCCATTTTCTTCTTTCCTTTTTTCTCTTTTGGCACCTCAACCTTCATTTGTTAAAGGAAGAAACCTTTAAAACAAAAAAACATTTCTTGTCTATAGTGGCATGAATGTGAGCTCTGTGATTAACGTGCCTTTATAGTGGATTATTCTCGAAAGGGGGGGAAATGCTTTATACTTATTTTCTAGAGAGCATGCAGGGAGCTGGAGACAGTATCCAGTATTTGGGGAGAAGGTAACAGAAGTAAAAGCCATGAGGATGCTCTCAATGCAGAATTTTTATTAAAGAAATGTTTGTTAGAAAAGAAAAATAATTTAAGGATCCTTGGGCTTGTGCAGGGCAGAGGGTTTTTTCCCTCTCATTTGACAGAGCTAAAATTGTGGTTACAAGCCAGGGATGTAAGTCCTGCTGCTTCAGCACCATCACTTCTTCGTCCCACTGTGCCAGTGGAAGGGGACTTGATGACAGTGATGTCTGTAGTTATTTTAGTATAGAAACGAGGCAGTGAATTAATGTGGAAAAGATTTTCCCATTCCATTGGTACACCTGAGTCCCCTGAAGGCACCAAGAGGATGCTCTGGGGAGACAAGGAGTGTCTCCTCCCATGACAGTTTAACTGCCCCAAGTACTTCAGCTGGTGCTTGTGCTCCAAAGGGCTGAGGTCTGTGAGCAAGCAAAAACAAAACAGAAAGTGGCACCTGGACACTGACAGAAACCAATAACATGGTGCCAAACCAGAGTAGATCCAAACCCTATAAAAACAAAGGCTGGAGCCAAGATCAATGTCTCTGACATTCGGCTGCTTTTAGCACAGAAATCACATAAGATATTCACTTAGAGTAGGAGGAAACAAGGTTAAAATGGTTAGCTGAGAGAATAATTAGGCAATCTCCACTTTTTCTTTTTTTCCTGTTGGTATTAAACAAAAGCAAATTCAATTTTCTGGCTGTGCAGGCTATTTTCCATTGTTCATGCCTGAGTGATGGTGTGGGATCAAGTATCTCTGATTTGGAGAGTCTCCTGTGCCCACGACTGGCAGGAGGAAGCCTCAGCAGGGACTGGGGCACGGAGGTGCTGCTTGGGGGGGTCCCCAGGCAGGGCTGCCCTTGGGGCAGGAAGGATGAGGCTGCCTTGGAGCTGCAGACCACGGGGTTGCTTCATATTTAGGTGCAGCTATTATTTGTTCACAGAGGATATTTCAAGCTGCTGGGTTGGTGGTGGAATAGATCTGCTCTTACACCAGGCTTTCTCTTTGGAGGAGGACATGGAAGTGTAATTTCTTAATTACTTTGTTCCTCTTTTATATAAATGCCTCCCACTTTTCAGGATTGGAACGTGTCTGTACTGCAGAAGTGAGCTAGGTATGAATTATAGATGGGAGAACCAAAACCAGTGCAATTCACTGAGCTCTGTCTGTAGACCATGATCTTGAAGTTGGATGGATTTCCCTTCCTT